>RAHM01000003.1:2558650-2591538 GCA_003713295.1 Parotia lawesii
GCCTCCCTTGCAGGGGCCAGTTTGACCCTGTCCCTTGCAACACGGAGGGTCTGTTGCATCATCTCTGGTGTAGGGCCTGGGGGCCCCTTTGAGGGGGGGCCCTTTGATGGGCCATATCACCCCCTCTGTCCTTCATGTGGATGCAGCTTCTCCCTGGGTGAAGGRCCCCTCAGCTGGGCTCCTCTGCACAGCGGAGCATGGTGGTCACTGGGCCTCTGACCAGAGGCTTCTCCAACACACACCCAAAGCCTCTCTCCTCCCACCCCTTGGTTCGAGGGTCTGTTCGAGCTTGGCAGCTGATACCCCTGGAGCAGTAGTCTCCACCCTGAAGGTGTTAGACTTGTGCTTTGTGAATGTCCCCAGCCTGGAGTTGTTACTTTATCTTATCTTCATAAAGGAGTGGTCCAGGGTCTCTCAGAGCCCCATTCAGTGGGTGGTGGCCTTCTCTGCAGCTTTTGTAATACYGTTTTAAAAGTCCTTCATGAAAATGTTTAAGTCATAAACTATGATATTTCAGTCTCTGACACAGGTGAAAGCTATCCATCTGGCTTTAGATTCTACAATAGCTGAATGAGAAAAATGGCCAGTACTTTACTTCTATACTGACTCACAGATGGTGGCAAATGCCCTGTGGGTGTGGCTATAGGAATGAAGCAGAGAAACTGGAAGCACAGAGGTAAAGCCACCTGGGCTGTTGAATTGTGGCATGATTTTACTGCCTGGGTGGAGAGAACCTTGTAGATCATCACACAGATGCCTACATACCCAAGAGTACCCTCTAAAGAACACCAGAAAACCAGCTGGTGCAACACGCTGCCAAGATTGAAGAGGCTCAGGTGGATCCGGACTAGCAAAATAAGGGCTAATCATCTATAGCCTGATTGGCTAATGACACCTCAGACCATCAGGGAAGGAATAATTAATAATAATTAATTATTACTTTTAATAATTAATAAAATTTACTTCTTTTGTTAACATCATGTGCCGGTTTGGCTAAAATCTAGCAATATATCCTCTGAAGGAAAACCAGGTTACAACCACCCTTCCCCCCACAGGGTTCGGGAAAAAAAAATTTCCTCGAAGGAAAGTGAAAAAAATGATAAGAACTATTTATTTAACAAACACACAGGAAAAGGATAATAATGCTAAATAATGAAATGAAAATCTCTCACTATAGAGAGAAACCTGGGAAGATTTCAGAGTCCTTCTGTAGGTGTGGTCTCTCTCCTCCTCGGAGCTGGGTCGGCRAGGGCCCACCCCCGGGCCTCGGGGGGGGAAAAATTCTCCCGATGTGTTCTGATGTTGTTGAACAGTCCAGAAGAGAAGAAGGGAAAAAACCAAAATCCCAGGAAACGAAATTCAGCTTTCCGTCTCACGCCAAGAAGAGAAGGCAAAAAAAAAAAAACCCCGAAACCGCTGGCTGAAGAAAGCAAGCMGGGTGCTCCCTCCTGCTCCTGCAGCCAGAGAACGCAGAGGAGTGTGTCTCCGTGTCCTTGAGAAACTGTTTTGAAAAGTTCGTTTGTTTTTTTTTTTTTTTTTTCCCAGCTCAGTTAAAGGCACAGAAAAGGCACAAAATTACTTTTTGGGCATAGAGCATGATAGGGGATACACATAATAGAGTCACCCCAAGACACATCAAGTGCTCATTACTTATGAAAAGGATGCAAYACAACTAATTTTCAATTTACACTGGGACAGTGTTACAAAATCAGCTATTTTTCCCCTTTGAATATTTTATTTTATTCATTTTTTTAAAAAAGTGAAGTTTACAAAAAAGGCTATTGATTTAAAAACTAAGGCAAGTTATCTTAAAGTCAATATTTTAAAAYATATATCTAGCACAGAATAAGGGACACTGAATGGTTATTGATACAGAGAAAATCTTTAACAGACAATATCAATATTCTTCTCTCCAGTTTCACTAGCATAGTTTTTTTGCTAGAAAGGGAAATCCAGTGCTACTCAAAAAATCACATGTCATGTCAAAAATTTAAATATAAATTTAAGCAGCTTTTCAGGCAGGGTCTGAAATGCTTTCATATTTTGTTGCATTTCCCATCTTCTTCAAGGTTGTGCAAATAATTGTGCAACTACAAACTGATCTCCCATGGTGTAATCTCTAAAGTCTATTCAGGAGGACTGTGTTCTCAYGCATAAAGGTTTGAAAGACTAGGCACAGAAATTCTAATTTTCAAATTAAATATTTACGCTTTATAAGAGTTTTTTTGCTTCATAAATTTCCAAAGAACAATATGACCACGTGCTTCAGTTAGAAAGGAAGCTGAACTGTCTGTGGCCTCCAGTGTCATGATCTAGATTGAGTCTGTAACTGATGGAGGTGTTAATACATATAAAATCCTCTAAGCACAGCTAGACTTGAAGCACTCTGCTGTACCAAGGAGTAAAAGGGAAGGGGTCTTAAGACTTAGTTTTCCTTTAGTCCCTGTTCCTTTAATGGCACCTTTAAAATTAGACACTTCCTGCTTGACAAAGTCCGTGCCAGACATCTGAGTAAAGGAATCACCAAAAGCCTCCACTAACTAGAAAACAGACAGTCATTAATATTGGTTGTGGAGATTTTTTTTCTTTGAAATAAAGGCATAGACAATCCTCACCCAATTTTTTGAAGATTCCAATCTTTTATACATGCAAAGTTGTCTTTTATTTTTATGTTATAATTCTGATTTAAATTAATTAATCTGATAGAGTGATTTTCCCCTGACTGGTAACTATGGTTTTCCCTACTGGTAATGTATAAGAAATGAGAAATTTCCAGACATGCCTGTAAGAAAAAGTACTTTGTAGAATTTACCTCAGCGATGCTTCTCAGCGATGGACTGAAATGAATTTATTAATTTTCTTGCCAGTATGCCAAATCTCGGTCTAAGTGTTTAGTTCTTTTAAGATTCTTTTTTTCTTTCAGTTATCAAATACAACTAAATATTTTCAGCTGCTAGCTTCATTGTTCTTCTGGCACACTACTCTGGGAATTTAAAAAAAACTCAACAAATGTGTAAGCCCATTAGGTCAGAGTTCCCAAGAATGCCAGATAAGTGGAAACCTAAATAGCAGAAGGAGCAAGAATCAGGTAATTTGTTAGCTTAAAATAGTGACTAATTTTCAATTAGCCGCAAGTTTGTCATAACTACAGAATATGATTCAGATACTGAGATGGAAACCCTGTGGGCAGATTTTGCAAGTACATGTAGAAGCATAGATTTATTTTTTAATGACTGGTTTGTCACTACAACATTCACTTGATATAAACTAAATCCAAATAATTACTTTAAGTATCAATTGTAGAATTAATGGGAATATTTTAGCATTAAAATTTGCATTCAGTAGTAATACCCTCTGTAAATATAAAAGATCAAAGAAAAACTTGCTATAAATTATGTAGGACAATAGCTTCCATTGAGAATTCAAGATAACATAATCTTCTTAAACTTTTCATCTCATTCAGATCTTTAAGTCAAAGTAATTTTCTAAGAGTTTGAAATGAAATGTAAACCTAGGTCTCCTGCCAACATGTTTTTATTATGGAGATATTTTACTAAGATAGGAACTATGACCTCAAACCTTGATTTGTTTCCTTCCTTGTACCATATGTAACTTTCATTTTCTTGGACAAGTTCTCATTCAACGACAAACAGACTTCAAATGTCACATCATGCACATTTTCTGGACTTGATTCACCTTTATACTCTTTCATTTAAGTGTAATTGTATGCTTGTTTCTTCCAACAGGAAAATTCAAATGGTCAATAATCAAGACTAATTAAAAATGTTTTCAGGAAGTGGTTACACCAAGACCAGAAGAATAATAAATGTCTTTCCGAATCTTCCAGATGTAAATAATCTCTTGTTTTTTAGGTCTCCGACAAATACTTTCAAAGCAATATGTACAAATGTCTAGGATACTTTAGTGAGTCCGAGGTAGATCTAGATACCTTAAAACAATAGTCTACTACTACCTCCATGCACACTACATAGGTCAGGACATCCAGCTGATAATGCTTCTCTCATTTATTCCCCAATCTCACTTGTTCCCGGAGCTAGTTTTATATTTACATCGTCCTTTCAGAAGAAATTAAAGGTATTAAAATATTAAACACTACAGAATATGCTTTTGGCATCTTTTTTTTCTTTTCCCCTTTCTTTTCCACTTCCTTTTCTGCATTCCCTTTCTGCTCCAGTATTCAAAAACAAGAGATATACTCTAGGCATCCACATGCTAACATGCATATTTTGGTCCTTGCAGATTACTCAGAAGTCTAGGAAAGTATTTATGAAGCAGATACTAGTGAAGATAGCCAGAATATTTTTCTTTCTCTGTGTATTCTAAACTGGGACTGCTCTAGGAAACATCTTTCATGACAGTTACTGAATACTCAGGTCTCAGACCCTGGATAATATCATTGGAAATTACAACTGGGAAGAATTTCCACATCTGTTTGATGGGAAAGAGGCTACTTTGAGCCTGTGGGAAAGGGCTTTGTTTATAGCGGACAGAGACAGCAGGAGTGGTGGGAGGTTACGGAAAGTCAGGAAAGGGCAGAGAGAAAAAAGAACAATGCCAGAAGGGAGAGAGTCTGAATCCTTTCTCAGGTATTCATCAGCTCTGCTGCCAAAGACATCACAGAAGAAGCCTGAGAGACTATTACAGGTTGAAGACATCTGTGAGCCACCAGTTCCCCAGCAAAACTTAAAGTATTGGGGAAGATTCTGGGAGACATAAAGAGTAATCATATTGTCCCAGTACTTGGAGGAAATGAGAGAAAATCTTCAGGTTAGTACAGCCTGCATTTTAGACATTCTATTTCTTTTATTCTATTGTAGAATGACTTGGTTGAGAATGACAAGATAAGAATATCATTAATGACACTGAACAGGAGAACAAGAAGGGCAAAGGCTCTCCAAAGAAACCTAATTTCAGACTGGATATAGAGACATAAGAAAAGTGAAAGAAATTTCTTATATTCATCAGTCATCAAAATATAGAAATAAAACAGTAGTGAAATTGTTGATTTACAACAAATTTGGAGAGGCATAGAATCTGAAGAGCCATTTGCCTGGCAGATAGAAAGTTTAGCCAAGGGCATTTGAAGCAAAAATGTGTTTTATTACCAAATTTGAAGTACAGGCACAGAAACAATAAAAAGAAAGTTTTAGGGTTGTATCTAAATATTACAAAGCAGTAGGGAGATTTGGTTTAATTTAGTCTTTGTGTAGGACAAATATCCTTTCAAATACCTGTTTACAGACTTCACATAAAGCTAATCAAGACAAGGCAAAGTATCAGATTCTGCATCCCTCTTCAGAATGTGCAAAGGGACATACCTACATTTTGCTATTCGGTGGAGGCTTCTATTTTCAAAAACCTACTGTCAAATAGTAGCTGTACACAAAACGAATGAGAAGACACTTTTAAATCATTCACTTTTCCAACCGCATTTTATTATTTCTCTACATCATTTATGGTTTATAAAGTCTATTCACAATAGTATCCCTTTAGTTTAAACAAACTGACCACCTAAAGCCTTGGGAAAGTTCAAGTACAGTCAATTAACTTCACTGACACTAAAGGTAGCATTACTTTTCTGTCAAGAAAATTGTCCTACTTTTCCTTTTAAGTCTCATGTGCTTTCATACTTTCAAATAACCTAAGTTTATGATCATATGTCAGTTTTTTGCTGCTAAAGGAATACATAAAAACAGACTTCAAAGCCATCTTTGTTCTGCACATGCATATCAAAGAAAACATCTATTTTATTTTGCTGCATCAAAGGCTATTAAGTACTATTTTAACATTTGGGAAATAACACAATTTGACATTCAATGAACTTAATGTTCATCAATGTGCCTTCATTAATTCCTTTGCTAGATTTTAACTTTTTGAAGTTACATCAAAAGTTCAGAAATTATATACACAAAAAATCATATATACATATACACACACATATGTATGTATTTAAATAGTTATATATAAATGTGTTTTTATAATGGACCATTATATTCAGAAAAGTTTTAAAGTTTATGATTGTCATTTTGTTAGAATATTGCAACAGACAATAATTCTATTAATTATTGGTTTGTAGTTAATTTATACAAACAACTCATAGCTGCTATGGTTTTCTGATTCTTTTCTCCTTTGATTCATTTATGGAAATCTTACATCTTCTCAAAAAGTTCCAACTCTGAAGTATTTTAAGCTCTTGTTGAGGTTAATCAAAGTCATTTAAAAGCAATCCCTAAAGCTCCTTCACTACATAACAAATGAATCTTTCTTCACAAATACATTTTGGAATAGTGACATGGATTTAGAGTCTCAAGTAAAATGTGACTCTGATGCCCATCAGTGGAGAGATAATTTATGCTTGTGAAGCTGCCTGTGGTTTTCCGGACAGAAAAGTTTTATGTTTTAAAATAAACTTTTTTGCTTGACTGGTCTCTTCCACAGCAGTACCATGTAGCATTAAGAATTCTAATTTCTTTCCTGTTACTTTCTTTGTGTCATGGAATGGCTAAAGTTTGTTTGATTTTGGTGTTTGTTTTTGTTGCTTGGTTTTTTAAACAACTTTGCTTTTCATGGTCTGTCATGATGTAAGATATACGGTTCAATGTTTCCACTTGGATATCCAAAGTACAGCAAGAACTAATTCTTGTCTAAAGCAATCTCATCAGATGAAAGAAGATCAATTATCTTGGAACTTACGACCCATTATTGAGTCATTCTATTCTTTGCTAAATAAAGTACAGCATTAAGCATAGATAATCAATGGCATTATAAGCATTCTTGATTTTTTCTGCAGATGGTCTAAAACTTTTATGTACTAAAATAACAAGGTTTTTTTATATATTTTAAAGAAAGAACAAACAAAGGCAAGAAAATAGAACTGGAGAATACAGCCACTAAGATTATTTATGCAATTAGAGMTAAGAAAAACCAAAGAAATTTGCAAAAGCAATGGTAAATTGAAATTTGTCCAATTTACCCCAGATAAGGTCTCAGACTTCAGATATTTATTTATAAATTTTCTGCAATAAATATTTTGAAAAAATTGCTGTTGAAAGAAAAAAAAACATCATACTATGCCTTCATCTTGTGTTTCTTTACTTATATTATCTGTATTTCCATTCCTAAGTCTTCCCTCTCCCACCCAGTGTACAGGTTTCAGAGAATGATAGAATGATTTAAGACTGAAACCTGATCCAGAAGTTAACTGTGCCAATTCTCTGGTCAAAGCCAATCTACTACAGACCAGATTACTCACAGCCATGGCCAGTCAAGTCTGGACACATACAGATTTTACAGCATCTGATCATCACTATGATAAAAAAGATAAATATCACAGAACATTCTGAGTTGGAAGGGATCCACAAGGATTATCAATTCCAACTCTTTGGTGACTTGCCCACATGGGGCTCAAACCTGAGACCTTTGTCTTAACACCATGTTCCAACCAACTACACCCTAGCATTTAATTAGAATTTCCTACGCTCCCACTTATATCCATTGCTTTTTGTCCTATCACTGCACATCTCTGGGAGGAGTCTGGCTCCAGCTCCTCTGTATCCTCCAGTGAGATAGCAATAGGCAGCAACAAAGTCTACTGTGAGCCTTCTTTTCTTGATACTGAACAAATCCAGTTCCCCAACTCACACCATATACCATGTGCTCCAGCCGTCAGCCATCTTGGTGACTGGTGTGGACGTAGTCCAAAACATAAATATCCTTCTTGCAGCAGGGAGCCCAAAAACTGAATGCAGTACTCCAGATAAGGTTGCGCAAGTACCAAATAGAGGATGGGAGCATATCCTTGGCCCTACTGACTACAGTCTTGCCAACACAGACCAGTATGTATTTGGTCTCCTTTGCTGCCAGAGCATGCTACCAACACATGTTTGACTTGTCTGAGCAGCCAGGGTCAGGCTAGGAAAGCTAAAGCCCTGAAAGAATTAAATCTGAATGGGGATGTCAAGGTAAACAACAAAAGTTTCTATAGGTACCTCAGTGATAAAAAGGAAGACTATGGAAAATGTGGGCCCTCTCCAAAAGAAAACGGGAGACCTGGTTCCCAGGTCATGGAAAAGGCTGAGGTACTCAAGAACATTTTCATGTCTGTATTCGTTTTGTTCAGCCTGGTTTTTGGTAGCAGGGGGGCCACAGAGGTGGCTCCTGTGAGAAGCTCCTGGAAACTTCCACCATGTCCAGCAGAACCAGTCTCGGATGGCTCTGAAAGATGGACATGCTGCTGGCCAAAACTGGGCCAATGGGAGAGCTTGGTCATGCCTCTGTGATGACATATTTAKGAAGAAAATTAATACAAAGTCACAAGGTTTTGCTTCTAGTCAGAGAAGAGGAGGATATGAGAACATATGAGGGAAAACAACATGGTGACACCAAGGTCAGTGAAGAAGGAGGGGGAGGAGGTGCTCCAGGCACTGGAGCCGAGATTCCTCTGCAGGCTATATGGATGACCATGGTAAATCAGTTGTCCCCCTGCAGCCCATGGGGATCCACGGGGGATGCAGAGATCCACCCGCAGCCTGTGGGGGAGGTGCCCGTGCTGGAGCGGGTGGATGCCTGGAGGAGGCTGTGATCCAGTGGGAGACCCATGGAGAGAGAGGGCCCTTGCTTCCAGGCTGGAGCATCCTGTCCTTGGAGCACTGCACCCTGTGGAAAGAGAGAGCCACGGCGCAGCAGTTTTGGGAGGGCTGTGTGCCCGTGGGAGGGGCTCACGCTGCAGCAGGTGCGGTGTGGCTGCTGCTCCTGAGAGGGGACCCATGTTGGAGAGGTTCACAAGAACTGTCTCCCGTGAGAAGGACCCCATGGCCTCTCAGGGGAAGACTCCTCTCCCAGAGCAGCAGAAGAGAATCTCGGTGCCAAACTGACCAAAGCCCCATGCCCTGTCTCCCTGCGCTGTCGRTGGGAAGGAGGGAGGGGCTGGGGGGAAAATGTGTTCTAATGGTTTGTTTTACTTCTCATTATCCTCCTCTGATTCTGTTAGCAATAAATTCACTTTGTAACTTTAAGTTAAGCCTGTTTTGCCCTCGAAGTGTTCCTCCTGGTCCTTATCTCAAGTCATGAAGCCTTTGTCAACTTTTTTCCCTTTCTCTCCTCTGCCCAGCTGTGGCAGGGGAGGGTGAGCAAGCGACTCTTGTGGGTGCCTGGCACTGGGCCAGTGTCAAACCACAACAACGTCACTTCCAGCAAATGTTCCAGCCACACTTTCCAAGTCTCAGAAGACAAAGACAGGGACTGGAAAAATGAAGAACTTCCCACCATAGCAGCAGTAGAGGTTTGAGACAATTTAAGGAACCTGAAGGTGAACATGGGACCTGATGAGGTGTGCAGCCACAGGTCCTGACAGAACTGGAAGATGAAGTGGCTAAGCCACAATCCATCATACTTGAAAAGTTGTGGCAGTCCAGTGAGGTTCCCACTGACTGGGAAAGGGGAAATATAATGTCCATTTTTAAAAATAGAAGCAAAGAAGACCTGGGGAACTACAGGCCACTCAGTCTCACCTCAGTGCCCAGAAAGATCATAGAATCATTTAGGTTGGAAAAGGCCCCCAGGATGATCAAATCCAGCTGAGCTTTGGCCTTCATTTCTAAGAGAGTTACCAATGTCTGTGTATCCCTTCCATGAAGACTGTTTCTGCTGCAACTATCTGTATATCTCCTTTTCATATCTGAGCTCAGTCAAGAACTCCATGTTCATCCACATTTGCCTTCTGCCTTGCCTCTTTGTGAGGAAGTGACAATTCTCATGCCCTGAAGAGGTGTGCTTAAAGATGAGCCAGTCCCCCTGGACCCCTTTGAACTCCAGGACAGTCTCCCACGGGATCGTGCCACACAGCTCCCAGAGCAGGCTGAAATATGCTCTTCCAAAGCCCGGAGATGTAATTCTGGTATTATCTTGCTCACTCCTCTCGTGACCTTAAATTCCACAGCCTCTGCCATGCAAACTGCATACATGTTTGTTCGCAGGCACTGTCCACAGTGCTAAGGAGCAATGAAACTGCTAACAGCAATTGTATTCAGGCACCTGCCACTTTGGGGTGAGGCACACTCYACCAGATCTCATGAAACTAAAGGCTCACCAGAGCATCCCCAASAAAAATCACATGCCTTGTGACCACCATCACCACTGCATGCTCTTGCCACCTGCTCTGCCTTTTCAGCAAATGGAATTGTACACAGATATCTGCACAAGCACACAAAAAAAGCACTGATTGCCACCTGTCACAGGAAAAGATGCTCAACCCTTGTGTTTTTAATCAAACCAGGACTGAAGCAGTTTATTTTAGATTTCATAACAAGCAATCAATTAATGAGACATTCAGTAACGGGTCAGGGAAGAACAAGGGGGGAGTGTGCAGGTACCCCTAACTACTAAATTAGAGAAAATCACTCTAAGACACAAAATGTAATAAAAAAGCCTAGCTTTCAGAAATTTTCTCCATCGAAATTCTCATACTTCCTCTTCCTTTCAAACATCCCCACAATGTCTAAGCTAGGTGCAAAATAAGAGGAATAAGAAAGCTGCCAGTGGGTTAACTTGATAGGTAAAGTAAACTCCAAGCCATGAACCTGATCTAACTGCTTTGCAGTCTAACTGCTTTGGACTACATGACCTGTGACGACCATTTCCAACATACAAGACTCTGTAATTCTAAATATATATTTAGATAGGACAGAAATATATAGTTTACAGACATAGTCAGATGGCAATTTGAACATTTCTGGTTGTTGGCAGGTTTAATAAAACAATTTTTAAAAGGATTAGACATCCCTTGTGCAATTACATTATTATTAGATTTATTTTCATAGCATTTATATCCTCCATATGCCTAGTTTACAGTTATTCTATGCAGTTTCATTATCAATGCTTGTCACTACCAAATGCAGCTGAATGAATTTCTCTAGGATTAAGGTCCAAAGGATTCATTTGTATTGACTAACTAAATAAAGGCATGGTGCAAAATCACTAGAGTAAGAAAGCTGCCAGGCCTTAGCTGAACAGCACTTGAGAACAGTTTAGTGAGAAAAAAATATTTTGTTACCTTTACTTAGATATGAATTCACAGGAAAATAGAACACATTAAGACTTAGAAGTGATGTATTTCTGTGAATCTATTTGTCATCTTTCAGTGCTATGCACTGGTTCACACCTCTGAATAGACTATCAGATCTGGTCAGCAATGTGTGTGGAATTAACTCCTGCCTGAAATGTACAAAAAATTCAAGTATTATTGCAGCATGAGCTGTTAATAAACTGCTTTGAATGCAAAACTCTGGAACTCCATATGATTCTGAACCTATATCATGCTTTAAACCAGCAGTTTCATCTATGTCTAACCCCCCTGACATCACTCCAGTGAAGCTTTACTGTGTGTATGGCATAGTAGCTGATCTGAAGGAAGAGAAAGAKACATGAATCAGAGTAGGGGAGGAAAAATCCTTGCTTATTATTCTTGAAGTGGAATTTGCCATTTCAATCTGTGAATTTGAACACAGGTCTCTCCATTTCACTCAGCTCATACCTTAGATGAACATACCCTACTTGAGATTAACCCTTAGTACTCAAATATCCCAGAGGTGCACACATCTACTATTTTCAGAGAGACGGCTGCTGCAAAAGTGATTAAAAACATACTTGTAAATTACAAAATAGATAAATCTTAAGTTAGCATACAATAAATACCAACATTTGCCTCTGTAACCAGGGTTCAAACCATTCTCCCACAATCAGGGATTAAAAGACCTCTTGATTCTTTTCTGAAAGTATTTTAAATTTGATGAAATGATTCCTTGCTTTATATCTTCAGATGAAATATCCTTGATTCTTACAGCTCCAAGATGGCAATAAATTTCCCATACTTCTAAATACATAAAGAACTCATAGCTCTCACCTTCTCAAACTCATACACAATAGAGAAATGCTACCTCAGTGCATTTTTACCTATTTAAAATTGTGAATTGGATGTAATATTTGTTTGTTGCATATGAAAAGACTGCAGTAGAGAATGTCTCACCTTAAATTCATGACTGTTTTTTCTCTAGAGACTATAACTTCTTCAAAAATAAATCAAACTACCTGGCAAACAATAAGCAGTTCCTGTCTAATAGAAACTTAACAGCTTGAGACAGATGCATCAGTAACCCAAAGAATAGGTGGATGATGCAAGTCTTAAACCAGTCTTAACTCTTGTGCAAACAATTGCCACAGTTCAAGAAAATAGTAATATTCTATGCAATTTTTACATGACTAAATGCCTTCATAAGCTTATTCTATAAACACCACAATAGTTTATTATTATCTGTAAATCATATTTATTTGAAGAAGAGACTATAAATAAGAAAGATGAAATAGAATACATGAAAACGGAGAAAAACAACTGCAATAAGACTGTCTTTGCATAATACAGCTATATTTCTATTTATAAACATCTCACCCATAAATTAAAAAAAAGTAAATTTTATACCAAGAAGTAAGAATAGGCAAGAAGAAGAAAGCAGTAGTTTACAGAGCAGTTAAGTAGGTAAGATACACAGTCAYAGCTGGTCTAAAGTGGAAGCCTTTAGCAATTTGAGGAATTTTAAAGGACATTTGAAATTTCAGAAAATAAAATTAGAAATATGCTTCTCTTCTTTAAAAGGTAAGAACCAAGTGTGTATATTTGTGGACTTCTTGACTGCAATAATAAAAACTAGAATAAACTCCCTTAAGAACATGGAGAAACAGAAAGAGATGAGAAGAAGTCATCATGGATTTATCATGAACACATACTGTCAACCAATCTAATCACTCTGTCTGACATGTTAGGAGACCCTAAAAAGAGAGGAAAAGCAGTAGATGTCATAACTTCCCTTTCCTAGTTCTTTTGATGTGACATTCTGATAAACAAGCTAGAAAAGCATGATGCAGATAAAAGGGGTGTAAACCAGTAGAAAAATTGTACTTGGAAAGTCATTATTAGTAGTTCCCTGTCAGAATGAAGGGCTCTATCAAGAGTCGTTCTGCAAGAGAATGATCTATTTTTACTATTAGTTTTGTGAATGGTAGAAAAAAGGGAATATTTATGAAAGTGGCCCATGAAATGAAGCCCTGGGGAGCACTAGGAAAAAGGACTAGAATAGAGAGCCCAAGACAGACCAGACAGTGAAGTGGCAAGTAAGAAGGAAACAGTGCAGAACTCAAGTACAACACACCACACCTCAGAAAAATAAATTTCACATACAGTGGGGAGTAACCAGCCAGGCAGCAAYAGCTCAGAGGCAACCTGGAAATTTCATACACACAAACTGAAGTTGAAATGTCATATTGCACAGGTGGGACATCTCATGCTCTTTGCAACRTAAGAAGTAATCTTTTTCTCACACATTAATAAGCCTTGTTTAGAGAGCTGCATTGAGTTTTGTGCATAAGCTGGAGGTAATCAGGGGACAGAAACATGAATGATCAGAGGCTCACAAAAACATCAGCATTGATGAAAGATTGAGTACTGATGCTTGCTAAGCTTAGGGTGAAGAATAAGGAAATAACATGATGAACTTTCAAGAAAAAGTGGATAAACTGCTTCCAAGCCCATGGAGAGTCAAATAGGTTTAACAAAAGGAACATAAAAATACATAATCTCAGAGAAGCTATGGTTTTCCAGAGCTATGTAAATCAATCCTAAAAATAGTATAAATTTGTTCTAATCTGGACTGATGAAGATACAGTTGATCTTGCCTTAGGGTAAGCAAATGGCTTGAATAAGCTCTATTTTCCCTTCATTTTCTATGTCYGGACACCAGAACAGACATCTAACATCTTCATACATGCATAATGGAGAGGGTAAAAAAAATGTGCAAGTACTCCTTGCAAGGAGTCTATGAATTCATTCCCAGCTAGTCACTTGAAACATTCAGTTTATACTGATTAATTGTTTTCATTATGTGGAAAAAACTTGTGGAACTAATGATAATGCTAATTTTTGCATTTCAATGCTTTGAAATGACAATAGCATGGTAATGATGAGCCTCATTACTTTGTGCATTTTATACAAGCCATAGAACATATACAGAACAGTTTTCTGATACAAGTCAGCCAGAAAATAGTTACTCCCTGTGCAAAATACGTGTTTTGGTCCATTTATGTTTGTCAGCCTCTTTTCAAGTTATCTGTGTCAAATGCAGACTGAGATAACTTGATATAGTTAAAAATGTTTAACTCAGCACAAACTAATGAAGAACAACCAGAAAACAGCCACACAAATTCCATTGATTGAATTTTCTCGAACGATCATGGAAGTATCTGAATATGATTCCATAAATATATTTGTGGATGGAGTGAATTTCCTTTTTTAGTGCCAGGAGTAGTTTGCAAATATTGTCTTCTAGGACTACTAGATATGTGGCCAGACAGGCAAACAAAAATAATACAAAGTATCTAAACTGAATCTAAAGAAGAAAAGTTGGTCTGTGAGGGGAATTCTTGCTTATTTCAGTAAATTTGTGACTACACGCTTTTATAAATACTTTTAGGTGACCTTGAAGAAGATAAGATTGAAAAAAATACAACAGGGATTAAAGATACCTGGGCAAAACATTGTTTATAATAGGCAATTACTGGTTTACACTTTTAACATGTGAAACAAACTTGTATTTCAAGTTATATTGAATAGAAACATAACTGTACAGACACCTCCTCTGTCTGACAGGCTCCCCAAATCTGACATTTTAATATCTCTATACACAAAATATGCACTGGTGTGTACTAGATGTTTCACTTCATGCTGATCATGTGTGAGTTTATCATCTTTGTAAGATAGTACATAGCCATATTTCTTTGGAACTCTTCCAGATTAAAAGTCTGAACTGCTCCATGATATAGATCAAATATATCAAGCCAGTTTAAAATTTGCTTACCATTGAGCTCTATGCTGACTTGCTTCTTTAACCACCCTGTCTGCAGGGCTGATGGTGGTGTGTGCACAGCTGGGGGGTTAGCCAAACACCCACCCAGCCCCTCCCTCAGTCACCAAAAAACACACAGGGAAGACAGGATGAGAAGGATCATGGATGAAGATAATGACACAGACATCACTTACCAATTTCTATTGCAAGCAAAACAGACTCAGCTTGGCTCAAGGTGAAATTTAGGTGTCTGTAGTTCGAAGTGATGATCTTGATCCACTGAGGGTGGACGAAGAAGCCTTTGAAACACAAAGTCTGATGGGTTAAAATACACTAGGTCGGAGTGCCCAGGTACCTCCCCTGGGTGGGGAGAGCTTTCCTCCCTGGAGGAAGGCCTCAGAAATGAGTCTGGGGGCACTTTGGGGCTCTTGGATGGTTTATGATCCCTTCTCAGCTGCCTCTCACATCAGCCCAGTTGAGCCAGTAATGCCCCATTAGACTTTCCCTGGGGAAGAGGGGGAAGTTTTACAACAGAGTAAGTTGTGTAAGGTAAGAAACTTGCCTTGCAGGATTTGCTTTTTATCAGCCTCAAATCCCTGTCTGTAGCCTCCTGGCAGTGATAGTTTATCCCCTCTGTACTAGCCATTATACATCCAAAAACTCACCTCCTCCCTCGAGGGATGCAAACCTGGCCTCAGCAAAGCACCCTGGAGCCTCCACAAATCGGCAAAAGTTTGGAGTCATTAATGATTAATAGTCCAGTCTCTCACAGCTGGTTCTCACATTTTTCTCCTCACTGCTCTCTGGTGGTTATGCCCTTTCTTAAATATCTCTTCACAGAGCATGTCACAGTTGCAGTGATTAAAACACCTAATTGTTCTGAGAGTGACCGACTACACGGCATCTTGCAAGAATGTGCTTTCCAAAGTAATGATGTCATCAGTCTCACAGACTTAAATTCTGTATTTAATGCACAGTAGTAGGCAGAGTATGGTCTTCTTCAGGTTTTGTGTGACAAAATTCATTGAGCCCAAAACAAAGGAGAAAGGCTATATATAAAATAAAGATGTAAAAATAACATGGAATCATTAAGATAATTTTTATCTGCAGTTCACTGTTCATTTGAAATGTTAATTTAAAGAAAATCAGATCCTACAACATATTTTCTGTTCTACCGGTGATGAAATGTTTCATATTGCTGGACAGATATRTTTATTAAATAACTCTGTTGTTATCAATATGCACATCTCAACCAAATTACAGAACGAGGAAACTGCAATACTATGTATTATTACAGCAAGTTGTACAGACACAAAGACTAGACTTAGAAATTAATGAGAAATACAGAATATCGCCACAGGGGCTTTGAATCCAGAGACCTAGCTATTATCAGAATGGAACTCCATACAATGAACTCCTACAAGAGAAAACAAACAAGTAAATGTGTTCAGTGCAAAATAGATCTTGTAAGCAAAACTCCAGTTAAGCCACTGTTATCCTTACTAAGCAGGCCCTACTCTGAAGATGTCATCGGACTACTAAAATCTTTGGCCAAATCCTTTTCTCAACCTTTTTATCTCTGATCACGCTACAAGATCTCTTTTTTTATTCTTGCACAGAGTTCTCTCTTCACCAAAAAAAAATCTCCCAACTGAGCGTATGTGACAGTTTCTAGTAATGGAACTATCTCCCCATGCATGGGCAACACCACTACAGGGCTGTCCATCTTTCTCACAGTACACTGATTTGTGAAAGATACTCATAAAAATATCATAAAGGCATTAAGAAGAAAAGACAGAGAAGATGGCTATAAAGTATACATCCCTGAAGTCTAAAAGTGGCAATGTTCCTCCCCAGGACAGTAGAAGGCAAGACAGTATAGGCAAGTCTTTGATTCACTGCTTTTAGGGAGATTCTGAGCCATAAAAYGCATAAAGACCACAGCAACTGTAAACTGGAGCTCACGAGCCTGATAAGCAAAACATCCTCTTGGAAATTGAAGGCATAAGTGTCTACACATGTTTCAGATTTGACAGAAAGAATGGAACAGTTTGAAAGACACCCAACAAGAAAGAAAGTAAAGGGGATTAAAAGAAAGAGTAGTAAAGCCAAAGAAATCTTCAGCAGGGGCCCCGTTAGGAAGATCAAGAAGACCGAGGCTACTGAAAATGAACCAAAAACCAGTTTAAAACCCAGAAACTGCTACAGGTGTAAAAATCACTAAAACTCAATGAAGATGAAAAAATTATGAAACACAAGATAGGAAAGACTCAGAACATGTAAGCAAGAAATCAATCAAATTTTTCATCAAGAAATAAAACTACTTAAATAGGAGACTTAGTCTATTCAAATACAAGTAGAATAAATAGAACAGATGTAGCAATATCAAAATCATATTTATTGCCCATTTACTCCTCACAGGAGATACATGCTGATCTTTCTCCTAGTTGTCTAATTAAAATTCATTTTGCTTTTAGCTTTTCTCAAAACACTTTTTTTTTTCAATTCATGACTGTGATTTCTCACAACTTATGTAATAGGACAGATAAACAGGTCCCTTGTCATTCATGTGTTTGCTTCACCATATCTGATACTTCTCTATTATCCAGAGCTGAACTTCTCTTACTGATTCACCTTCCACTTCCATACAACCAATATTCAACAAATTTTAAAACAAAATCTTGAAAATTGTTAAAGTATACACTTGTGCATATACATGAAAGGTCTTTTGCTTTATTAAACAACTAATTTTTATTCTGGTTTCGGCTGAGGAAGAAGGAGACTTCTGGAGTGATGCTTTGTCTTCCCAAATCACCATTATGTGGAGTGGAGCCCTGCTCTCCTGGAGATGGCTAAACACCTGCCTGTCCTTGGGAAGGACTGAACGAATTCCTTGTTTTGTTTTCCTTGTGTGCACAGCTTTTGTTTTATCTGTTAATCTGTCTTTAACACAACCCATGTGTTTTCTAACTTTATCTGCACAACATGGGTTCCTCATTTATGAGAGCAAATCCATATTGTCAGAGTATCACAGAAGTGCAGAATAGTTGAGAATGGAAGGGACCTTGGGGAGATTGTGTGGCCCAAGTCCCCTGCTCAAACCCAGGACACCTAGAGCAGGTTGCTCAGGGCCACATCCAGTCAGGTTCCAATTATCTGCAAGGATGGAGATTCCACAACCTCTCTGAGCAACTTGTGCCAGTACTTTACCACTCTCAGTGTGAAAAAACATTTTCTATGTTTAACTGAAATTCCCTGTACTTCAGTTTGCACCCACTACTGTCCTGTCTTATCACTGGATACCATTTTGTTGAAAATTTTCTATTACTTGAAAGTAAAATAATTAGTTAAAATTGTAAGGCAGCCAGTTGAACTTTATCTGAACTATATGGCTCTGTTTTTTAAGCCAAAGATGGATTATGGTGAAACCCGGAGCTAACAATCTGAGCATTAATAACAGTCTTCCAAAAATGGTATCAGACTGTCAGATCAGGACCACTATGTTGTTCATTTAAAAGAAAAAAAACAAACAACATAACATTTCTTGACATTAAAAGAACTAGTTTCATCTATTGTCACAATTTTTACAGCACTCAGGYTCCCCCGGAGATCATACATGCTTGCTTACTGTGCCAAGTCCCTGCTTCACGTGGCAGATATGGTAACAACCTGAGGAGCTGCATCAAAAGATTTACTAACTTTTTATTCAGTCTCTGGGTATTCAGGATCCAAACAACATTTTAAGCATATCATGAAGAATGAAATKTATCTCTCTATTTTCTCTTTCACTCCAGCCTGAGACATTTAACCTCTTCTTATTTCACATAATAAAGTTGTGACAAATCAGTAGGTAATCCTGGATGTTATAGTAAAAGACTTTATTTTTGATAAAATGCCTGAATTATTTTACGATTAAAAAGCCCCGATCTCCTATACAAGAATTGCAGCAGTTCCTGTATATGGCTTTATCAATGCTTTAAAATTCCAATTCTATTATTTCATTAACAGAAAAGGAACATTGTAAGTTATAAAATTTATCATATGCCAACAGGGATTATACTTGTATATTTATATATTGATTAAAGAAAAGTCATGATTCCTATTGAAACTGAGGGCTTGTACTGTCAAGAACATTTGTGAATGGGTTGTACACAACAGCTGGCATATGTGTGTCTGCAAATGCTGTATGTGTTACTCTTTTATTGACAGTGTAAGGATTAAGCTTTTTCCACCTGTTAATAACAAATACGAAGGATGTATATCCTTCAGCAGACTGCTAATGACTTCATTCTTTAAATAGTGTATCTGTCAGATGACATAATGCTGACTCTGTCAATCAATATCATTTTACTAGGAGATCTGCAAGCCATGTTCTTAAAAGCCACTRGAGAATAGCCTTTGCCCCTGCCATGCTGCAGCGGTTTTTTATTTTATCAGCTCATGCTGATCAAAAGCAAGCATCTGATATACTGCAGCAATAATATCAGAACAGTACCTATTTTTAAAGTCATTAGAGGAGTTGTGCATGCTTATAACCTAATTTCRGACTTGGACAGCATATCCTGTGTTGGCTTTTCCTTTTCCACAAATGCAATTTGTTGTGTTTTAAAGACCAACACATTCTCCAACATATTTGTCAAGTTAGTGCTTGATCAGAAAAGGCTGGTATTTGTTGTACAGCAAAAAGTATAGAAACATCAGAAAATAAGGAAATGTGGAGCCATGAGAGTAGCTGGAATGAATCCTGGGTTCTGGTTCTCTGATTCTGCTGCAACCACACTGTGAAGCAATTGAAAATCAAGATTTAAAATGTGTTAGCATTTTGGTTTTTTTTTTTTTTTTTCTTTTTCATCTTTGACTCCCCCTTAGTAAGACAGAATGACTGGAAGGACTTGCATGAGGGAAAATCTTGATTTCTGACTTTTTTACTCTCTTTCTCTGGTAGATTGCCCCTCACACTCACTTGCATAAATGGAAAGTGATTGAGCAGGATTGAGAAAAATTATTGAGATTATTGCTGCTGAAAAGTTGTGTCACCTTCTGTAAAAACTGAGATCTTTCAAGCTTTATAGATTAATTCCATCATGACAAGCACTCTAAAAGTAGTTCTTGGTCTTCTCTAAAGGCTGTCACCCTAATCAGCTATTTATTTTGAAAGTGCTCTTAGTTTGATCTGTGTGCAGAAAAGTTTATTAAGATTATTATGACTGTCACCACCATTTTGATGACAGCCATCACCCTTTCAGCACTTAAAGGGGCCTTATAATAATAGTGGGTTTTAAATTGACAGATGGTGTTGGGAAAAAAGGGAACAGATTTAAACCAAAAGAGGAGAGATTTAGGTTAGATGTTAGGAGGAAATTCTTTAGTCAGAGGGTAATGAAGCACTTGAATAGGTTGCCCAGAGAATTTCAGTCACAGCAATGGTGAGCATGGGAACCTCTGTAATTACTATCACTGTTCAATTGAGTCAATAAGAGCTATCTTTTGCTTTTGTTAGGAAGATAAGCACCAGTGAATAATGAACCAACATAAAYATTAAGCTATAAATAATAAAAATGAAGTTAAAAATTCACATAACTTCATGGCATATATGATAGACTAGAACACTTTCTTTCTGATTCAGCAAGGGAAAGCACATCCAGAAACTCAGTGCCACTGGAAAAAACCTAAGGGGTTTTAAATCGTTAAGGTACAGTATAAAATATTTTCTCTTGCACTGCTCAGCCCCCAAATTCTTCAAATCTCATATATGCCAATAAAATTGTGTTATTGGATGTTCGATATTCAATACAAATCCTTCTTAATGGGAATAACGCACTAGACTGTACTACAAAGAAACAGATTTTATAAGATGCTAAGATATTATTATTACATCAGTACTTAATAATACTATTAATATTCTACATGTCAYCATTTACACCACTTCTCAAAATTCAATACATTTCAAAACAGCAAAGTTCTATATTCATATGCATTAATAAAATAAATAATAGCTTGCTTTGGTGAGGTAGGTGGTTAAAAGAGGAAGAATTAAAAGCAGTTTTAAATTTCATTCCAAGTGTCTCTTAAACATTCTCAATTATCTTTGTCCAGCAACTGGTAAGCCAGGGTTACCAGTCATTGCAAAAACTGTGCAGCAGTTCTCAGGGAGCTGATTAACCTTAGAACAGTAGTCAAATTTAAAGTACAAATAATAGCTACCTCCCTACTAAACATATATCCTTGAAACCATCTTATCACTATTCTTAAATCTTGTATTGGCTTTAATTAATTTCTAAGGCAGGCAGGTGTGATTTAAGGGCACCTGTGCTTTGTTCTAGCACCTTAGTAATTGTGAGACTTATCAATCACTGCTTTCAAAGTCCATTGAGCTACTTGGGTGAAAGGCAGTGTTGCTACAGAAATTCATATTGCTYGTTCTTATTCTCACATAATGCAGACAGAAGAATGAAGGAATCCAGCAATGAAATAAAAAAGTATTTGATAATGTCCTTACTGTAAAATTTTGTAGTGTTTTGGTGGCTCGAGTCCTTCTTGTTCAGGTTTTTTTTTCCATAGTAATTGGAATCCCAGTGTACAGTGAACTAATTCTCCTGAGTTTACTTAGCAGGATTTGTGTTCACAGCCACTTACTATAGTTTTCATTAAAAGGATAATGACAAAAGTCTTATGTTATCTTGAGTCTTGAATTTTGAACATAATAGAGTGGCACAAATCCCATTACTCAAGAAATATCTACACTTGGTCCCTTAATCAAAATCTCCCATATCATTCTCTTCCTGTAAATCTTCAAAGCACAGCAGCTTGTGCCTGTTCTGGGGGAATACAGTATTCCCTCAGGCAACCAGGTAATTTAAGGACCCTTCATAATCAATTAATTGCTAAATATCTTCTGTTTTGTTGTATGTGTATCCCCTGATTCAAGAAGGTATGTCAGGGCTCAAGCAGTAAGAGGTCACCAAAAAAGAAAGACAATAAAGATAGAAAATAAAAACCAAAACACAAGTAATATAAATATCATTTACTTGCCAAATGATGAACCAAAGAATTGTCCAGGGGAATTAGCTAGTGCTGAAGCAAAAATATTCAAAATATTAGCTAGCAGCAGGCAAGTACCCAGAGGAAGGGGAGCTTGTAGGACTCCATTGGTTGGCAGATTCGTACTAGCGGTGGTCAAAAACACAAAACATAACCAGAAATTAAAATAAATGGATAATGAAAGAAAAGTCCGTCTTATGTCTAGAATGCCTACAAGAGAATCAGACAGTCTTTTACAGGGGATAGATGACGCTCCATTTATGAATCATAAATACTGTWACAATTTTTTGATTTCAGTAAAATGCCAACATTGAGCTCTGTTGAAGAATTTAAAACAACAACGGGGAAACATTTTTAGTTAAGCAATGCATTTAGCATTCTAATACAAAGTAATTTTCATCTGGAATAAGATGTCAATCTAAACATTTAGTTATGATATCRTGAGATATCTTGCAGGGTTATAAATACATGTAATTTAATACATATATCTTCTCAAATAGATGTGCAACCTAACCTAAATAAAATGAGTAATAATAAAAATGAATGTGTGGCTTTCAAATGTGCTAACCATCAGAGTAAAATCATTCCAGAGACTATGGTACATATACAACTGGCTAATATACATTAATGATGATAACACTGTGTCTGCACTGCTTGAACTTAAAATAATTATGTATTTACTGAGAAGACCTTAAGAAGACCTTACCCTTTAAGCCGTACTAGCCCTGAGGAACTGGACAATGTTATAGTCTAGTTTTGGCACAGCTTCTACAGCTGCACAGTAAATAAGCTTCACTCTGATTGCATTTAAATGTGATACTGCAATCCAACAATAACAAAATGCATAAAAGCTTGTATATATGTACATGTAAGTACGAACTGTGTTATGGGYGTATATTGGGTCTGACTGAGATAGAATCCATTTTTCCTTAGCAGTGCGGTGCTTTGCACTGGTAGCTGGAAGAGTGTTGATGACTGTCCCGTCCCGCTGTAAAAGGGGAGTCGGGRAAGATTCTTATTGATAGATTTCTCAGACGAAAATAACGCGCAAACGTGTCAATATTTTATCTGAGAACTGTTTATTCATAAAGAAAGATAAGTGTTCCTACCAAAGGGGGGATAGAAAGGGAGCAAAGAGGAGAAAAGAGAGACGGAGACAGAACACCGGGACCGATCGTTCCCGCTGCGCCCCGGGCGCCCCGTCAGTGCCAGCTCGGCAGACGGAGCGTGTGTGCCGCAAGCTGCGATGAGTCTGCGGGGCTCCCGGGGCGGGCCGGGCGCCATTTCCGAGCAGCGGCCGGCTGCGTGTCCCTCCCGTCGGGGAAGAACAGGCTGCCGTGGCCACGGCCGCACTCGGGCAGCAGCTGCGGCTCTCGGGGCCGCTCCGTCGGSAAACAGCGGAGCCCTGGGGTGCCGTGGGGCCGAGCTGCCTCGGGGAAGCGGCGAAGCAGGGCAGCACAGGTGCGGACAGACAGACAGCCAGGGAAGAAGCGGCACCGCAGGGAGAAAAAGGCAAGGAGRGAAGGGGGGCCAAGCTCACGCTCCAAGCGAGCCCCCACTCCCTCCAAGAAACCCAAATGAAATGACGCCGGCTTGTGATGCCGTTCACTGCTTTTATGTGCTAAAGCCCCTCCCACAGCCCAATTTCCCGGGCGTTTTTTCCCGGGCAGCCGGGGATCAGCCCCACCGGCAAGGAGGGGTCGCTCGCAGCCCAATCGCGGAAGCTTTCCCTGCCCTGATCGGCTGCCAGGGGAAGCCTCCCTGGGGACAGGGCTCCCAGCACGGGTGCAGCCCCTGGAGTAATTTTTCACCTCATGTATATCATATGTTGAGGCATAAAGAAAAATCAGATTGGTCCCTCTCAATGACAGACAAGTGTTTTGGTTACTGTGAGCACCTCTGTCCCTCTAACACSCTTCCCCCCTCCCCAACATTAAGGGGCTTGGAGTGAGCAAGATCCTGGGAGGAGACACAACCAGGCCAGCTGACCCAAATTAACCAAAGGGATAGTCCATACCAAGTGATGTCAGCTCAGGTATAAAAGCTAAGGGAGAGAGGAGGAGCTGGGGGGTGTTTGTAATTTTACAGTGTTTGTCTTCTGAAGCAACCACTGCATGCTGAGGGCCTGCTTCCTGGAAAGTGTCTGAATGTAGATTGATGATGCGAAGTGGAGAATAACTTTTCCCTTTGCTTATTTGCACGTAGACTTTTGCTTGTCTTTTTTTGGTTTAGCAAACTGCCTTATCTCAACCTACTAATTGTTTTCTACTTTACGGTCTCCCCTGTCCTTCTGGGAGGGAAGTGATAAAGCAGCTTAGTGGGCACCTAACACCAAGCTGAGGTTAAACYACTACAAGGTGATTTGTTTTCCCACTCTTGAGAATAGAAGAGTTTTCACAATGGGTGAAACAGTGGAACAGGTTGCATAGAGTTGTGGAATCTCCATTCTTGGAGATATTGAAAAATTGACTGAATATGACCCTTAAAAACCCATCTCACTTGACTCAGGTTTTTGCAGAAGACTGGACCAGATGACACTCAAAGTTCCCTTCCAAATTAAGCCTAGAAAGCTTGGGGTGTATGCAAATTAATGAATATTTTCCTTATTTGAGATCTACAGTGCTAATGTCCGTCTTTGGTATGAAAATGGAAGGTGAAAATCAGCACCTGCTACGAAACACTCAAGTAAATTTAGCCTTCCTTTGTTATATCCTGAGTCACTAAATCAGATGATCTGGTAAAATTGTGCCCCGTTCCGCTGTAGAGAAGAATTTGATGGGAACAGAAAAATTAAATGATACAGAGATCTCTGGGTTTAGTAATTTAGAAATTAAACAGAGGTGAACAGAACTTTGAAACAGGTTCATATTTGAGATTGGAGGGGAAAATCAGGATCATTGCATCAAAAATACATCAGTAGATGTTAACTGAGGGCAACTTACATCCCTATCCCACTGAAGTAATGTAATCACTGTTCTCATTAGCTGTTCTTTTTATAATCCTTTACTGCGATTTCATTAATTTGTGTATTTGCCTGTAATCTAAAACTTTAATGCTAAAATTGTGAAATCTAAATTGTGTTTTGCCTCTGTTTTTATTTTGACAAAATTTTGGAGCAGGAATATTCTAGCTGTATCTATAAAATCAGAAATCTGTCTCACACAACATATTCTGAATTAATAGTGTTCTTCATTCCTTGGCCACACCTCTGCCCTACTCATATCCTAACAGTTGCCTTCCATTCACTTTCATATAACCTAGTTTCAAACTGTTTGGGAGTTATGCCAGAAACCATTGATTCTGAGTGCCACTTTTTGAAGTCAGATTGTTCTTTGTGATAGAATGCCAGATTAAATCCCATTGGACTCTGTATTTCTTGCCATCAAATTTCTGTTTTGACTCAGCTCCCTGCTAATTCCCCTGAAAGAATTCATTACTTATTTCTGAATGAGTTTGTGATGTACATGCAAACGTATGTGTAGCTGTTCCATCTTAAATGGTTTTATCTTCATCATTTATCTGTAATGGTTTGGATTTCTACTCTGAGTCTGAAGTGCTCTATATGCACTGTTTCTTACAAAAGTACCCCTAAATTAAGCTCCGTGTTCTCATATTCATCACTGTCTTAATTGTTTTTAGATGTACTCTATCGTCATAGTGTAATGTGATCCAAAAGCTCAAATACTAATCTACTCTATACTCCATTGCAAAACACAGTTTAACAGTTTGAGCTGACTCTAATTTCCAAAGACATTTTATAATCCCTGGTGTTCAAACTGAATTATGTGTAATACCATAGTATTTTAGTCATATAGCACATGTATATAAGTTATTTTTTTAATATAAAATGCGTAAAACATTTTGAAATAAGAAAGAATTGCAAAAATGGATATGTTGAACATACACTGGACTATATTTAATACAGTGTAATAAACCAGATTGATATAATGCTATGATATAGTATAGTTATGAAATTCTGGAAATCCCTTAGTTATAGCAAAACAAATTCTAAAAATATTTTTAAGTTGTGTTTGAGAAATACAAAATTAAAAAATCAACCATTCAAATGTTTTATTGTATTTACAATATTTGGGTTTACAGTGTTTTTTCTATTTATTTACACATAATTCTGTGGCTAATATTTTTTTTTTTTTTTAGTTTACCTTGATTGAATTAATCCATACCACTGTTTCCAGAATTCCACAGTGTGAGTTTCTTCATCCCGAAGGAAACAGAACCACTAATCGGAAGAGTTAGAAGCCAAAGACAGTCAGTTTTATAGTATGTCTTTATGCTAAAAATGATGCAGTTTTACATAGATATGCACAAAGAGCCTAAAAGTAAAAATCTGTGGTTGCTTTTTGTTGTATCAAAACAATTCTGTTTCAGAGCAAATATGAAATACTCTCACCACCACTTAGTTAATTTAACTCATCTAGAACTGACCCATCAATGAAGCAATTTGTTAAAATACAAAATATGATGCTCCACATTGAAAGACAGTTTTTTCCTGAACAAAACAATTCCACAGCAGCAAGCTGTCTAGAAAATAGCTGCACCTCAGGGTCTCTTTCTTCTTGCTTTTTCTCTTTTTTAGGCTAAAGATTACCCAAAGCCCTGATGTGATTTCTTTGACAGATGTACAGCTCTTGGTGGAAGCTGCACAAAACCTCAACACTTTAGTTTCACTCCTGCTGAAAACCACACAGAAAAAGCACATGGGATTTTAGTTTATACGACAAGTTGCATTTATTTTCAATAAATAATATTTAAAGATCTTTGGAAATAAACTTTTTTTTCAGTTAATGTTCATTGGCAATGAATAATGCGATTCATAAGTGTGACTCAAATGAATACATAAGTTTAAAGTACAAGAATATTCATAAACATTGCTTCCAGCTCTATTTAAACTACTTATGTCTACAGGCAACTTCAATGTATTGTTACTATAGCTGGAGCACCTAGACTTCAAAGGTATTTTGCAGTAACACTTCAGTATGATATATAGATTAAAAGAGCAATTCGGTCTTTAATATGTGAACTAAGTATTGTAACAATGAATCCATGGTGACCATTCAAAATGAATTTCAAGAGAAAGAACAGTTTATTTGCTTCATAAAAACCTGTGAAGCATTCAGACTGGATAACGTAAGCAGAATGCCGAAATATAAATCTTCTTAATTTACATTCAGGGTTTCATTATGCACATTTTATAGCACTCCACAGAACTTTAATTTACAGATTTTTGGAACTTTACCAACCCCAAAGAAGTGCTAAACATGCCTGTCGGAGCATTTAACCAAAGTAAGTCACAGGAGATTTCCTTAATGAGTGCAGAATTATCATTTATTTGCATTCTTAGTAGATTTAGAGCAGTAAGGCCTATTAACAAGATAATGGTAAACGCTATTTGAATGTTAGTCTTCAGCAAACTATTCACTAAAATGAATAACTCAATGTACAAATTTCATAGTATGTAACTAAATTGAGCCAGAATTTGCTCAGCTCATTTAGGTAGGTAATKTGACTCAAAATGGCCAGTTACTGAACAATGTGCAGCTGAACAGACTCAAGCAAATAACTCAAATAAAAACTCTGGAATGCATCTTCAGTCTTCATTGACCTTTACTGTTAATTTTCCTAAATATCTAGGCAGTATATACAGAATGAACTTGTCATTACAACCTCTGAATATAATTAGAAATATTTTTGCTCCTTAAGACATATCAGTGAATTTAATAATTCTTTTACAAAACTGCCCACAGAAAAAAWTGTAGTCTAACTGTGCATTATAATTCTACAGATTGGAAATGSTCACTTTTYATTTCAGGACTAGAAGCTACAATGTTTTCAAGCACTTGGGACTAAGAAAAACATTAGGAACATAAAAACTGTTATCTGTTGATAAGACAATAGTTATTTCTATGACAATATTTAATACCAGCATGTGTCTTAGTGAAATAAGCAACTTCTCTGAGCACATGGGCACTGGACTGACTAGTGTTTCTTACGCCACACACAGCTGTGTAAGTCATTTTCATTAGGAGCCAAAGAACAGATTTATCAAAGCAAAACCGCAGTTGCTCAGAAGACTGTTAAAATCAGAATTGATTGGGCAGTATTCTCATAGAATCATAGAAATTTGGGTTGGAACTGACCTTAAACCTCATGTAGTTCTAATGCCCTGCAATGGGCAGGGACACCTTCCATAGAACAGGTTGCTCAAAGCCCTCTCCAACCTGACCATGAACACTTCCAGGGATGGGCCATCCATAGCTTCTCTGTGCAATCTGCTGCTCCAGTGCCTCACTGAATTTCTTCCTAATAGGCAATAATTAATTATTAATGTTTCTTCCTTCTCAGAAGAGTAAGTTTTTTATACTGAAAGGTAAGAAGACACAAAACATCTAGCAGTCTGGTAGCAGTGTGCTCCACAATATCATTGAAATGAAAATGCAAATAGTATTGTTTGGACTTTAGTTGTTATTATGGTTTTTCGCCTTTTTTTTTCAGACTTCAGCTTTTGCTCTACTGAAACTATTGGCTCTCAATCTCTCTACAGTGCAAATCCAGATGAAAAGTTCAAGGAACTGGGGAAAAAAGGGATTTGGTTCTCGTCKTTCTACATGGCTTCAAAGCAGGCAATAAAGACTCTAAAGACCCCCTCATTAACAGAGTCATAATCTAATTTAGGAAGGATTTCTTTGTGTTGATTTATCCGATTGCACTATAGCTTTGGATCTGAGGTGGCACAAGTCAAATTTGTACTCCACAGCAGCTGCAGTCTCCGGTATTTAGGTGCAGCTTGATTATAAAACAACACAACTCCTTTTCTATTTATACAACACAAGATATCTTTACGTGAAGGGACGAAACTGTAGACATCTATGTTCTACTCTTATATGCAGTTGGGACAAGGCCAAYATCTGGATATCAGGTTGCAAAAGGCCCCACAAAATGTACAGGCTATTCAGTATATACCCAGCCACTGTAYCAAGCACTCAGGCCTCATGCCAATACTGAATCTGCTAAATTCCAAAACAGACATTAYTTTTGAAAATTATGTAACTCTACATCCATTATATATCTAAACACATACCTAAAACCCAGTAAAAGTAATGCAGGAAGATTTTCYTACTGATTTAAGGATATTTAGCATGTGGCATGTTTTAACTTATTTTAAAAATAACTCATTTTGGCAATGTAGATGAACTTGAATGCAATGATCYTTGGAAATTTTATCATGACATATTCTGCTGGACCAGTCTATGAAGCTATGTCATGTAGAGGTCAGAATTTGCATAAACATATAGATAGCTTTAAAAAAAASCCCAAACCAACAAGCATTAACAACTAGATCAGCTGCATTATATACTGAACATTTGCAATTTATTTTTAAAGTATTGCTATCTGTAAACAGTGGGGAATTTATGAAATATTTATACAGTTTATAATGAGCGACCTCTAAAACTCCTGATTATCATTTTGTTGCTCAATAATCCCATTRCTGTCTTCAAAGACAAGTGCTGAAACATGATCACATGCTTAAAGCTTTAGGATACATTTAGTTACAAGGATCACATACTAATATGAAGGTTAAGTTGATGCAGAGAGTATAAAAGTTAGTGAAATGCTCCTAACTTTCCCTATTATGGACTGGACCAGATATATGCAATTTAAAAGTAGACAAGGACRTGGAATGAAAAAAACCCATGCAAATACAAAAATGTGCCTCTAATAAAAGACCAGAAAAACATGTGCAATTCCTTGTTCAAGTATGTAAAAATAATGGCTATGAATAAAATCTTAAAAATGTGACCAATAAAAATGAGAAAAAAGATGGAGATACCCTGTGAAGCCTAAMTTCATTTCATCAACATGTTAACTCCAAACTTTTATACACAGGTATATATTGTTCATCTTAAAAAATTAATAGATGTGTGAAATTTTTAGCTAGCAAGCAGTTATTCTGAGATACAAATTAGGTTGTTCTTTTACTTTTTAAGATTTTRCCCCAAAAATCTTATCTCGTAATATGTATAATGTTACATCTAACTCAGAAGATCAGAAAGTAAAAATATGACTAGAAAAACAGTAGAAAGAGGAGGAATTATTTAAAAGAATATAGTGTTGGGAGAATAACTGGCAACATGAATGAGGAATGTTATTCCCATTACTTCTTTTATCTGTTTGGGTATGTGACTGTGTATGCATGCATATGTATCGCCTGTCTACCTCATGACATTTCTAGAGCTTTTTCATCTACCATTGTAACAAGTTAACAAACATTTCTGCCCTGTATCAGTGGATAGGACATTTTTCAGTTACATACTAAATTCACAGTGTTTTATGCTCCTCTACAAAGCAATTACTGATTTTCCTTCTTGCTGGATACACTTTTGGAAGCTAAAGAATTCCAATACAATCAAGGGTCTAAATGACAAGTACCTTTGTATAAGGTGTTCAATTCTTTTGTAGCATGTACCATTGGATTTATCTTATGTTGTCAGAGGCAGCAGCAGGCAGTAAGTTTTACTCACCATTAAAAAGAATATATAAGATATTCTTATATAATATATAAAAATAAGAATGCTTCTTTTTTGTTTTAAACTGACATTGTGTTACCAGGAGAAATTATGCCAATATATGATTCTKAGGCCCAGAATAGCTGTAAAATAAATAAATCCATGCTATCAATAACTCTTGCACTACTGCTGCTACAGACAGAAACAAACACATAAACTGCTAGGTCCCTGAATCAGCATTAATAAATAGTGCAGCTTACCACACTTGGTTTCCAGACACATAAGGTTTTAATTATCCAGCATCAATYACATACTGTACAGCACCACTGTACTTAGGAGATCCACTAAGATTACTGAAGAGAATGTAGTATGAGAACCCCAGGGACAGTGACAGTTGTTTAGACTTTTGAAGATATTTTTAGTCAAATGAAAGATTTTGCCACTACCTTCAGAAGGATCCATTGACACAGTGTATTTACTGACATAATGTCATATATGTCATAGTGTCATATGTCCTCAAAGTGTAATCAGGACTATTCAGGAGACAAGCAGAAAACACAAATTTTTACCTTCTTAATCTGAAATTTTAAGTGGAACATACATAGGGTGTCATCCTTTGAATAAGGATGCATTACACAACAGAGAGTTTCTTGGGTTCATTTTTTTGCTGAAGAACTGCATGTCTAATTCTCCTGAAAGAGATTTTATTTTCTTTCCATTTTGAAAATCATAATTTAATTTAAAATTAACTTCCAAGGAATGTTGTATTTATGTAATTCTCCATTTCAAGCCAAGAGTGGCGGCACACTGAAGTGTGTCTTTCTGATTCCACCCATAGCTGCACTCTGCAAAAAGCATTTGTCTCATGCACAAACTGTTAGAGAATATGTTGAGATTCAGAAAATTTCTAGGAAGACAATGGATACATTATAATTTTATGAGAATATTATTCTTTTTAATATCCCATGGACTTGGTAGCAAATTAGAATTCTAATTTCTTTTTTTATCCTCAAAATCCTTTTTGTACTCTCTCTATGGGACAGCACTTAAGCACAGAATGAGGGTTATATAAACATACGTATTTTGCCATATTGCTAACACRCAGAGCTGCAGTCTTCTGCATCTTACTGTAGAGCTTATTAGCTCGTTAGAAAAACCTCAACAGAAGGGAAAGACATGGGGAAAAAAGGTGTTACAAAGCTGAAACAGGTAGAAGGTGCATCAGCAGTGAAAGACAATCCATCTGGATCCATTATTTTTCCAACAAAGATTATTTTGTGATAGGTATAGAGAAAAAAAGAAAGAAAAAAAAGTAGGATATAATCTTAAAAGTGTTGTAAAAAAATCTTGATTAAGTGGCTTAATCCTGAATTTGTTGGGAAATAAGGTGCGTAATACTGCCTATAGTTTTACAGAATCAGACCCTGACAGATCAATTATGTAAGATATAGTATGAATTTAAGAATCAAGCCAGACCTTGGAATCCTTTAGTTTGCGACATATTCAGCTATGACTTTCGCTGTACATTTCCGTTAAAAATWACTATATGCACATCCTCAGATGTTATAGATATTTTGGTGAGAGACAAATACTTACTGCATTCTTTAGTCATTATCTGTGATAACTATAAAAGCCTACAGTATCATGGACTATATGAGCGGAGTTTTCTTCCCTCTATGGTGCGCAAAGATTTCTTGGAAAGTAACAGCAGTAAGGCAGTAGAAAAAAAAATTCAAGGAGCATTAAAGATCATAAACCAAGGGTTTCTCCATTTTAAAATTGTATGTAGAAATTCTATACTGATGGCTAAATAAAATTTCTTGAAATTATAATTTCTTAACATTTACCTCTCATATTTAAAATGAATTTGGAAGAACAGAAGTGGCAAATTATGAGGATGAGTATGTGTAACAATAATGAATTTAAACTTTCTTTCCATTGGCATAAAATTCTTACTGGTGCTTGAGGTTTTACATTTCAGGTGTCTACTTGAAGAGATGTACCCAGGCCTCTGCCTACAGCAATAATGAGACCAAATTTAGAAGCAGCAGGTTTAAAAGACTCTCAGACTATGTAGTTATAAATTAATTTGCCATCAAATTAGACGTCCTGGGTTAGGATGCAAAACTTTGTACAGAGCAGAACTCCAAGTAACAGGCTTGTGCAGCAAACCATATTAGCATATTCTTGTTCCATGTAAACACAGCAAGCCCTTTTCTGGAACAGAATTGGATTGGTGCTCTAGTTCTACCTGTTTAATACTAGAATTGTGCTTCACAATTTAGGGGTCTGAGCTGTCTTAGATTATTTTTTCTACTGTGTAATTACATTTATTTTTACAATGGTGAGAAAGAAGAGCTAGTCCCACTATTTGTGCGAAAAAGAAGAAGAAGAAGAAGAAGAAGAAGAAGAA
>RAHM01000003.1:2592303-3136591 GCA_003713295.1 Parotia lawesii
AAGAAGAACAAGAAGAAGAACAAGAAGAAGAACAAGAAGAAGAATCGTTAAAAACCAAAACTAGAGAGCTTTGTTATCAGGCTTATTTTAATAAATAAGTGGTGGGGGAAAAAGGGTTGTTTAAAGTTACATTCAGCTTTATTTCTTGTTAATATGATACTAGTGAAATGCAACACGGCTACATCATTTTCTTTCACTGTCACTCTTTTTAGTATTTTTGTAGGTAAATTTGTTTTATTTCAGTAGAGTTTTGTGTTTTGTTAAAAATCCCCGAACTTTAGTTCTAATAAAGACAAAATACTTAACCCTATTCGCATTTTTTATACTTTTCAAGTGTTCTAACTTTGAAGAAAAATTCCTGCTGCTTCTTCTTGACGACCATAAAAAATTAACTTTCTTGCAGTAGGATCTGATTTGTTAGAATAATGCAAAGTTACTATTGAGGGTCTTTCACATAAATTTTTTGCAAAAAAGAAAAGGGATATTTCTTATTTCTGAAGTTACTCGAAAATTGCCACTCATGCACTCTACTGCTATGAAAAGAATACATTTTCTAATTTTTCCCTCTTGTGTTTTACTATATAAGCTTGTGGGTGATCATGGGCAAGTATTAAGATAATAATTTAAGAATCTTTTAATATTCAGAGGATGCAGACTTTTCTTTTTCCAGTGTTTCTCTTTACCAAAGTATCCTCATTCAGCTTTCCACACCTGACAATATTCCTGTCTTACAGCTAAAAATTATCATTAACTTAAATATTTTAAAGACACTAATATTACAACATGCATATATTACAAATGATAACCTGAATTCAGAGTTGCTCTTCTCCAAATCCCTCATTACAATAGCCTGAGGCATTCAATGCTACTAGAAGAGCTTTTAACAAATAACAGGATACTTCACACAGCACTGTCAACAGCAAAATTCTGGACAGTTCTGCTACAGGAGACTGTGGAGACAGAGAATATCAGCAAGTTCAGAAGGAAGCAAATTTCTGCACAAAAATCCATAAATGTATCCTAAAAGGACAAGCCATGAATAGGCAAATAGGCCACAGAAATTATCCAGGCTCCCATGCTCATCCAAAACAGTGTGTCTTCTAGGAAGTCTGAGTCAGAATAATGAGCTACATGGATGACTGGTCTGACCTAGTAGGGTATTTTATACTGTTTCATATTCTTACAAACAACAGTTTCTCATCTCTCACTACTGTAAACGCCTTTCCYTCTACATCTGTATATATTGCCATCCATGTTTCATACATAGGCAGGAGTTTTTGTGTTTCCTTCCAAATATTGAACTCACTCTCAAAAGCAGCCCTAGCTTATGGYGACACAGGGAGCCTGCTTTTGTGGTAGGTGACAGTAAAGAAGACATTCCCAGTGCTTTAGATTACTTGATCCAATGCAGTTATCAATGCTAAAGGCAATTTCCCAAGATTGTGTATCATAAAAAAGAGGTCACTACGCAGTTCAGAAGCTGAGTTTCTCTGCACTGTGCCATGAATGGCTAACTTCCAAAGACACTGCTTTTTGCATATATGAGGGAAAATACTTCAGTCCTAGGTAAAAACAAGGGAGGAGTGACCAAATGGTTTTTGCCAGAACATAGGGAATGATGCTTACATTGGATCAAAGCATCGCAAAATAATTCAGATAGAAGGGACTTCAGGACGTTTCAAGTCAAGCCTCCTGCTCAAAGCAGGAGCATGAAATTAGACCAGATTTCTCATGGCTTGATAGAATCCAGTCTTTAAACCCCCCCAGGATACAGACTGTATACAATGACAGCTTTGCCCTCAAGTGTGTCAACAGCTCATACTCCCCTCACACACACACACACACACACACACACACACACACACACACACACTTTGATATAATCTGCAATTTTGAGAATAGCACAGTGACCTCCTCCAGGTCACTGATGAAGAGGGTAACCAAGACAATTCCCAGGATAGCCCCTGCAGTACTCATCTTTTTACATGCCTCCACATTGATTATGACCTATTAGCCACTGCCCTCCGAGGATGAGCATCCAGCCAAATTTTTAATGTTGCATACCCACTCGTAACATAATATTGTGGCTTTTATGAAAATATACTGTGGGACATGCTGTTGAAAGCCTTGTTAGAGTTGATACAAATGATATCCACTGCTCTCCTGTCATCCACAAATCCATCATTTCATTAGAGAAAGCAATCATGCTGGTCAGGCATGATTTACCCTTGGTAAATCCATGCTGACTGTTCCAGATCATTTTCTTCTCCTTCATGTGCCCAGTAATGTGTTCCAGGAGGACTCACTCCATGATTTTCCCAGCTGTGTCAGCTAAACCAGGACATCTGGTCATTTCAACCTAATTCCACTTTCAAATTAAACTCATAGTACAGGTCATACAAGCCAAATACTCACCTTCAGACAACAGCATCTGTCCCTTTGATCAACCCAGGATGATTTCACAAAGCAGGAGGAATATGCATGCATGTAAGTGATAATAAAAGTATCTTTAATAACAAATAGCTACTCTTTGTAAGCAATTTCAATGATTGGCAAAGGATCAGGAACACTGATGAGAAGGTATAGACATAAGGAGGAGTGTATTGCATTTCAAATTTTATTGAGAAAAATGGAAGAGGTAGCTCTTTTAGATCTATGGCATTTCTTAAGTTTCATTACTCTCTATCTATAATCACTTGTTGAAAGTGTACAGTTGTCATGTCATATAATTATCACTTCATGGTCATAAATTAGACAGACAGATACGCACATTACCAGGGTGCAACTGGGGGAAGTGCCAGTCCCAAGCATTGGACACTTCCCTGGGGATGGGCCAAAGCTGTGCCAGAACACCAGCCTGCAGGTGAGGAAAGTTGACAGGAACCAGGCTCAACACAGCCCTGGGGATAGTTGAGCAAGGCTGCCATGCATGGAGCCAGGCTGAGGCCAGGCCAGGACATCAGCCCCTGCAGGTCTGGGCTTAGACCAGGAGCAGTGGATGTGCAGAAGGACTGTGGCTTCACCAGGGACTGAGTGCCCGTGCCGTGGCTGAAAACAGCCCCCATGGGCCGGGGTCAGCCCTGGCCATGGCCTCCGCACAGGACTCCCGGGAGCCTCTTCCCACAGCCACCAGTTCTATGGGACTGCTTAAGGCCACACTGGTCCCCGGCCCTACTGGCCAAACCTCCTGGGGGATGTACTCAGGGTCCTTACACATGTGAGCCATAGTGACGACTGCTGCTTCACTCTACTAACATTTTTATATGGAAAGTCAGCTGTTGTCTTCCTCTCAGGTGCTATCTATCACAGAATCACTGCATTGTTAGGGTTGGGAGGGTCCTCTGGAGAGCGTCCAGTTCAGCTCCCTGCCAAGGCAGGGCCACCTCAAGCAGGTTATGCAGGAATGCATCCAGGTGGGTTTTGAGTATCTCCAGAGAGGGAAACTTCATGACCTCCTGGAGTAGCCTGTTCCAGTGCTCTGCCATCCTTTATGTAAAGAAGTATATTCACCAAAAAAGACATTATCTTCACCATTCTTCATTAGCAGTCTCAAGCAGCTCTTCCTGAATTCGGCAAACACACTAAAGACCTTATGCATAATTATATGTGTATGTGTTCCACATTTACACAATTTGAAAACAGAAATTCAAGTGGGGTTTTAAGCCTTCAAAATCAAGTATTAAAACAGTATTGTACAATCAGTCATACACTGTTTGTAATGTTTGAAAAATTGCCTAGAGAAACTATATCAACTTCCAGTGTTTTCTTGTTCCCCTTATTTTCATGCTTCATCTAGGATGGTCCTAAGAAGGGAAGACAGGGTTGGCATAATCTATCCAGTAAGATTCATTTGTGTTACTGTTTAATATTATTTCTTGCTGGTACTTCAAGACTGAAACAATTTTTTTAGCCTACAATGAAAGACTTCTGTGTTCTCATTCCTAAATTAGTGCAGTCACTAAATCATTGGAAAGACACAAGTACAGTCTCCTCTGTGGTTCCTTTGGAACAGAAGGATAATGAGTTGACAGTTCAGGTTTATAACTTTTATCTGTGATTATCACACTCATTTCTATTTTTGAGGAGCTTTAACTGTAATTTATTTCAAGAAAATTTACACTGTATTTTTCTATTTTCTACTCATTAAAATAAACATAAAGGAACCCTCAGGAAAAGCCTACTGAAGCATTCAAATGCCCTGATACTAAGAGAGAAACTAATAGTTGATGTGCATTTGTGTTTCTTTGCATCACTCTGGGTTTTTTGGTAGTGTGAGAAATGAAGCCCACTCCTCTTTTTGGGGTTTTATAAATTTAATAAGGGACAATAGGGGACAAAGGTCACTTAAAGCAAAACCAACAGCACTGGGTGCGTGGCTCATAGCCAGAGGCACACAAACTTACACAAACTTCCTGTTTATATGCTTCAATATTACACATATCAATAAACCACAATGCATAGGCATAGTTTTTCTAAGAACTAATTTACATTTTCTTAGAAGGGATTAACATAGTTCCTCCCCCGATCCGCCTTTTTAGAGCACGTGTGATGTGGTCATGAAGGTCTTCAGTGGTCTTCTTCAATGAAGGCTCAAGGTCTTCCTCACATCTGAACTTTTCAACTTTGTCTTCAGAGCATGTGCAGTTACGGTGTTCCTTAGTCCTTCTGGATCTAACTGGTTTAAATTCTCCATTTTGTGGCTAATTGACTTTACGTTTGCCAATTTGTCATTAGTACATCCTGCTGCTTCCCAATATAGCTATACTTGTCTATTTCTGATATTATTCACCTGGTGAATTTCTGTTTATTTAAGCATTAAAGGATTAGTTAACCATATACTGGCTATTACATGGTATAGAAAGTTATGACTCAGGTTACATTGGTATCTTATAACTCAAGCTAAATAAACATCTTGTAGCTTTGACCCCAGTTATAATTTTAACTAGTTAATATCTGCATAGCGAAGTTATTCTTAACGTATTTGCACATAATATTTCCTAGCATATTGTGATACATAATATTTCTTACATTTTACTACCTGCGAAAGCCAATGCTATAATAGCTGTTTATCACACAAGGTAATAGTTTATTAGTCTACACAGCAACAGGCAAAATATGCAAAGTGTAAACTGGTCCCTTTTTAATGGATGCATCATGAATGGAGGAAAGGCTTATGGAGGGAAAAAGAGAGGGAAGTTTTATACAGCAAAAGTGTTTGAAATGGTACATTAATATCATTTGTCTAGGCTATTCTATGACTTTGACATTTATAACATAAATGGCTTCAAACCAGCGTCTCTTAAGAGTGGAAAGGTTTTCCCTACTACTTTTTGTCTAGGATTTTGAAAGACAGAATTTGTGAAGCAACTTTATAACCACTCTTTTTCTCCTGCAGTATTGCTTGAGATTAAAAATGCAGCTAGTCTCAATTTTGTAGCCAAATTTCATATTAAGAGAAAATATATTTATGACTGATTACTACTCCGAAAAGCAGATTTGATTTATCAGGTGYCTGAAATAGCATTGACTACTAATTTTTATTAATTCCTTAGTAAGTGGTCCTGATTTCTTCTTAATTCTCATATCTGAAATTTGTAATGTAGCTTGTAGCCAGTCTGGAACTYGCATGAGGTAAGTGATGCATTAAAAGGAAATCTATATTAGATTGCAATATTGGAAAGTGCTAGGATAGGATAGCAGTAAACCCAACCCAACCTAGAAAAATTAATACACTGAAAACATCAGCATACAGATTAGTCTTTCTTGCTTATTGTATGTCACACAGACACACCAAAGTACTTACCTGTTCTACATTTTAAGATTTCATCTGCTGAATCAGAAAGGTATTTCAATGGGGAATATGATTAACATCTGTTTATTTCTTATTATTACAATCCATGAATGAAGTCAATGATTACGATAGTCTATCAATCTGTGTTAACAGCTGATGTATATAAAAGGAGATAGTGGAGTTCAATGTTCTCATTGGTTCATAATGGATGAGAAGGGCCATAACTCACTAAGATGTGAAATATACAGGTTTTTTTTGCTCCCAAGGACTTCTAGGGGGCCAATAAAAGACTTGGTCTGATTTTAATCAAAATGATTATGTCACAATAATTTGTTCTCTGAATTACAATCAAATAACCTTGTTGCTATTGATTACACATGCACAATCCTGTGGTTCTCTTTTACATGTAGTTATAACTGAAAACAATTTTTTCCATTAGAGAAAATCTAAATATTTGAGACTCTGATCAACTTTTAATCCTTAATCCTTACTTGTTTAACAATTAAGCAGAACTGTAGTGTCTTGGTCTAAATAACATGATCATTGTGAACAGTAATATTCTGAGTGCTATAACAGTTATGTTTCTCTGAGAAGCAGAAACAGATTTTCCTATTTCTTTCCTTTACAATGTGCCCATAAACCTGAAGAGGTCAAGCTTTAAGGCTGCAGTTCTCTACTTTTACTTACCATGCTTACATGCAGGAAATGATGGACCAAATGACACTTTAATTCAATCTTCTTAGCAATTGTGTTTTTCCTGTATTAAATACTTTCTTAGTTTATTTTTCAGGCAAGGTTTACAACCAGTTTTCATGTGAAGTAACAAGGTAGTATGATCCCCATTGGAAAGGGAAAGCAGTGTTCAATATATGTCCTCAGTGAAGAGTTCTCATAATCACAGCTTCATTTAGGAGAATTTATTTGTGGAGCTGAGGAGTAAAATGAATAAAGGTTTCCTACCTGGTGATAAAAAATTAATCCTTTTTAAAGGTGTTCATATATCATTAAGCTCTCCTTCCACAGCACTCTGATGGAGTTCAGTGAATTTCAATATGGATTATAGAACTACAGAGGTTTTGGTGAGGCATCTTTAATCAGATTTCCTAAAATTACAATAACTCTATCTTCTATAAGAGGATACAGGGTTGATTTCAAATCAGAACAGTTCACAGAGCCCACAGTTCTAAAGAGCGGTCTGAAATCTCAAATTTGGCAGTGATTTGGAAAAGGCTGAGATAACATGTAGCAAATTATGTTTCTTCTCCGTATGCATAGCCAGACAAGGAGATGAGGATAACTGAAATGGGATGTTTGATGTCTCAGTAACTTTAGAGAGATTTTAATAATACAGTCCCTTTCATCCAAAGGAATAACTTCAAATCACTTCAAAGCACTTCATAAACACTGCAAAATAGGAAGAGATTGAGGACTTGAGAATGTAATGGATTAGATAAAAAGAATAATTAAAGTGAAGTTGTTGTTTGTGGCTTAACAAATCTATGAATAATAGCCATGGATTGCAAATATGACTAATGAATTTGGATATCTTTATTCTGTATGGCTAACATTAAACTTGTTATTGAATTTTTTTTTAGAGGATGTACAATCCATGTTTTGGAAAAATGTGCCTTTTTCTGAGACCTAGACTTAAATACTTAGTCACATTTGAAAAAAAAAATCAGTTACCTGGACTTCCCCCATGTCACTCTAAGCTGCATTTCATTAATTAAAGGACATGATCCAAACTTCACTTACAGTAATTTAACAGAGGTTTATTTTCATTCTTCATATAAAAACATGGAAACTATTTCTATCTAGAAAAACTTAAAAACCTATAAAAAACTGCATACAAGTATATATTCACATAAATGAATAACACTTCTACTTGTATTTACAATTTAAATATTTGTGGTTTTGTTAGTACATGTTGATGTTTTTATTATTTAGTTCAATGAAATGCAATGATTTGCTTTTTGTATATCTGCCTATGTGCAAGTCTCGTGAGAAGTGGCTGAGGGAACTGGGTCTGTTTAGCCTCAAGGAAGGGAGGCTGAAGGGGGGACCTCATCACTCTCTGTAAACACTGCACTGTCACTGGTGAGTAGTGAAAGCATGAGGGTGTTCACTGCCTGCAGCTGCCTGAAAGGAGGTGGTAGTCTTTCAGTACCACTGTCACTGGTGAGTAGTGAAAGCATGAGGGTGTTCACTGCCTGCAGCTGCCTGAAAGGAGGTGGTAGTCAGGTGGGGCTCAGCCTCTTCTGCCGAGTAATAAGCAAGAGAGCAAGAGGAAATGGCCTCAAGTTGCACCAGGGGAAGTTTGAATTGGACATAAGGAAAAATTTCTTCAACACAAGGGTTCTCAAGCATTGGAACAGGCTGCCCCGGGGAAATATATGAGTCACCATCTCTGGAGGTATTTAAAGACATGTAGATGTGGTGCTTAGGGATGGCGTTTAGTGGTGGGCTAGGTAATGCCGAGTTGGACTCGATGATCTAAAAGATCTTTTCCAACATGAATATTTCTATAATAACTCATGTTTTCAAATGTAACAGTATTCTTATTGTAGCACCCAACTATCAGAAAGCAAAGTCTTAACATAAAGATACTTTGAAAATAAATATCACAGTAAGTGCTTAAAAAGGGACACATCAGGATAACAAAATGCTGCAGCTGTTTTTRTAACTGAGATATGAGAAAGAGATTGTTCTAAAYCCAAAATGGTTGCTGTGTTTACTATGTGGAGATATCTGAAGTTGCATAGCATGACTTTTGTTAAGAAATAAACTGAAGATAATTATCTAAATTCAATCTTTTTCAGTTGCACATTGGCCCTCTGAGACTAGGCATTGCACAGACCATGACAAACATAATGTACTTCCTACTTTGCATTCTTCTCTCCAAATGACCTGCAAACATAAATAGTTGCATGGACATTGCTGGTTCTGGAAGTAACAGTACAGTATGTATAGTCTTTTCCCTGATGTACATGTCAATGAAATAATTTGGGTTTTTTTTTTTAAATTAGGACTCCTCACAAATGCACAGAGAAGGATTGAAGTGGATTTAAGAGGACTGAGAACGTGCACAACCCTAAAGATAGATTGCTAGAAGACTGCATTGGACAGTCAATTAGCTGTTAAGCAGTTAGATGTCCATAAAACTGCACCTGAAATATGGTAACTGCTGTGAGGTTTCCTAATTAAAATTAGAATATGTTTACAAAAAGGATAATGTAAGTATCTTTTCACACTGTCCTGGACTACTGTAGAATTTGTGGTGGTTTCAATTTTCTAGTTACCCACTTTTCCTGGCTTTTAATGAATTCCCTTATCAAAGCTGAAAGTATTTGCACATCTTGCAGAATTCTTCAACACCAAATTTATCCCAGAGGTATTTTGGAATTAATTTTAATAGATTTTTTCGTGCTGGAGAAATCATTCTACGTTTCAGCACTCTCCATCACATGACAATGCTGCATAGAGACATTTTTAATATTCTCTCCAGGTATACCCCCGTGGCTACTGCTAAGACTCCTTGCTCTACAACTGTTCCTGCTGRGGGAAAGGCATTGCTATAGCTGGAGGCTAATAGTAACTGCCACTGCTGATTTGATGCCATTTAGTCTGTATCTGCAGAGTCAAGAAAAAACTGTCTCTTAATCTACCCTTTGCACCTTTGGAGCTAATTACATTTGCTCATCAATACCAAAATATTTACATTGTTTTGCCTGATGGAGCAGGAACACAAAAACTCACTGCTCAAATTCAGATCCTCACAATCATACATTATGTTAATGGTGACATTCAGACATACTTAAGGAAAAGCACAACAATATACAGAATTTCAAACTTTAATTAACCTCTTCAATATGAGTGAAGTGAAATTATGAATACTTTGTTTAAAATGAAGTTTTTAAAGCTAAGAGAGGGAAAAGGTCAAGTTAATGCACTTTACCTTCAATACAGTGAGCTATTTTTTTCATTCATTTTGAATTTTATAATAATTTGTCTGATGAAACAGGATCAAATTCTCCATTAATAAGCCATGTCAAGGCCTAAGGCTTACATATCATATTGTGCTACATATTTTCTTTTTCTCTTGATCATTGCCTAAACTCCACCCCTTGTGCTGAAATTCAGAACTACTACCATACACTATCTTTTTGTGTCAGGATTATATAATAGTGCCCAGAGAAGTTATGGATGCCCCATCCTTGGAAGTGTTCAAGGACAGATTGGGCTGGGCCCTGAGCAACCTGATCTAGTGAAAAGTGTCACTGACATGGTGGAAGAGTTGAAACTAAGTGATATTTAAGGTCCCTTCCAATCCAAACCATTCACTGATTCTATGAATAGCTCAATGCAAATTACAGTTATTTTCTTGTTGTACAAGCTGCTCTTAAGCCCTTCCTTAACAGTAGTCATTTTTTCAGGCACAGAAATGTTTTCTGCACTTTCACCCTTCTCTTTCCTTGTGTTAAGAAAGCTCTTCTTACTTCAGGATAGCTACTACCAGCTATCATGAACTGCAATTTAGTCAAGAAATATTTCAGTTTACTGCGAGGCAAGATCACTAAGGTCAACTCTGTGCTACCACCTGGGGTTCAGCTCAGAAAGTTCACTTCACCTTAAGAGCTACACACTTTTTCTTCAGTGTGGGGATGTTTCAGATGGTTTGTGGTTTTTTCTCCTCCATGTATCTTGTTTCTTTGAGGTTTTACACTACTGTGATCTGTCAATGCATCTGGTTTATGCTTAGATTGAAATTATAGCTTTTTTAGGAATGAAATCCTGAAAAGTTATAAAACTGACTCAGACCACCCGCAGCTTGGTATGAAGGCTCACTGCCTCTAGCACTGCGGTTGATAGCATTAGTGATCTATGACAATGGAGCAAAGTAATTCTTGTAGATAATCCTATATCATTTTGTGTTTGTATTTATTTGCATTATGCAACTTCAAAAAACTGCCTTTATTTTGAAGATATTGTGAAAATGTCAGTACATCCACTAAATGAATCATTCTAGGCCTAGTACAGATTAATATTAATTTGTTATTGAAGATTTAGTAAAACTTCCATTTCTCTCCTGTCTTTTATATAATAGTGTATATACACTATTCTATCAGAATAATCTCATTGTGTTTAACCTCACTGTGCCAGAATTCTATCAGCACTTCCACTTTATAATTCTGTTCGACCATTTAATACATCAAAGGAAATGTGTTTCTCTGGCACAGTGAGGTTAAACACAATTTTTACACGTAAGAAATTTCAGTTACAATGAACATCTCTGAATTAGGATATGGACTGTGGTGCAATGATCTCTAAGCTGCTATTTCTGTGCACATACAGAAATATTTTTCAGCCCTGTAAGCTGTCTGTTAGTCATGATGCAGCAATCTGTTTCCTAGTGTTAGTMCTAGCTCATAAAGAAGCAGTTTAAAAATCTTTGCAATGTGCTCAGTTCTTGCTCCAGTCCCAGATCTAGCTTATACAGAAATCGTTTAGGATTATAAATAGTATTATTTGAATTCCAGGATTACAGATTGTAAATTTAACTCCTAGATTTGAAAGAACATTCTTCTAAATACTCTGAATGAACGGAAGGTTTTATGCGGGATTTCTTGGGGTTTTTTTCTTGCATTTTTATTACAAAAGATGAAAATGTGACCTTTAAACTGCTCAGTTGAGCCACTGCATGGTATTTATGTAAAATAATACATAATTATTGATTTATGTAAAATAACACATAATTATTGATTTATGTAAAAAGAGAGAAGAAAATAAAATGTTTGTTCGCAAAAAAAGGATGTAGCAAAAGACTTTGGATTGAAATAAATGTAGAAAAATATACAAAAGTTGAACAGCTGATCACACGTGTGAAAGTATGAAGGGGACTGTATGCCCTCTGTAACTAGCTGGAGTTGCAACACAGCACTATGAAAACATTTTTTAATTGGCATTAAATCCCTTCTTGTTACTCACTGTTATGTGGCACATTTTTGGTACTTAATTAAATTTTCACTTAAATATTGCTAGTGAAATTTTGAATTAAATCAAAATATTCCCTAGAGGAGGTCCCATTCCAGAGATGCTAGAATCTCAACCAAAGACCTGAAGAAGAAAGACATGAAGGAGAAACCGACATACAAAGAATTTCAGGTATTAAAATATTACAGRGGGCCTCCTTGTGAAAGTGACTTGGGTAAAACTACAATCAATATTATTCCTAGGTACAAGTCTGAGAGATAATTCACAGTCAAAGACAAAAGGTTTCTGAAGTCAGAGCATCTTTCACAGAGGTTCTAAAGCACAGGTACTAACAATATCGTAAGATGGAGTCCGCAGGGTTGACCCTCTTGTGCCTATTTGTGGCTGTTGACTCTTGCCCTTCCACCACAGACCTCCATGAGGGGCATGACTGCCTTCTTGGTGACCTGCTGGTAGGTACAGCAGCCTGCTATATCTCTTAAAATCCTTCTCCTCTCCAAGCCTAACAAGCCCAGACACCTCAGCTCCTCTCACAGCATCTAGTCCCTGACCAGCTTTGGGGTCCTGTTAAATCAACACAACATAATACGTCTTTCCTTTGTTGGAGAGCCCCAAACTGGATGCAGGATACTAAACCAAATGGATGCAGGATACTAAATGTGGTTTCATAGAGCTGACAAGAAGCGTACACACCCGGTTGTTCTCAGCCTGCTCTGTTGCCAGGACACGCTGCTGCCTCCTGTTTGGCTTCGCAGCTGCTGCACTCCCCAGGTTCTCAGCAGAGCTACTTTTCCCTGCCAGTCAGACTCCAGATTATGTTATTGCAGGGGAACATAAGAAAAGCTTTGCATTTGTTTTGGTTGAATTTCAGAAGGTTGATGGTGATGCACTCCTAGATACCATCTCGGTCACTGAATGACAGCCCTGTCCTCGAGAGTGTACACTGGTACGCCCCTGCCCTACTTTGGTGTCATATGCAAAATATTAAATGCTATTAAATCATGTGAAGTTGATTATAATCTAGATGGTTTTTTTCCCTGCAAAGTATTAAAATCACCCTGGAATTAGTAGTGATTGCAAGGTCATGAAGTCCTTGTGGTTAAAAAAGACACTGTCTAAAGGATAACATTTTGTAAAATATCACCAGAGCTTAACATCAGCATTTTCTTCAATCACAGTTCAGTTAAAACCCTCACTGTTCTGCACCAAAAAAAGACACAGATCACAAACCATACCATTAAATAACACTAAACCATTACATAAATTGTCCTGACACCCTCACACATTACACTAATTCACCTGAATACTTCAAGGAGTAAGGCTAAAAGGATCAGCATTGCTTAAAAATACACTAACATTCAGTCTTCAAAATATATTGTCAGAACGCAAATTAAGAAGTCCTCTGACAATGTTACGAAACTGCAACCAGAACAACTTTTTCAATTAAATGATTTCAGAAGAAACAACTGAGAGGATAACATAACATCTCATCAGAGAATGAAAGAGGTTATTCAGCCTGTCTAAGTACATCCATTCTTAGTACTTCCATCCCCTGTGGAAGGCATTTCATTTTTCTCATGCGACCCCTATGTTTTTTTGCCTGAGCAACTATGTCTGACAGCCTGTTTCACACATTTATCATTCTCTGCATGAAAAAAAGTGCTCCTGACACCTATGTTGAATGCTATTATTTTTCTTAAATCAGCACTGTTTTTCTTATTTATTTTATTCTGAAAATAAGCCAAATTGTTCCAGTTTGAATTTTCCACATTTTACATTTAAACTTTTCTTAACAATTTTCTTTTCCTCATGTGGGAATTCCTAATTTTAGGTTGTCCATGTTTAGCTGCATTTTATTGCTGGCTTTAATAATCAATATGTTTGATATAATATTTTCTTATTCCTGCAGTATTAGTGTCCTGCAAGACAATTCAAATTATTTTTTTATCTTAATATTGTCATTTTATATAAGAAAATCATACAGAGCTGCTGAAACTTTCCTTGGGTTTGATGAAATGCATTCATCAAACAAATTCACAGCTGATGTGGGATTCAAATTTTCCTAAATTTCAGTTATGATGGTTTAGCTTAGATCTGCCTCAAAATATGTGGAAATGCAAGAAGTCTTTTTCTGATTTATATGCTTGCACACTTTTATTACATTTAACACATTTAAAATATTTCTGAAATAAATTGTACTGATTCCATAAATCTCTTTCATTTTGGCTTCAGTTCTGTAGTTGTTGTCCTTAATATACCTCCCTTGTCCAGGACATTTTTCAGCTTTTTAAAATTTTTTCTTGGTTGGTCATTGGAAATGTCCTCCTATTTCAGGTGAGAGTTTCCTTATGCATGACAATGTCTTTACAAAAGTCTGATCTGCACATAAAGTAATTTCCTCTAGACTGGGAAGTGTTTTAAACTTTTTCCTTGTTATAAAATAAAGATCAAAAAAGAGAACAAAACCCCTCTGAGACCTGATTTCCTACCAGTACTGCTTTCACAATGGAACTCTATAAGAATGAGAGCAGAAGCATAATTTTACCACTGGTAAAATATATCTGTATAATTTTTAGATTCAGTTAACAAACATTCCCAGACGAATGAACGTATTGATCACTGCCTATTAAAACTGTTTCTTAATAATGTAAAAAAGTACTCATGCTTTGTTTTCTATTTCTGATGCATGCAGTATAACATATCCTGTGATGTCTGTTTCACAGATTTTACGACAGCTGACACTTAACAAATTTGCTTTACCCTAACAGTGTAATTTCTATTTGCTTTCTGCTGTGTTATGTGTATGAACTATGTATTTAAAAGTGATTTACTAATTTTAAAGTGCAAATGTAGCACTTTAAACACAGTTTATCATCTCACCTTTTATTAAAAGCCAGTGAAATTTCTAGAATAACTAGACTAATCAATAAGTTGATTAGTCAGCTCTTGAGCAGTTGGGATCTATTTATACCAAAGAAGTGAGTTACAGTGCCTTTAGTCCATTGGGCTAAATTCCGAATTCTAGAACAAGGGGCAGATGTTCAGGCTTTCCAGTTTTAAAATTTCACTCAAGCCTCAGAAGAAACACTTTTAAGTGTTAACTTGGGAAAACATTACAAAACCTTTTGAAGCAGAGAAAATACTCTTCTCTCTATTTTTGCAAGGAATGCTTCTTGTTGAAAAAGAACTTCAAATTTACCCCATGGACTTACAGGGAAAAGAAAAAAAAAAAGCCTCCACTGTTTACTGTTTTTTATCCTCTGCTTCAGTAATTCCCATGGTTGCTCATATACATGCTTTAATATTTCAGAAACATTTTCAAGGGCAACTATCCACCATTAAAAGATTCTGCACTGCAGCCACTTTTCTGACAAGTTGACTAGTTAGGTTAAGGGTCCTCTTATTTACATTTGCTCTTGAGCTCTAGTACCTCAGATATTCTGCTTCCACAGCTGGAGTCACTAAATCTAAAGTACAAGACTTTCCAGCAATCTTTTAATTCAAATACTCATTTACTACACAAAAATCCCATTCAAAAATCAGCTTTTGTATAATAGAAACAGAATAATAGAAACATAATAACCACAAAATACCATTCAAATTTTAAATATAAAATCTAATTCAGAAGGAAGTTCAATCTACTGCAATGAACTGAATTCAACTTCCTCATGTTTTCTGCATTCGTTTCCTCATGTATTTAAGTTAAAGCAACTATATTATGCTTTTAAGGGAAAAAAAAAWTAATTGAAGGGAAAAAAACCCAGACTTGGAAAAGCATACGTGGTTTCTGTCCAGTATCACTAGCTGAATGTAATCYTCAAAGATCGGTCATTCCTAAATTTAAAATACTAGTGTTCTTCCAAGATCATCAACTCTTAGTTATCTATTAAAGATTAAATCTGTTACACTATGTAACTTGTTGATAGACAAGGCAGGTTGACCGATACATTAAAAAATGGATCCAGAAGAAAGGAGACCATTCCTGTCTCTTCTTTCTCTCTACCATCAGCCTGAACAAAGTCTGTCTTTGCAGTCTGAGACAGAATTAAAAAAGAAAAGTATTGTTGATCACTTTAGGAAGCAGTAATATATCAAATGAATCTGGCTCATTCACTCTAGGGAAAGGTAATATGCATGTGTAAACAAAAAAAGGCAGAATGATCATATTAATTCTGATTGTTTCTATGGCTGTAGAAGGCCCCCTTCCTTTCCAAGGCTTCTACAGATTTGTTCACTAATGTCAACAGCATATTTACAGTGCTGAGTTCACTAAGTTTGACATGGTCACTAACCTTTCAAAAGGTATTTCCTTAGAGGATCATTTGAAAATATTCATGTCCAGCATTGGTTTGTGCCAGTAATATCTTACTATCAGACATAATTCAAAACAAATTTCTTGACGTAGTAACTTGAAATGGAGGTTCCAGACAACACATCACTAACATGAACAATCACCKAGTGAGCATCATTTTAAAGAGAGCCTCTTACCTGCAAATGTGGAAAGAGCTTCTGGTACAGAAGATGCCCCCTTTAAAATTCCTGCTGTCTCTCAAAGAACCACATCAATTCGCCCCATTTGCTGCTAGCGGGACACAGTCTTTCAATTAACCTTGACTGCCTTTAAAATAAAGATTGACCTTATGATTTTCTGGACTGGCAGGACTTTGCTCTGATTCAATAGCCTTTTTCTAATTTTGATCTGCAGCTTTTGTTTCATTATCACCTTGCCTCCTAGATTCTTGAGTACATAAAGAAACCCGAAGACCTTTCTCTGAAAAAAACCCAAGATTTAGAACTGTAGAAAGATGTGGATTTTCTATGATTCTTTCAATTCTCTTTTCTGTGCTCTTAGAACAAGCTGGTATCAAACACAAAATTTTATGTTTTGTTTCAATACTGGAAAAAAAATGAATAAAATACAATACATAATTCAACTGTCCCAGCACCTCAAAAGTAGCTTCTTTGACCTCTTAGCAGATTCTCTTCAGTCAAAATACATCTTACAGAAGTGCTTGCATTCTCCACAGCGCCATGTGGATGGTATGATTGGCACTTGATGGCTTTTTCTGTGAGTTAGCATTCAGTTCAAGGTTTCACTGCTTCTTGGGTGAGAAAGACTGAACTGTGGCCTGTTGCTGACTTTTGTCAGCTTACACACCTGTAAGATGCACARTCCATCTAATATGAAACATTAGGAAGAACTGAGAACATCAGCCCATACTGCTGCCCTCTAAGTTCAGTAAGTCTCTTACAAAGTGTGAAAGTTCAAATCATACTCTTGAGACTACATGAATTATGGATGTCTCCAATCTAACTCATGTCAACACCTGGCTTGTATCTTGTCTTAAAGTTATCTTTGTTTTCTTGATTTCTGATACATGGAACTATAACACAGACCATTATTTTTTTCCCCATGCTTTGATGTTGTATTTTAKATTTCTGTAAAATTGTATAGATAAATGTGTAGACAAGTAGGCATACACTGTAGAAGACATCTTTCCAGAAAGAAAAAAAAAAGACAACAAAACAAGACCAATGACTTCTAGAAGAGAAAAATAAGCAATGCAGAAGTGAACAGCAGAAAAGTCTTGAAACCACATAACAACAGAGATCCAGAATAATAAAGCACATTTACAAAAGTAATTTCATCTTCAGTTTAAGCAATGGCCTTATTGATTCTGTGCTTCTGATGCACAGTGAAGCCAACCTTAACTGAGTTCCCTGCTCCCAGGCTAGCTTCTTCTTCATCCCTAATTTTAATCTTCTTTTCCTGCTTCTCTTCTGTTTTCTATTGATCAGATTCTTTATATTTCTCACACATACTTCTACACAGATCCATTTGAAAAGCTTTTGCCTGCTTTTAGATGTGCAACATTTTCATCTCTTGCCTTTATACAGATGAAAATATAATTCCTTAATAAACCCAACAAAGCAAAGAACAGCATAGCTGATACAAGTATTGTGTATTTAATGAACATTCAGTAAACTTGAATGTTTTATTGCTGTTGTAACAGTTAGGGGGCAAATATAAATTCATAGAAGCATATAAATCTGCATTTATTTAAAAAATGCATCCCTTTCAGCATTTCCTTATGGATAAGTTAATTGAAACACTTGGAACTGGCTCATTTAAACACAGAATTGCTGTTAAACTACATATTAAATTAAAAAGTTGACAGTTAGGGAAACTATACATGGAGATTGTCCTCACTGACACTGTAAGTTCTTTTAAACAATACTTTGTGGGTCTGGAAGGCTAATCTGCTGTCATGCTGCACTTATCAAGGTCATGTGGCAAACAAACTGTCATTTATAGTCTGTTGTGGTGGGATGACCCTGGCTGGATGCCAGGCACCCACCAAAGCCGCTCTATCACTGCCCTTCTCAGCTGGACAGGGGAGAGGAAATATTACAAAAGGCTCCTGGGTTCAGACAAGGACAAGGGAGAGACACTCACCAGTTACATCACGGGCAAAACTGACTCCACTTGGGGAAAATTAATTTAGGTTATAACCAACCATATCAGATTAGGATCATGAGAAATAAAAACTAATTCTTAAAATTCCACTTGCCCCTCCTTTTCTCCTGGTTTAATTTCACTCCTGATTTTCTCTACCTTCTCCCATCAGTGGTGCAGGCGGACAAGGTATGGTGGTTGCATTCAGTTCATCACATGCTGTTTCTTCTGCTCCTTCCTCCTCAGAGGGGGGACTCCTCACACTCTTCCCCTGCTACAGCATGGASCACCTTCTACGGCTCTGCTTCTCTGAGATGAGTCCTTCCCACAGACTGCAGTTGTTCATGAACTGCTCCAGCGTGGGTCCCTTCCAGGAAGTGCAGTCCTTCAGGAGCAGGCTGCTCTGGTGTGGGTCCACCATGGGGACCTGCTCCAGGATGGGCACATCTGTCAATGCGGACACAGCTCCTGCCAGGAGCCTGTTCCAGTGAGGGCTTTCCACAGGGTCACAGCCTCATTTGGGCATCTACCTGCTCCACCATGGGGTCCTCCAGAGGCTACAGGTGGATCTCTGCTATAGATTAAAAAAAAAAAAAAAATTGATCCCCTGATTTCATGTACTTTACAGAAAACTCTAATTTTTTTTCTGATTGAGACTGGATATATATGGATTAGTTAGAGTATATCACCATTACCATATGATTCCTTTCACTGTCTAGAACTGTAGTCTTCTTGAAGTCCATGTAAGTGCAATGAATTACAAACCATTACTCTTAAATTATTTGAGACAAAGTTAAGCACAGAAGTTTGAAGCTCTAAGAATTGTTGTGAAAATAAATATTCTTGTAACATGAAAACAGGAAGCATTTGCATTTGTGAATACTATATGACTCCTTTGTTTTAAAGTTTATTCTGCTTTAAAAAAAAACCAAAATCCTGTTTTTAAAAGAAAGAAAAAGCTGATTGTAGCAATAAGCTTGTATGCAAAATACCTTTTTTTCCTGCTTTATGGAATAATCTATTTTAATAGCAGATGTGCTGTGGTTTGATACATATATATGCAAACACAAATGTAGGCTRTAGTGCTTTCTATTAGCAAGCACCAGAATGTAGAAAAAGACTGCTCAGTTGCACGGTGCAGTTTCTTTACAGAAGACCCTTTTCCAACAGCCAGCTGTCTTCTGTTCATGACATTTCACTGTGAATTTGGAAAAGAGATTCCAAGCCTATCACATAAACATCAAAGTGTTTATATGAATGTCTCTCCAATAGAGACACCTATCCAAGAAGGGCCTTCTGCTGTCGCTTAGAGCATTTTCACATTATTTGTGACAGTTTAAGGAACAGGAACATCAGGTAAGGCATGTTTCCATCAGACGATTTTGGATTTTTTTTATCTTCCTCCTTTTCTAAACCTTATAACTTTATASTTTGAATATATTTGGGCTTGCATTAGTGTGAAAGCAAAAATAAAATTTGAAATCTTCAAAGTTAAAATAGGTCAAGAAAATATTTCTACCCACAGGTCTGTTGGAGACTGATATTCAGAAAAGACATGAATTGCTGAAGTTCTTGTCATAGAAACATGCTTTTTTAATAGAAGAACTAGCAATTTCTTCTGTCTAAAGCTAGTCTAATGTCCAGCTTGTCAGCCAACAGTGTTGTTTATAGATTATGACAGAAGGAGTTGGGTTAGAAAAGACCTCTGAGATCATTGAGCCCAACCTATGACTGAACACCACCTTGTCAACCAGACCATGGCACTGAGTGCCACACCCACCTGGCTACAGCCTCCTTTCAGGCAGTCGGATAGAGTGATAAAGTCACCCCCAAAGCCTCCTCTTCTCCAGGCTGAACACCCCCAGCTGCCTCAGCTGCTTCTGACAGGACTTGTGCTCTGGACCCTTCACCAGYTCTCTTGCTCTTCTCTGGACTTGCTCCATCTTCTCAATGTCCTACCAGAACTGGACAGAATTCAAGGTGTGGCCTCAACAGTGCCAAGTACAGGGGAAGAATCACTTCCCTGGCCCTGCTGGCCATACTATTTTCCACATACAAGTATTTATTTCTAATTTGTAACTGCAGCAAGAATTTACAAAAGTCAACAATTTTTTTTTTTTTTTTTTGTTTAGAAAGAAATATTTTTACTTCAAATAAATATCTTTAAATATTTAAATTAAATAGAAGTCACTCTCCAAATACCATCACAGGCAAACCAGGCTAGAATTAGAGATATTATCTGAATTTATTACTAACAAAATCAGAGCAGGATAATGAGAAGTAAAATAAGATCTTAAAACACATTCCCTTCACCCCTTCCTCCTTCACAGCTCTACCTCCTCCCTCTCAGCAGCACAGGGAGACAGGGAATGGGGGTTATGGTCAGTCCATCACAYTTCTCCCGCTATTCAGGGAGAGGAGTCCTTCCCCTGCTCCASTGTGGGGTCCCTCCCACAAGAGACAGTTCTCCATGAACTTCTCCAGTGTGAGTCCATCCCATGGGCAACAGTTGTCCACAAACTGCTGCAATGTTGGTCACTCTTCCATGGGGTGCAGTCCTTCAAGGACAGGCTGTTCCCCATGGAGTCACAAGTCCTACCAGGAAACCTGATCCAGTGTGGGCTCCTCTCTCCATGGGTCTGCAGGTCCCTGCCCTGTGCTTCCCACAGCCTTGTCTCAGGCATCCACCTGCTCCAGTGTGGGACTCTTCCATGGGCTGCAGGTGGATTTTTGCAACCCTGTGGTCCTCCATGGGCTGCAGGGGCTGCTTCACCACGGTCTGCACCACAGGCTGCAGGGGAATCTCAGCTCCAGTGCCTGGAGCACCTCCAGCTCCTCCTGCTCCACTGATCTGGGTGTCTGCAGAGCTGTTCCTTTCACATGTTCTCACTCCTCTCTTCTCTGGCCACAGTTACATCTCCACAATACCCTTTTTCTTCTTCTTCCTAAATCTGTTATCACAGAGTCATTACCAGAATTTCTGATTGGCCCAGCCCTTGCCGGGGGCAGTCCATCTTTGGAGCTGCCAGTGATTGGCTCTGACAGATACAGAGGAAGTTTCTGGCACCTTCTCGCAGAAGCCATCCCTTCTGACAAAATATGGCCCCATAAACCCAATACAGTATTGGATCAAGACTAAAACAATAATTCTCATATCCTGTTCATATCATTTACTCTTAAAGATTAACCTTCATGGAGACATACTGATTTGACTACATTAATTTAAAATGTGAATACAAATAACAGAAATTTGGCAATTATGGATATGCGCAAAGAACATTCYAAATTCAGAGTCTATGAAGATAAATCCCAGGATCTCAGAAAGAATGTCTTCGCCTTAGTTTTTCCTAACAAGAATTCTTTCCTTCTACTGTCAGGTTCTGATAGCTGAAATTTCACTTACTGTACAAGAATGTAAACAATAATAGGAGCTCATTAGAATGATACTTTCTTCCCTCACAATGTTTGCTCTCAATGTGAATTTAATTGGCTGACTGACAGATGTGACAAACACTAGAATCCTAAGATATGTGAAAAGCAAAGGCAGGAAAGTTCAACTGGTATGACAGTCAAACAACTGAACTAAAATTCTATTTAATCATGTCATTGTATAGTAGCCTCACCGCCTTACTTTTCTTTAGATAAAATGGTATTTTTTTCATTTGTAGCAAAGTGTTCTGATCAAATACTATGGCAGTTTACTTAACCAGAGTTAAATACATCTGCAGGAAAAAATCCACCTGCATTTTTTATGGAAAATATGCAGCAATATGTAAATTCCTCAGCAAACAAGAAAATTTTGGTTTTCAAAAAAGGTATCATTTATTCACTAGAAGATCTTTTTCTTCTATTTTTATGGGCTCTGCACTCTGTAGAATATGAATGCACATGCCTGTGAGCAGTGATGAGGTTCACAGAAATGAATGATAGATAAGAGTACAGTGCTATCAATGGAGGACATAAGTATCATTTTAGCCTCCCAYGTGTGTATTCATGTCTTTGCCCTTTGATAATGAGACTCTCAATATTTGCATCACAAACTTGAAATAGCAGATGATATGCAAAACCCAAAAGACTACTTCAATTTATGTCACTTAATCTCTGCCCCAAAGATGGTTTTCCCAGAGCTGCTGGCATATAAGCAGCTCTGATGCATGAGCTAGAATCCTTATAGAATGGTACAACAGGAGAACCTTTCAGATTTTTAATTATTTGTCATTATCAGGTAGCACAGTTGCACATTACACAGTAAAGCCCCAGGTATGTGCAACCTCTACTATATTTGACCAGTTCTGACTCATTAAACTAATCCAGTACAAGCTAGAAAAGAAATTAAAGAATAGATTAATTTTGCTATGCAACTTTTGCTAGCTTGTCTGTCACATTTGGGGTGGGAAAACAGAACATGTTAGAAACCATTATAAAAACCATTCATTGACCTCTGGTACAAAGAATGCCAGTGAGACTAGCCTGGCGTCACACAGGCGGCCAAGGCATTGCTACCTTCTGCCAGCAGTCTGCTTTAGAAAGTAATAGACAGTTAAAACAACTGCTCTCTGGCCGTGTCCATGGTCCTGCAGAAAGCTGAGCCAGAGATGCAAGAACTCTGTGTGGCAGTCCAGGCCACCAGGCAGGACTTAGGCATACTGAGCAGCTGGAGTGAATGTCCTGTGTCCTGAGTCCATGGTGCTGGTCAACACTTGACCAAAGGGGCTGGGGACATGACCTGCCTCAGACTGCTGTGAAAGTGCCATAGGAGTCTTAGCAAAGGAAGTCACAATCCACTACTGTATCCATATTTTACAGTTAATCAATTTCAAATTACGTATCACTCAGTGTTTCTGTTTTAGCCTCTACCCTACCTAGAGGTTCTCCTGTGGCATACAATTATTCTTTTTTTATTTGAGCTTTTAGACCTGCAAAATGATAAATCAATAAGAGATGGTGGAAACGACCATGGTGAGAGATTATAAGAGGTCAAGTTTTCCCTAGTGAAATAGAAGGTAGGAGCACCAAAGAAGAGGGAAAAGTGCTGAGTCAAGAAGCTTCAGGAATTAGCACTCAGTTGAGCACAGAAAGAAGTTAAATATTCACCTTGGATTCTACGTCTTCCCTGTCACTAAGCCAGGGCTCATTATTGTTAGAACATGCAATGAGTTTATTTTATCATCTTAGCAAATTGGTTTTAACAAGGCGGTGAAACTACAAGTTAAATTATGAGCTACACATTTAAACAGTTTGATTATAGTCAACATAAATTTAAATAATCCAATTGTCAAATTCAGATAAGAAGTCAATCCTTTAAAATCAAATAATATTCTTAGGTTGAGCTTAGAAAGATTGATTACCTTCTCTCTCTAATTAACTGAACTTTAATATTATGAGCTGCTTTTTAGGAAATCATAGCCAGCTGAATATGACCATGTGATTAAAGAACACATAAAGAAGATACCACATAAGAAATCCGTGCGGTAATCATTCCAGTCAATTAATTGGTGAAAAAAATCAAATGCTGCTATCTATTTAAATACTATTTACTCTATCAGCCATTAAATACTTTAAAGCAGAATACAATTGCCACTGTATTCTGTGTCTTCCTYTTCAGGGAAGTCAGCCGTGTCATGATTCTAAGGTCACTTTTTGTTTGAGTACTTAAAAACCTGTAATTCTGGTTTACAAATTATCTGTTGAACTAAAGTTCTTTGGTCAAAGCTATAAGACAAAAGCATATCTTAAAATGAGAAAAGTATTTTCCATTGTTCGTTTTTCAGAATTGATTTATGAACTAYGAAGTCAATTCACACAAAGGTAAGTAATCAGTTTAGGAAGATTTTAATTGTTTCTGAGGTATTCTTTCTATTTCCTATCTATTATTTACTTTCCATTCTCTCCCCACCCCAATTGTTCTAGCCATTATAAAATGTAATGTGAAAAATCACAAATTTTAAAAATTGTCCTAGTTTTGACAAAAATTAATGCACCGTAGGTACCATGTGTTTTTAATAGTGATAGAGCTGAAGGATAAGCTGAGAACTGAACCCTTTTTGTTGAGCACTACAGAAAATTCACACCTCTTAAGGATATATACCTATAATAATATATACTGCTTCTATATTTTAAATGGCCTTTTCAAACTAAATTAGTACCTAGGTTCTCAAACTCACTGCAATATTTCCTGGTTTTGGTGTCTTTTCAAAAGTTGAATTAACCTTTTTCCTTTTTTCTTTATTATAGCCTTTTGTATAATAAATAGCAGCATTTGAACATCACTTGGGTTTTTTAAGCTACATTCTTATAGCTAATAGTTTTTCAGTGTGCTCTATAATACTAATATTTGTTCAYTCTTTTATCTATTTTTAATGTCATCATATTTAGATGTTCCAGAGTACATGCATAATATCTATGCTATCTATCCTATAAAATATTTACTAAATCTAGATTATGTTTATGTATACTAAATAKATGTATATATTTATGTATACTGTACTGTAAACATACACATATACATGACAAACTACTTTAAACATTGATTACATTTCTATCTATAATTTCTTCCAAGCTATTTAATAACATGTCTGTAAACAGCTTCTGTAGCATTTGCAAATATTTTGTCCTTCTTCCTTAATTGTCTTCGATTCTCAATTCTAATGTGCATGAGGTTTTTTTTCCTCTGTATTCACTCTGAGTTTTTAAAATTATCTTTTAACTCAAAAAAAAGTTGTTTTAAACTTTTTTTTCAATACTAAAAAACAGTTTTCATTACTAAAAGAGTATTCCATATAGCTACAGTTTGAAGTTAGTTTTGTTTTATTAATGAAAACTTTGATTTTAATGAAAGCAATCTGTATCACTGATGATAATACATGTTACCAGATTTTGGTCTTTTTTTGCTTGACTTTCTCAAATTCTYCTTCTAAGTGTTTCATCATCATTTTGAATGTTTTAGCAATAATCGCCACTGTTGAAATTCCAGAAAAGAATTTGGGAGTTGTACATTTACAGTATCAGATAAAAACTAGTTCTTGTTCTCACTACACAGGTGAATGTGAGGAGAGCATTAAATCAAATGTGTCCAACCACTGAAAAGCCAAGGCTATTAAAATGCTTACAGAAATAAAACTGTTGAAATGTGGCAAACTGTAGTTGTTATGGTTACTAGGTCTTCTTTTGAAGTGCTTTAATATTAAAGCTAAAACAAAAATAAAGATTAATTTGGAATAAGGCCCTCATGCTTTAAAGTGTCACTGGATGAACTCAGTACTTATTAACTTCAATGAACAATAAATGTATATGACACTTATGCAGGATGAAGTCCTAAACCATTTACATGATAGTTGTGCTTCATTTCTAGATGCTCACTAGCCCTCTTTTTTTTTATATAGAGGAAGAGTTGATTATTCTAAATAAAAGCATCAGAAAAAATTGACCTTGTATGGTAGATAGCTTCCATAATTATTGTTGCTCTTTTGTTGAGGTGTGTAGATGTAACTGAAACTCTGGTTCATTGCAGTAGCTGATAGAAAATTGTCACTCTATTTGTGGAAAAATACCGGATATAGTGCAAAGTAGGATAACTGTGATGATTAAGGAGATGAAAAAAATCTCATATGGAGACTAGGGCCTTTTCTTTTTTAATCTTACYAAGGAGAAGAATAAGAGGACACATAACAAAATAAGAAAGTACAGTACAGAAAGAATAACATGCAGAACATTCTATTCATATCTCCTGAAAGAAAGGGAGAAAAACAGCAAAAGGGAATTAAAGAAGTTAAATTACTGTACTTGAGAGAGATAAAAGATTTAGAAAAGGATTGGACATGCACTTTCAAAATACATATATATTTCACAGAAAGAAGTGTTGGTGGGGAACACAGTTAAATTATTGAAGTCTGATGCCAACTTTTAGTTCCCATAACTCAGGAGAGGGCCTTAACAGGGCTGTTTTACCCCAGATATTTACACTGCTAAATACTTCAGATATTCTTACATGCAACCATCAAGTTTTTCACATCAGTCAGTACATAGTTGGAATATTGGACTATAGGGACTACTTGACTTCTCCACACGAGGGTATTTAAATCAGCTTAGAATGGTTTAGAAAAAAGAACGTTAATATTAATTTTTGCCAAATCTTCCCCCTCCATGATGATAATTACATTCTCTAAGCAGGTTTTGATCAGAGGTATACCTGCTAAAGATTTATAACATAGTGGTCATTATGAAGGAAATGGCTAGCAAGCAATTAATTGCCAAATTTAAGATTTACAAATCACAGAATCACTGAATAGTTTGGGTTGGAAGGGACCTCTGGAGATCATCTAGTCCRAGCCCCCTGCCAAGGCAGGGTCATCCAGAGCAGGAGACACAGGATGGACATCATCCTGGACAACCAGCTCTGGGTGGTCCAGCTTGAGCAGAGGATCCAGAGATACTTTCCAACATCAGCCATTCTGAGATTCACTTATTCAAGGTTCAGAGGAACAGTGATATCCACAGAAAATGCCTGACTACAGAATCACAAAAGGTAGTAAGTGCACCAAGGAAAGGTGATTCTGTGCTTTTATTATATGAAAAGAATGTCACTGGCAATTATGAAAGCTAGAACGTGGTATGTCAAAGGTGAAAGCTGGTGCAAATAAATATTTGCTATTTCTGTAATATAAATTTCCTTGTATCTTTCATAGCAGCTTCCTAAAATCATGTCTAATAGCTAATATAATGTGAATTACCTTCTCTTACCAAAGAATTTTGCTTTTTATTTTGCCAAATAGAGTAAATAACAAAATAAGCATTTAATCTATGAAGCATAAATAAAAAAATGCTTGAAAATTGTCACTGATTATTTACTAAGGTAGATTCCCATGATATAATTTCTTCGTTCAGTGTGAAGAAAAAAAATAGAATACCTGCAGTCTTCCAATCTTCAATGGAACATGAGGTGAACTCTGAGGATGGCATAGCTAGTACACCAGTTGTGCAATTTTACATTTGGATAAAGCACCCCAGTGTTTTTATTATATATGTAGAATAGGAACTGGTAGTTATTTAGTACATTATGATGTCTTTATAATAGAAAAGGGTTACAAGATTATTTTAGCTATAGAACAAACAGCTCCTATACAAAATGAAACACGAAGAAGAAGCCAAGAGAATATGGAAGCAAAGATAGGTAGCCTGGGAGGAGTCATAGAATAACAGAATGGTTTGGGTTGGAAGGGATCTCAGAGATCATCTAATTGCAACACCCGCCTCCATGGAACACAGAGAAATTGCCTAAGCAGCCAGGGATYGGGTTAGGAAAGCTAAAGCCCTGATAGATAGAATTAAATTTTATCTTTAATTAATATTAATTCTGTTTGCTGCAAGATAAACTTGACCTTGATTTTTTTTCACAACAATATTAAGTTTTCTGGGATTCTTCTGGTGTGTTCTCTAGTTACTATTTTTGTTTTCATCAAAACCACTTTCTTTTTAACAGGTCTTTAGAGATTTTCTTTATATTTATGGCTATATGATAGTATAAAAATATAACGATTAACAATCTTTGGGGATTAATGTGCTTTTTCATCAATGTTATTGCTTTTTGTGAAGGAAAAAAAGTTGGAGGAAAACTTGGAAGCTGGTTATAAGTATTCTGATTACATTTTGTTAAGGGATTTAAGAAATGGCCGTTGCCTCCAGCAGCTTTGGGTTGTTATTTATATAAGACACTATTCCTACTGACCCCTGGAGTCCAGCCCAGAGACCCAGAGACCTCCATCCCTGGTCAGTGGATGCAGCTCCTCCTTTGTCCTTCGCAAGTCCAACAGTAGTGATGCTGAGCGTGTATTCCAAACACACACACACAAAGGACACCAACACAGCCARCTACACAGGCTGCCACAGACGAGGAGCTGCCTTGAGCATCACCTACAYGCAGGACATGAACACGCACAGGCAGCCAAGTCCCCTCCCCTCTTCAGCCAGCAGAGTCTGAAGCTCGGTACTGACAGCACACACTCAACTCAGCACTCTCAGCTCACACTCGCGTGCACTTTAGTGGATCCCTCAAACACCAGCATGACCCTGCTCTCTGTCCAACACTCCTGAACAGTTCCCAGGCCCTCTTACCCTCACTGGCTGGTCTGGCTTGGGGCTCACCAGCAAATGGAAGGATGCTGTAGCATGCTCATCTCACACGTACTGCACTCTCTGGCTTGCCCACCCAAACATCAGCCTGATAAGCCTGCCCAAACTCACAACCTCTTACTTGATGGCTGATGACATAAGTTTTTGTTGATTCTTGATTTTTATTTTTGTTTGTGACAAATATGGTGTATCATTACTTACTATTTTAATTTAAATTTAAAAGTCCTAAATCCTTCTTTATTATCCAAGCTCACTGACACCATATATCAGTCAGTGTAAGAACACAGTTGCTCAGCTCTGTGYGTTGTAATATCTTTCACTTAATCTCAGGCTTTTACTTTTAAACTTATGCCCTTCATTACCTTGGAGCATATAGTTCTAAGAATATTCTGGACTTTGTTTGAATATGCTGTCTTAAGCATAATATTTAAAAACAACCACTAACAACTACTCTTTTCCAGGTAATACAAGTTTCAGGTGCAACCATGTCTGGTTAAATAGTTCCATTTGATTTGTCATCTAGCTCAATACTGAAGTGGAGGAAAAGTTACTCAACTAAAAGTGTGAAGGGAAAAAGCAAAATATGCTGTAAAGCTGTTATGTTTCTGTACCCTTAAGACACTGTTCTAACTAGGCAGCTCTTTCTATAGTGGCACACTGTATTTTGGCAGTGTCTGAATTGTTTTGAACACCTAGAGGAAAATAAATGATGAGGGGGCAAGGATTGATGGCTATTTAACCATAATAGCTTCATTTCACTTGTGTCGAAATTTTAACTTTTTTTTTGAAGTAGCATAAATCTATAGCAGAAACTTCATTATTTATGAAGATCTATTATTGAGCTGAAAGAATGGGGTTTGAGGCACTTCAGCAAAACAGGAGTAAAAACATTTTGAAGCAGCAGTAGTTACATTATTTACAGCCCCTATATATAAAGCAATGTAATAAAACTGACTGGTGATTCTAGTATGCCTTAATTTTTTCTAGATATATTTGACGTTTGCATTTGTATTTTTCTTTTGATATTTTCAAGATGTTACAAAAAATTTGCCTGCCTAATCCTCAAACTACAAGTGCTAAWGTTGGAAAAAGTAAGTCTCAGAGTAAAACAACTTCATGGCTAGGGAATTAAAGATTTAATCAGAATAAAAATTATTTGGTTTTTTGCAGCGTATCAGGGTGCAAAGCAAGGTCTCCAGGCAGTGATAAGGCCGGAAACATTTATTAGAAAAGCATACAGTTTTTATAATATTTTTGCCCTCAGATTAAAATAACATGCCTCTAGACAGTCAATAGAATAAATGATTCGAGCATCAGACCATTTCTTTCAGACCAAGCATTTCGTTATAGCTTATTGCAAACTACTGTGGTTCTATCTGTTACATTTTAGAAACTTTGTTACATCTTCTCCCTGGCTCAGCGGAATAAGCTTCTTTTATTTAACCAAGCAGTCTTTGTTCTTCTTTTACTAAGCCTCCTTTGTTTTCTCGCCCTACAGGTTTTTTGATGGCTTCCAATGTCATGCGTTAAACACCCCTTGAGTCCTATGCCAACCAATGGTATGAGCATGAGAACAATTTTTTGGTTTGTTCAGTCTTGATTTCCCATAATCTTTGCACCAAATACTGCAGCTATAAGCATTACATTTGTATACTACAGACTTCATTTTTGAATAGTCTCTTACGTGAATCCCTTTACAAGCTCACATATGTTTTCCTCACAGATGTTATAATATTAAGACAAGCATAAGACCTATATTATAGAGATTTATTACAGAAAGCGTCCTTTAAGATATACTTACGGCTGTATGAAAGATTTCCAAGGGAGTTTAAAATTGCTCCCAATTCAGTTTCATAATAGTTTGAAACTCAGGAGGCCTCTCTTCTCTTTTCCCATACCAGGTTATCACTGTTTTAAGAAACACATTGAAAACACCTTAATAATTCAAAATTACATCCTGAAATCTTATATGGAGAGTAAACAAAGCAAACTTCCCTAAGCTTTCCACAGGTACTTGATTCTTTCTTGATATTCTACTGATACACATCCTACATTGTCCAAAATATTTGCTTTTCCATTTCTATCACAGCAACAAAAACAAATGAACCAAAAAAGCCCTTCATCTTTGCCAAACTTTAGGCTGAGCAAAGCATGGGCTGTAAAAATTTAGCATTTCTCATGTTTGCTGCCATCTTAACAAATACGTGTAATCACTCTGTAGCCTAAGTCTGTAATTACAGTCTTAAACAGAAAAATAAAGTTAATGCAACTAATCTGAATGATGAAATATGTACAGGACTATCATCGGTCTTGTATGGCCAGAACCCAAATTTCTGTAATGTCTTACACTGTCCTGCTCTCTAACACATGGCTTCTCTTAGTCTTTGGAACGTCTAGCAAACGATGATAATTTATTTTCCACAAACCTATGCAAAGGATCAGAGATTTTCTACAATATAATATTAGAGAATATAAATACTAGGGAACTCGCAAAAGAGGCTGTTACTAGCATGTTGTAAAAATAAAAAATCTGAAAACACACACCACTGCTAACATCCCTCCATCAGTGAATATGTGACAGCACCTTACGAGTTAATTAGACTATTAAATTGTGTATGCTTTGCATATCCAGGAAGCTAGAATACAAAGAAAACATTYTACTGTTTACCATACAGGGCATATTGTAGCCTATTTTAAGAAACCATCATAGCATACAATAATTTTGTTTYGATTGTAATGTCTTACTCATAAAAAAAACACCCAGAAATATTATCCCAGAAGGCATATGTTTCATATAAAGTTGATAAATGTGACCAAATTAAAATATCGTACAGGCAAATTACAGAGAAAATTAAACTGTTTTCCAACATGCCTGAAGGGAGCAACAGATTTTTGATTCCTATAAATCAAGGCTGGATTGCTTCCTAGAAGGCATTTTTCTGTAGACTATGGGGTCAATGATGAAATCCTATGGCCTATGCTATCTCAGGAGTAAGATTAGATGATCTACCCGTTTCTAGTCATCTGTGGACCTGTCAGCTATATTTAAATGAGTACTTTCTTCATATGATACATCTATAATTGGATGTGACTGAGGATTGCCTAAGACTACCCAAGAGAAAGACCAGGTTATATTTAAATGAATACTCCCTTTATATGATCTGTCTATATTTGGATGTCGTTGAAGGTTGCTTTAGACTCCCCCCAAGAGAAAGACTGGGCTATATAACAATAAATTTTAAATCCTTTATGGCAATAAGAAAGATGCCTCAAAGGCTGTTACAGAATGAAACCAACAGAGCTAAACAGATACTGCTCCTGCTACATGGCAGAAACTACTGCTCTTCATGGCAGATAACTGAGCCGGCATGAGTTACTGGCAGTTTATTATATTTGCAATAAAATATTGATTGTTGACCTTTCAATTACTTAGAAAAAAAATTGCATGTTTATTTTTTCATTAAAGAAAGGACGAGGTGGCTATGCAAACAGAAGATATTGGGTAAAAATGGCAAGAGAATTGGATCCTCCAAAATATCACTATTTACACTCATAAGTTAAGCAGACCTTCAAAATATTTTGGAATCTCATAAGGATTACTTTTCTTAATCAGAAAATGAACAAAAATGTTGAATGTTGGAAGACATGACTCTTACACATATTAAACAATATCCTTTCCATTGAGGAATCCCACTAAGATAGTCACCTACCTCTAGAAATTTGTACAATGCAGTTTACAGCTCCAAAATAGAGACAGATTGATTATTTTATTTCAAAGGAAATGTACATTTTTTCTTCCTGAAGAAAGTTCAGCTGACCATGTGTCTCAGGAAGAAGTTTACAATTCCATTTGTCAGTCATCAAGTTCTCATCTATATAAATATCCCATGAAATGAAGATCGTAAAAAAATGTTCTGTTAGTGAGAATACTCATTTGTCTCCAAAATGTTCTTAGTCATACAGAAATAATTTGCTGAAAGACTGTTTCTTTTTCCTTTGCCTTTCAAATATTTTAATTTATATTTTAAATTTATTTTTAATTTATATTTTTTATTACATATTTTAATTTAAAATTCAGTGGCAGCTTTTGCGGTTAAAATTACGACGTAGACATCAGATCAACTGTAAATAACACATATAAAAGTCTACAAAAATAGCCTCTCTAGGATAGAAATAAATCCATCCTTCTAGAAACCATTTGACAATTTTACCTGCAACTTCAACTTTACAAATGCTTTTCTTGCAACCTAGACCCAGGAAATATTCTACTTTGACAACAATGCAATTACATGTTTTTTGTTTCACAAAATGCAGTGCAACAGACCTCCTGACAAAATAATATTTCTCATGGATAATGATTTTTTATAAGATTAGCAAAATGTCCAAGATATGTGAAAGATCAAAAATTCATCAGCAATATGAAATAAAAAGTCATTAACCACTTTTGATGTTAGAACACAGAATAAAACATCACACAATGGTACTGTGTGGTATTTTACCTTCTGCTCTATACTGTAATACATTGTTGTAGACAAGAGAGAACACTGGTGTTTCTGTTTTGTAAATATCCAGTGGTATCTTTGTTTTGTAAATACCCAGTCAGTGAAGTATGTGGAATAACAACAGCAATATTTAACATCTGCACTCTTGACTATGGCGTGCCTTTGCTGAGGCATGATTCAGAAAATTACGTAGCCTACAGTATTGATTTTCTAGGTCTCTTTCAGTGTCTCCCGCTTCCTACACGAAAATTTAATCTATCCACAGGTTCTATAAATTTACACATCTGAATGTTCTACCTTTTGATCTCCATGAATGTGGAAGGAACATGACCTTAAAGTTAAGGATCTGGCTCTGTTATTTAGTGAATTTTGGTTTGCACCTAAAATGGATTCATCTTAATTCATTTGAAAAACACGTCTGTAGTCTGAGCCAGTCATATAGTCTTACTCCGCAGTAAGAAGACARCTAAATATCTATAGCAGGCTGTACGCACCCACACACATAAAAAATGTGTTTAAGGTAAATGGGAAAAATCTTCCATTCTGTCATTTCTTAGTTATAAGGAGAACCCAGACCAGTATCTTAAATTCAGGCCTGGTATTTATGTCATTGAAGTTAGGTGAGGTGAATTCAAGTGGAATTCATTCCTCACGTGGAAGATCCAAATACTGTCACACACAAGACATTAACTACACAAAAAGCGATAGCAAAATTTTATCTTAATGCTAAACCACAGAAGTTACAAGTTTATAAACAAAAGGGAGCTGTAGACAAATCCCTACACACCTAAATTCACACCTCTTCACAATTCGCACTGTTTACACAAATCACACCTACGCAACATTCACATCTGGTTTTAGTGTGTCACAGAAGAGGCTGCCTCACCCTTGCACCAAAAATTCTGATTTATAAAGAAAAAAAATAAATGTTCGACAAGAGAAAATAAAATAACACACTACTTCAGGGAGCAAAGTCAAATGCAGATCTATCACAGAGATTTTCAAGAGGATCCCCAATCCAAAGTGTCTCAGGCCCACACTGTGTACAAACCACAAAAAGACCAGAAGAGAAAACTGAAGTCTTCTTTCCTGTTCAACACATCTCCAAACATACATTACACCAAGTATGGGTGATCTGAGCAAAGGGAAAGGAATTTTTAAGACCATACCTTCAATTAAAACTTCTATCCTCTCTGTACAAGCATATTCATCTGCATAAAAATACTATTTTTGGTATGACTAATTTTCAAAATCCCTGCTGGACATTGCAGAACAGGTAACTTGAAGCTACGTTATCATTTTCCCACACTTTGTGAAAGCCTTTCTGTTTTAATTCTTTGCTGTTTCAATTAATTTGTGCATGTTTATAAAGACATGGGGCAGTTCTTAAAGGGAATTAATATAAAACTGAAACCAGGCGGTAGTGCTAGACAGTGCACATTTGCAGATATATTCAATATTTATGGATTGTGTGGGTTATGCTCATAGCTTTAAAGTTCCTCTTAAAGTTCATTTAATCTAATCCACTCAGATGTCTCAAGAGATAAAGTTCCTCATTTAGTGTCGTGTCAAAGCTTAGTCCAGCCTTTGCAGTGTCACTCCTTTTGACATATTGCTGAGACAGAACCTTTGAATCCAGAGGTTGCCAAGTAGAAACATGTAACTGAAATGATTAATCAAATTATTGGGAGGGGGAGAGTAAGGAAAGAAAAAAAGATAAAAGAAAATCATTAATGGTCTTCCTTGAATGAGAATTAGAGCAAAAACACCAAGGACTTGCTCATTTCCTCAGCTGAATGGCTAAAGCCACGTCATTTCTCGTCAAAGTATGCAAAAGAAGTATTGGCAATGTACTTTTGATATTTTATTAGACATGATAAATGGTTTATTTACATAGGAAATAATTTATAAACTTACATATTACCGGGAACAAATGTGATTTCCTGCAGTCATTTGGAATTTGTAGTTCAGAGATAGAGGATTCTTGTTATTTATTTATTTACTTAGGTCCTAATACAACAAATCTGTAAGTGTACTTTAAAGTTGATGCCCATTTTTGTTGTGTTCAGATTAATGTTATCATGCTGAAAATATTTCTAACAAGAAAAATAGGGCCTCTTTTTGTGTTATATTAAAAGAGAAGGAAGAGCTTATTCTCTGAAAAAAGCATACCACAATATTTTATGCATGTGTTTGACATGTTTAGAATATCAAATTAGCAGACAGATTTTGTCACTGATTTCAACAATAAGCCTATTAACATTTTTACCACGTACTTTCCTTTCAGAACTAGTAGTAAAGATTAATGGATCTTCAGCTACTGTACTTAAATGGCTGGTCTACAATGTGTGGTTCTTGAGCATGAATTTGCACAGTACCACGCCAGTACCATCCCACTATTTCACATGTGCACTTCTTCTGGGAGCTAATCTGTGTTTTCCCGGAGATACTAAAAAATAATGCGTTTTCCTACTATGCACCTGCATGGTTTCAGATCAAGCTTGTCACCTTCAGACTGAGTCACTCATACAAGAAAAGAGTCAATGTAGGACGTCTTAACAATTATTAAAATTCTCTCACTCAGGAAGCACTCACAAAACTTAAATCTTCATCAACCCATTGGCACCTCTTGATCCAGCTAACAAAACTAATCTCCTTGGAAGAACTATGCCAAAAAMCACTGATGGTTTAATTTCTCACAACCAAAAATCATTTATTGTGTTAATAGAAATACTTGAAACATCAAAAAAAAAGATTAGAAATCCTTTGTCCTGAGACATTAACACTTAAGTGTTTAGACCTGTCTAGTGTTTAGGTTACTTCAATCATTAGCTTTTATATATGTCGTTAATTTTAATTGACTGAGACAGCTCTCTGTAAGCTGGCAGCAATGGGATCTACCTTTTTGGTTCTGATATATCTTCTGCTGAAAGCCGAGCCAGCTTACCTCCTAATAACCCAAAAAATGCTGTAAAAATGTCTGTGGAAGGAATTCTTTCTTTGTGGAGCAACAAATACCAACAATACTCTGAACTTCTAAATGTGAAGACATTTAACAGCAAGCCAGTGCCCACCATCTTAGGCTCAATCTTTCAGATTTTTTCTCTCTAGTAATCTCATAYCAAGTAAACCCACAGTTCATGACAAAACTGGGCAGCCTTTAACAGTGAACGCTGCCAAGCCTATTCTAACAAGGTCCAGAAGGTCTTCCACATACTGAAGGGTCAACTCTCTTTCCAAGAAATTCAGATGTACATATATATGTTCTGACTTTTTTCAAACAAAATGAGCATTACCTCTTGATGACTGTGGCTCTGGGAGGTTTCCTCTCTCTCAAAGTGAAAGTACAAAAAAGCAGTTGCTTTGCCATTATCCATTCCCAGTATGCTTTCTACCCAGAACATAATACTGTATCATGAAAAAATAAAGCAGAAAAGCCCATATCAACACCAGGACTCATTGGACATTTTCCATCTGCTTTTTAATCATGTGGGCCACAAACTGGTAGTCACATACACAGAAATTAATTCAGCTGTTAGCTGACTTCTGATATATCATCCCTGACATCAGAAGAGTTTTGGTCCTCATCATACGTGCTTACACACACCTTTGAGCCCAAATGTTCCCCACAGGGAATCAATGAATCCAAGTGTACCTTCAATTCTTGCTTCCTATTGATCTCCAGCTGTTATAAGGAAATTATGTTCTACCGTGTAAGGAGGAAATGTCAAACCCTTAAATACTCCCCGGATCATAGACAGTCTCCTTTTATGTTCACAGAGTGCTGCTCCAGCATCTTACACAGCACCATCAACAAGTACTCAAAGTAAAAGTGCCCCAGAATCTCCATTGTCATTTACTTGTCTACAGATCAATCTGTAACTGTCTTTTGGGCTGCTGGGAAGCATCACACTTTATTTCCCACAAAAGTTTTTCTTTCTCTCTTTTTGCAATATCCACATTGCCATCTTGAATGTGTAGTTAAAAGATTAATGCTTTCTTCCTTTCAAATTGTTTCTGAAACAAGAGAGGATGAGCCACCCAAGGAATCTTGATTTCTCACGTAACATTCCGATTTCAGCAGTGAGCTGATTTTTTCTCTTATGCTTTGGTCTCTAAATCTGTAGAAGTGTTGAGTGAACAGAAGTACAGCATAATAAATGCACTGCCTAGCACAAAGAAATACTGCTTCCAGAACTTAAAACCATAGAGAACTGAATCATGAGCCTGAATGACAAAATAGAGTTTAGCAAGCCACACATTAAAGCCAGAAATTCTAATTGCTTTCAGGCTAAGTGTTGCACTGAATGTGGCTATAATTTTAACAGATGTTCCTGGAGAAAGAATAGGCAGTAAATTATCTGAAAGCCACTTGCCATCTTTTAGACATCAGATTCTGACTAAAAATAGAATGATTCCTATTTTTTAATTTATTGAAAAAATGAGCAACTCTCTGTATGGTCACTTTGTACATTATTTTTTGCTTATCATTCAACCAACTTCTAACTCAGTTTCAGATTTCTACCAGTAAAATGGCTCATAGCTGCATCACATCACCCTTCAAAACAAAGAAAGAAGCATGCCATATAGCTCTTCAGTCACTAATTCACTAGCGCACTTCACTGAATGAAGCAGGCTGGGTTCTACATAACAGTCTGCTGTATGTTAGGTCCTCCAGCAAGGGAAAGAATGTAATCTGAGGACTGCCTCCACTCTTCAGAGCAGCTGAGAGGCTGGCTTGCTGAAGGTACTGTAGATGAGTCACTGTGCTCTGCACGCACTTCTGCCACAGCGCGACCTCCAGCCCCTCCGCGTAACACAAGCCATCCTGCTTACAGCTGTTAGAAATGCCCAGTCTCCAAAGAGTGGGAATACTGACTGCAGTCTAACACTCGGGATTGCACTTGGTGTGTGCTACCCATGGTTTTGCTTATGGATTACCTCCAAAGAGGCAATGAGTTTGCAGCATTTTTGCCAGTGATTTGTCAGAGTGATTCTTTGAGAAATGCAAATACAATTTTCACTTGCTTGTTCTTATGTAGYTGTGTCTTTTGCCAAATATATGGAAATCTGTGGGCAAATAAAAAGTCTTTTCCCATGCTCCAATGAAATCAGCCTGTCTCAGCCATATTTGGTTGACCAATTTGGCTGTCTTTGTTTACATTAAAAGCAACAGAGAGGTGGGAGAAGAACTATTTTAGGGACAATGTTATAGATTTTCTTATGACTTTGTAAGAAAGCCTGTGAGCTCATGGAAAAAATATTCATAAGGGAAAGTAAGAACTGAAAAGGGAGTGTTCTAAAATACAAATATTTGAATAATTAAAAATTTCCCATCTATAAAGACAGCTTAAACCACAGACTTAGTAAATTCAGTATCTCCCTTTAAAAAGCTTGTGATTTGGGTGCAGTTATTGTTTCAAGCCATATACATTGTTTGGAAATACAAACCCCCTCTGCCCATACATTTCTACATTAAATTAAAGAGAGAAAATCATAACCATGAGAAATGGGTTAATCAACATCAGATTTCTTGCAGAAAATGTAGCACATAGGGTTTTTTTCTCATTCTCTTTCTCAAAAGTAAAAGCAGCAATAGCTCTGCTAAAATTCCATTGAAAAAATATCACATTAGAGAAGTCCCATTCAATTTTGTAATTGCTAACCCTTCTCCACCCAGCACAGAAATTGTAAAAAGGCAATTCAAACCCATGCAACCCCCAGCTGAAGGATATTCTTTTAAATGAAAATGAACATTCAGAGAGACCTCATACTCCATGTGCTGGGTCCTATCTGCTCGAAGCAGAAACTCCCAGCTGGAATTGTGCAGCACTCTCCTGGACAGCAAACTGGCTGGCCATCTGCCTGCATCTGTCTCTTCTATGCTATTTCCCAGTTCCCAAAAGTATGCACTGCAGCTTCAATTCACTTCACTTCGCAGTTGGCTGTACCATGTTTATAAGTTATTTGGCTGGTATAGACACATCATACTAAAGAAATATAAAGCATTGAAAGTAGGTGAAAAAAATTACTTGCTCACAAGCAAATAATAATAATAATAATTAAAAAAGATCAAAAACAAAACAAAAAACCACCAAAACCAAACAAGCAAACAATCAAACAAACAAAAACCAAAACAGAAAATAGTGCTGGAGATCAAAGAATGAGAACACACCTCATTTGGCTGACCTAGAAGATTCAGCCACTGGCCCAGCAAGCTGCCTATTATGCTGGCTGTTGAGGATTCAAATGAGAAACAGGAAGCAGACAGAGACAACTGTCTGTTTTACTCAATGTTATATCACAAAGGAGAGATATTTTCCTATATAGTTAACATTCAGAGCAGAGAAAATGTTATTTTCCCTCTGCAAATAGRTTGTTCTTCCTTTATCTGAGTGACTAAATGAACTATTAGAAGAGTATTTCCCAACCTCTGCCCACCGCCTCACCCCACAGACTGGTGCAGCTAATGTATATAAGGAAATGTATATAATTACTGTGCAATTACTGATTGAAATAAATTCTAGAYGATCCGTCTGCACTAGAAGAAAAAAATATATATGACTGAGGTAAAATCCACAGCTCTGTGCTCTTAGAAACTATGATGATCCTGACCTAGATGGGAAGAAAACTAGTGCTAATAGGTWTGCAGATATTTAATTAACCAGAATTTGCTTAGGTTGCCCATGTTAACTTTGAATTTCTTATTAGTGCCTAGGTTTATTATGWTTCAAATTCAGTTGTTGAAGCACTCTGCATCTTAAACCCAAACCCAAACCCACCATCTAAACAACATTAGCTGGATGAAGAGTTAGCAGAAATCCAAAAAAATCCCATCAGAAGACATATTTTGCAGGCATGTAAATGAGAAATATGAAGATAATATTTCTTCTGAATGCAACACTGGAAAGACTAGTAGACTGCCTAAATCTCCAAAAAGTTTTCAAAACAAATTGGAAAAGGTTCAGACAAACCTCGTGAGACTGATTCGAAGTCTGCGGTTTGAGATTCAAAAAGCTCTATTTACTTAACTTTTCAAAGCCAAGGGGTTTTAATCTACTAAACAAAGGCATAGCAATATTCAGTGACTGCAGCTGAAATTAGATAAATTTTCAGCTATAAATAAGGCATGATTTTTTATAGTAAAGATAATTATCCATGAGAAACCTCCTAGTAAGTGATGTGCTCAATTTTCCATCACTCAAAAGCCTTCAAATTAAGAACAAATATACTTCTGAAAGATATATAAAGCTCAAACAGAAGTCAGAAACTTGCTACCCAAAATTATGGACAAAATCCTGTTCTGTTTTGTTGTTGTTGGGTTTTTTCAGGATTTTGGGGGTGTTTTTTTGTTTGTTTTTGTTTTGTTTTTTTCTTCCAGAAATTCAAGTTATTAAATATAATGACATCTTCTTGCATTAAAATCTATAAAATCTGCAACAAAATAAATATTTTTATTCCATTTTGATGGCATCATTTACATTGAGGAGTAAAATGTTACTGAAAATTAATCCTATTCCAAATATCTGACCAACCACCAAAAAGGCAAAGAAGATAAAAAGTGGGGCCATGCTACCTGCCCCAAGACATGCATGACCTATATGTATGACCACCAGTGTCTATCAATTGAAAGGCAAGTCTTGTAAAATCAGTTATTTTCTTCCTCCATTCTGTTCAGCTTCACTGAAAGAAATCCTAAATACGAGAGAAGAATTTCCAGCATCACTGTATTTGTAAGTGGTTGGTTATTGGTACAGATATCCTGAGAATAAGTAATTTCTTCATGGAAGAAAAAAGGATCTAAGGCGTGTTTYCCTATCAGCAGTGCAGGGTTTGTGGGCAGATACTGAGCTCCYGACTCCCAAACCTCTGATCTCAATAGAGCCAAGAGCTGTCTCTCAGAGTTAAGCCTTTGTTTTTAAATGAGACAAAGACATTCAGTCCCCGCTGAGGTCTGAGTTTAGCAGATGGATAGAAACGTGGAGAAACAAAATTTTGCATATTTCCTTCCCCTGCATAAAAGCTGCTAGCAGCTAATTCAACTCTCATGAAGTCCACACAAGTGTAAACTCTCTTCACCATTTGTAAACTGTGAAATTTATTTCAAAATAAACTTTGTTCTTATATTTGGCATTTTTATCTTACTGTGGTTGACAGCCACCTGGCTCAAAACTGTTACTTAAAAGAACTTTAAAGAGGCTTTTTGAACACCTTCTAACCTGATTTAATGCAAACATAATTAAAATACCAACTTGAAAACTRAACCATTCATTTTATCTCTGCTAATAGGAAATTCTATTTAGTACAAAACTGACTATGGAAAAGATCCTGAAATTAAACTTCTTTCCAAAAATACACTGAAATCTTTCAAGCTTGATATTTCTCCTTGTCTGATACATGTTCCCATAACTTGCAGAATTATATCTCATTCTCTACTGGGATAGCCAAAGAGCAGTGAAAGGAAGGCCAGGTATTTTCACTGAGATGTTATTTTTCAAGAGGTGTTAATGCCAGGACAGACTGGATAATTTTTTTTCTTTTTTTTCATAAAGTGACAATCAGGCTTACTGTTGGAATTGGAATTCTCCTCTGGAAGTTGGACCATGCATTGTAARTCTCAGTCTGTATATCCCCAGTCTGTATTACTTTATTATTGTTAGGTAAAACAGTTGCACCAGCCCAATAWAAGTCTTCAAAAGAGTAGCTTGTAAAGGTTTATTTTTTAATTAAGGTTTATTTTTCAGACTTCTCATTTGTTAACAGAAGCAGCTGATTTAAACCACCAAAATCATTGTAAGGGATTTGGGTGGGCACCTCTCTTCATAGCAGTCCAAAAGGTGTCGTGTTTCAGATTTGTGGTTAAACCACAGGTGATAAGGGTATGGCTGAACAGTGGTTGCACCAGCATCACACTTTCGCTTCTCCCCACCCTCCCTGACTTGCAGCAAGAATACTGAAAGTGGACAAGAAACTGGGAGGTGACACAGCTGGAACAGCTGACTCCAACTTGTTAAAAGGATATTCCATGCCTTGTAACATCATGTTCAACAATAAAAACTGGGGGAAGAGAAAGAAGGTGAGGATTTTTTGGCTTCCAAGGTGGCTGCTGTCTGGAGATTAGCTGAGCATTAGTCTTCTTGTGGGAGGTGGCATGTGACTATCTTTTCATTACTTGTATTTTTCCTCTCTCCTCCACTTATTAAGCTGTCTTTACCTGAACCCACAGTTTTCACACTTTTGTTTTTCCTGTTCTCTCTACTTCTAGTGTGAGTAAAGTGGGGAGTGAGCAAGTGGCTGAGTGCTTAGCTGCTGCTCAGGGTCAATTCACAACATTCACACTCTCCCACCATACAAGCCCAACACAGGACTAAAGGTTAGTTTGGTTTTTTGTTTTGTTTTGTTTTGGGGTTTTTTTGTTTGGTTGGTTGTTTTTTTTGTTTTGTTTGTTTGTTTGGGTTTTTTGTTTGCTTTGGGGGTTTTGGTTTTTTTTTTAGTCAAATAGGAACACAAACAACACATTTCTAGGCCTCAAAAACATGAGTAATTATAAATGATAAATGATATAAGTTGCTTTCATAGTAACGTCTCGGGCTTAATATAGTGGTTTGCCCTGTATGTCCTAATACTCCAAAATCCAAATTTGCACAACTATAAGCAAAAACCATTGTCCAGGAAAAAAAAGGCAGTGGCAAGTGTTTTTCTTTTTTAACTTTTTTCTTTTCCAAGGAAATGTGAGATTTGCATTTACTTCACTTTACAGTCAGTATAAACTTGCTTGCTAATAATTGTTCATGTTTTGCACTTAGGTTGCAGAAACTCAGGTTATGCCTATTAAAAGCAACATTAACTGTTCCCTTGAGTAGGAAGATGTACTTAACCTTATAGAGCTGTATTGACAACAGATTTCTAATATCACCTGCTTGCATCCCAGCTCTCTAAAAAATCACAAATTGTGTAGAACAGAGAGCTTCTCCTATTGTCCCACAGATAGGAGAGGGTACGATGGTAATATTTCTAACAGTTAAAAACTACTTCTTAGCACCTTGGACAGAATTAGGTGTGTGAAAACAGTCAGTGTAGAATTTCACTGAGCCCTCTTTAGGTATTTGTGTTCCCTCATGTGAGGGAACCACTTGGTTAYTTTACTGTGTCATTCGCAGATTGCCACCTTCAACACTGTTCTCATGAGAATAAAGAATCAGGAAACAAAATTAAGCTTAGACTTTCCTTTCTCATAATATTCTGCTTCACATACCAGTGCACTAATTGTAAATTTCACTGATGTTTGAATCCATTCGTTTTAATTAGAACCCATCTAACATTTTTATGCCTATCTTAAGACTACGCATTGTAAGGAAGCAAAGACTTATAAAATATAGACACATTTATTCTGGTGATTTTTTTGACTTCCAGCAAGCACTCCACTCATGGAAAGATGAACTTTCTTGAAAATTCCATTTTACTACACAATCCCATTTACTCCTGCTAGTCATAAACAAATTAAATAACAGTCATAGACATTTTGACAGTGCTAAAGAATTTGTGGGTAATTTTAATGATGGAAAACGTACTTCATCACACTTCTCAGAGTTCCATATTGATCTTTGGCAGTGAGGCTGATAATTTGGTTGTTCTGTAATGTACAAATGCATAATTTCAAAAGCAGAAATCATTTTACAGAGAAACTAATTAAATGTAAATGAAGTCCTTGTACAGGATGTTAATACATAGTGATATATACAGTTATAATTGGATAAGAATAATAAAGAATAGCTCATCTAAATATCCCATTTAAAAATGACTTTCACATCAAAACAACTATAGTGGTATGATATAGTCCTCTGCATCATTAATTGGAAATTTAAGATATTAAATAAGTTCTTTGCTTCCTTCTTGCCATTTTTCCAATCCCTCCTAATTTTAGGATCAAACATCTTTTAAATTTACTGTTCTCGGTGGCACTCCTATTAAAACACAATTAAGACGCTGCCTATCACCTAGGTAGACTCCACAAAGAAATGAGGTTCTGCACAGTAGGTTATAAAACTTATTTTAATTTTTTACTTCAAATTACCGGTGGACAAACTTAACATTCATTTTACCTTGTCCCTTATAGAATGTATATTCCATATTTTCCCTGAAAGGGATGCATTCTTTCATGAGCACTGTGCCTCAGGGCCACCCTGGCAACCAGGCCTTGCAGGGGGGCACATGGACAGTCCCAGCCAGCTGTGCAGGATGGTGCGCAGCCACACTCCAGAGGCTCTGCGGGGACACGGGATGAGCAAGAGCTGGCATTGTCTAGGCCTTGGATGGATTAAGCCCAACCCAAAAGATAGCCCAGAACSCAAAATCTGTTCTACACCTCTGCTGGCTATGCAGTAATCTTCCATGAAAAATCTTGAGTATTGTCTGGAGTTTGGAGAGTAAATCACGGAATCACAGCATATTCTGAGTTGGAAGTGACCCAAAAAGATCATCAGTTCCAACCCTTAAGTGAATGGCCCATATGGGGATCAAACCCAAGACCTTGGTGTTATGAGCACTGTGCTCTAATGGACTTAGTCAGCATTTTTGTAATTGTACCTGGCAATATATGTAATTTTATTTGCTATTTTTTGTTATCTCAGCATTTTGACTGTTACTAAGATTTTTTTTTCCTCCTGGTTTTGCTCTCTCAGTGATCCAACATCCCACTTAAAGCATTAACTACATATAATTAATTCCTTGATTTTTTACTTTTGTTTACTATGAGGGGCAACAGAAATTCATTCTGATAGGAAAGATTTGTAGTAATCTTAGTACTCAAATAACCAAATCAGGGAAATGTTTAATACAGGCAGTATGATTACACTCAAGTGTAATCTGTAATCAAGTGTAATCCTGATTTAACCGRTCAGGGAAAAAACAATCCTGAATCAAGAAACAGTCAATGTTACAGACCAGAGAGGAGATGGAGCAATTTCCTGACACATTTCTTTTACTGTTTCAAAATGCAAAAGATAGCTGAGGTTCTTCTGGATGAGTTTGTACAGGATCAATCAACATATGTTGTCTTCTCTTTTTTTCTGATTAATTGCAGTGTCACATGCTTATTTAAGCACAATCATCTGTATGTAGTTAATCTGTTTATTGATCAGCAGAAAGCAACTGTTCAGCTGAATCTCATTTGATATAACATGGTGGTCCAGTATCCAGAAATACCCTGCAAGAAGAACCTCCCTTTGTATTTTCTGTATCTTTTTTAAATGGCTATTCACACATTTGATAAGGATTTCTATATAGAGCTAATTTTTATAGGCCGCAAAAATTGTTCATTTATGACAAACTGGCCTGAACACCTGTTGAGTGTTTTATTACTATGGCTTAGCGTTACACTTATTACAAAAGTATGTTCTAGCCAACTACTTACACTAATTTGACAAAGATGTAGTATCTATTTTAATGACAAGTATTCAACTGTTAATTTTACTATAACTTCAAAAACATACATGTATTTCAGACTGCTCACTATTTATCTTTATTGTGTGAATCAGAGTATTTATCCTAAATTTTCTTTGCTTGGAATTGTACAGAACTTTAAAAATACACTAATAGATCAGCTAAGTACAAGAAAATAGTCACTGACTACTCTGGTATAGGTAATAGCAAATAGAAGTAACTGTAAATTTTTGTGGACTATTGGGTATATCTGTAATAACAACACCACATCTTAATTGTTTGTTCTGAAAAGTTGCTTAGGTACATAGTTAATCCTGCTGAATATATTGAGAAGAGCTTTGAAAAGATGTGGTTACTTAAAGTAAGACAGGGAATTTGCTAAGAAATACCAAGAATCCACCAGTGGATCCTGAGTCCTGGAAAACAACATGTAGATTACAAACCACAAATAATGAACTCATATATTTATCTAGTAATGCTAACTGTATTAATAGATATTAATGGCTCCTATACCAATAAGGTAGAAGAAAAGATACGCTTTAAAGCTGCAATATGAAATCAAAGTCAGAGCAAATGAGAATCATCATGACGTCTCACAGATGTATTAAAAATAGGAGATRGTTAAGTGTGACATCTTTACAACAAATAAACCTTAAAAATCAAAGGTGTGGCAGACACAAGAAAAATACTGATATTAGAAAGCAAGACTTAATTTTTTGTGACTGATTCATTCCTGTCATAACCCTTCCTTCAGTCAAATAATGAATGACGTTGGGAAAAATGTTTTAAGATAGTAGAACTTCATGTTATATCCYGGAAATGTATATATCACAGAACAGTTTAATGTATTTTTAACTTGCTGTTAGCATCACTATTAATTTGCACAGTCCTCCTGTTGCTAATATTCGAATTTTTAGATAATCATCCTATTTAGATTTGCTTATTTAGCTAACTGCCCCCATGCATGTCTTCAATGGGGAATTCAACTGGTAATTTGACAGCCAGGACTCTTCCCTAATCCTGTTGATGTATTCCCGATAACTAACATTCTGTGAACAGCTGCATTGTTGAATGTCCAAATAGATTGCACCAAAAATGATCATCTGTATGTTGTGGGCTTAGTGGACAAAATGAAAAAGGATTCTTTATTGATAACTAGAGTTTTTGTTCATTTTTATGAGTTAATAGGGTTCAATTAAAATTGCCAAGTTGTGAGCTTCTTGCATACGTCTCTGGAGCTTTGGAAGAAGAAAGTTTAATGAATGGTTGAACAGTTATCCTGATACCCTAGTAATTAGAGAACGGGTAATTAATGTGCATCTGTGGTAGACTCTGGGGTACTGTCAATGACCCTGCAGTGTGGCAGAAAAAGGAAATTATGAGCTTGGCATGGGAATACAGCTTTTCCTATTTTCTTAAACTTTAGATCTACATCTGTGTTTAATTAAAAGAAGAAATGAATTACCACTAACACCATTAGGCAATGAGCTCTGACCAGTTATAGTCCACATGGACTTTGAAACTGTTAGAAACTTGGGAGATCAGAAAAGATTTTTTGGGGATCCTTTCTAGTGTCTGAAGGACTTTTCACAGAAGATGGCAAACATTTAGGAAAAAAAGAAGCCTAAAGGCTGGAAGGCATGCTAGTGGAAGACATCTGTATTTCTGTACGACTTCTACTGTTACCAATTTTATTTTTAAATTAGAGTGCAGGTGCCCCAGTCCTGGGGCTGTGGGGCAGCCTCTGTGAGGAGAGGCCGGGGCTGCCCCGTGCTGCACATGGCCAGCTCCAGCCAGCAACAGGGGGAGAGCAGGGCATGGATGAGCCCCTCAGCCAAGGTGGTGCTGCCTCTAGGAAAGCGCAATTAAGAAAGAGCAGAAATGGAGGGAACACCAACGTTTGAAGCAGGAGGAGGTGCATGGCACCCGAGCAGGTGTTCCCTGAAGCCTCTGAAGCATCCATGTTGGAGGAAGGGAAAAACGTGAGGAAAAAGTGGTGGTGGAGATGAGCTAAGAGGGGCTGGCTGCAGCTCCCTCTCCCAGCGATGCTGCAGGGACAGGATGATGATGGGGCATGCAAGCAGAGRACTTAGGAGTAAAGTTAAGCTTGGAAAAAAGGGTACTAATGGTGTGGCTTTAATGTTTTATTTTGGTCTACATGAATTAATAATTACATTTTTATTTTGACTGGCAATCAGTTAATTTTTCCCTAGTAAAAYCTGTTTTGCTGATAATGGTAATCGATAAGCAATTTCCCTGTCTTACTTTGACCCATAAGCTTGTTTTCTGTTCTTCCTATTTTCTCCCCTGTGGTTTTGCCCAGGGCTAACCCTCCACAGGATGTTATAACTGTAAATACAGTGAGGTAAGATCTGTTCATAACAAGTACAATTTAGTCTTATTTAACTTTAGAAAAAATACAAAATCACCTTTTTTATTAAATATTTCATTTGTACAAGTCTTGTACAAATTAATAACTCTGAAGAATACTTATTGAAAGACAGTCCTCACAGATGTTAGATGACATCAGGTAAGCTGATGCAGTAGTTTCTAGAGGGATTGTGAGGAAAATTGCTTTTATCTCCTGAAGCAAAATAGCATTCCATATTTCACATGATAATAAAATGTATCCTCAGGGTAAGTAAGTTGTCTCTACTTTTAAAACAAAACACAATTCAATTAGTATGCAAAAGTAAAGTACTATTTTATGAGAACAAGTAACTCTCCTGAGCTTACTGTTTTAGCAGATTCTAATACCTTTTGTAACAGTACACTAGTTCTAAATTAACACTGGCTGGCCATAACCAACCAGATTTATAAGATTCATTGAAATGTGTAAGCATCAACTCATAGTTAAATCACTAGAAGTGATTTAAGAAGTTCCAAGATGTGGCTTTTGTTAAAATAGAAATGCCCTTCAATACAACTAAACTTTTGAGTATCTGAAACTGTCAGCTTCTTTGAAATATATATATATATATATGGAACAGTTAGTTTAGCCGGACATRTAATTTACACAGGCTTAGCAGAAAAAAGAAAAAAAAACCAAAAAAAMCCATTTCACATCTACTTTTTAAAGTACCTAAACATAAGCCTAGCTGTATCTATTACAAAAGCACTTTAAAATGCAAGTCAAGAATACTTAAGGAAACCAGTCATAGATGAATTTAAAGGCAGCTTTACCTTGCATGAGCAATCCAGATGGAGACAATACCCTAACTAGATTTAAGCATTCTTTATTTTTTTTTTGCTTTTATTTTGTCTAGTTAACTWAATACGAGTCAGTCATTTTAGATGTATTTCCAGTAAATGTCAAACATACCACACGTACAAASTAGATAGATGCAGAACAATTGCCTAAATAGAAGTTAATTTTGTTCTGTCTCTCTGGTAAATAGCAAGTTGAAAAAAGCTGCTTGTRTTTGCCTACATCCATCATAGACACTTCTCAAACATTAGTTTCAGGGCACTGCAAGTCAGAACATTTCCAGCGTCAAGGTATTTTATTGATTATTTTTGTGGTTTAACCCCAGTTGAGAACCAAACATCACACAGACACTCACTCCCTCACCTCTCCTCCCCATCCCCATCAGGATGGGTGAGAAGATTGGAGGGTCAAAGTGAGAGAACCCTTGGGTTGAAATAAAGGCAGTTTAACAGGTAAAGTAAAAGTTGTGCATGTGAGCAAAGCAAAATGAGGAATTCATTCATGGCTTACCATGGGTTTAGCCATTCCCAGGAAAGCAGGGCTGCACGACCCTTAATGGTGACTTGAGAAAATAAATACCTTCATTCTGAGCATCACTGCCTTCCTTCTTCTTCCTTCAGCTATATTGCTGAGCACAATGCCATACCATATGGAATATCCTTTTGGTCAGTTAAGTCAGCTGCTCCAGCTGCATCCCCTCCCAACTCCTTGTGCACCCCCAGCCATCTCGCTGGTGGGGTGGGGTAAGAAGCAGAAAAGGCCTTGGCTCTGTGTCTGCACTGCTCAGTAGTAACCAAAATATTCCTGTGTTATTAACACTGCTTCCAGCACAAACCCAACACACAGCTCCATACTAACTACGTTGAAGAAAATTAACAGTCAAAATCAACACATTTATGTAAATAGGTTGTTTTCTATATAAATAGGATATATAAATAGCTGGAGAAGAAGAACTCTGCTTTTTAACCAAAACCTGGTRTACCTCTAGAGCTGGTAAAACACTGAAAAGGAAAAATTGTGCAGGTGAATGATAGAGCAGGCCAGGGGCAGAGGAAGATCCGTAGCAATGTCAACAGTAATTTCCACAAAGCAGTGTGGAACTTTATGAAGTAGATTGATTCTTTTCTCTCTTTTCCCCCCTAATCTTTCAGAAGCTTTCTAGTTTCCATTTCTGTCCATCTTATAAAATGAATCAGAGACGAGAAAAAAGAGATTCTTAGTTCATTTAACCTATGCCCGTAGTATCACATAGAACTACAGTATCTTCAACAGCACTGGAGTAGAATGTTTCTAAAACAGTTATCCTTATAAACGTACAAAGCAGTCATAAGTGGACAGAAGTGTATCTCTGAGTGTGCTTACATTAACCATCCTGTCAAAAGGAATGGGAACTGTCCAATTCAGTTCTAATCTTTCAGATTAACTAAAGACTTTTAAAGAGTAAGTGAAGAAAGAAAAAAAGGTCATGAAAAAATACTAATTTAGAGGGACATAGTGACACACAACTTATCTTCAAGAAATTTGATCGGATTTAAGTTGCCATTAGGGAAAAAAGATAGGAATTATTAGAGTCATAAGCAATATGAAGACATACTAAACTACAACTCCAAAAAAGCCAGCACTGGTCTCTGGCCTCACAGACAAGTGGCTATATCCAGTAACGGTTTTGAGAGTCTTAAAAGCATTATTTAGTAGATGTGGGAATTAGCATCTAGGCATGATGTTGCAGTCACAAACCTGAAGTTGTCTAAGGCTTTCTGGAAGCCACAGGGAAATTTTAGTTATGTTGCAAAACTGATACACAACATGTACACTAGAAGCAGGAAAATCCACACTGTAACAGGATGCTGAGAATAAACCCTACCTGATCCTGGAATTTAGAAGCCTTAGCTACACAAGTGTTTCTACTTACTTGAGATTGTTCTAAAAATCTGCTCTTGAGTGTTAAAGCTTATATATACCAGCACCCAAGTTTAGTTTTATACTTTTGTATAATTCAGTCATAGGTGATGGTGCTGCTTCCTTGAGGTAGCTGAAGTAGACCTCTTGTTTACCTAGCAAAGAAGACTGTATACAAAATACTATTTTCTAGCAGTATTTCATTAACCGCCTATTCAGAAGAATTTCTGCCTTACATGGAAGACTTTCCCTGAGTACTTCTGCAGGACTGAGTGACTCTGCCTTGTTTTCTAAATCCCCTTCCAGTCTCACCAAGAGAAAGAGAGAGACCCACAAAGATGAGATGCACTGGAATCAATCCAAGTCAGTAGATCTGTTCACTGCTGATTAGCTGCTCAGACAATATGACACGATAACGTATTGTCCAGTCAGACAGTGAAGTACTGAACCGCATGATCCAGCAGGCCTAAGTACTGATCAGGGCTAAGTAACAATGCAGGCACTGAAGTCTTAAGTCAGGAGCCTTTTTCTTTTKAACTGAGCTATCTTAAATTTTTTCTTACTATCTAGATAGCAATAAGGGCTTTCAAAAGATGTTGCTCAAGCAATACCTTGGTCATTTGTCTCCTGGCGACTCACATAATGCCTGTCTAGGGGAATCAGTATTTAAGTGAATTCATGAGTTCAAACACACTATTCAAGCAGAACAGGAGCAGTGTTCACTCAGAATGCTACTTTTACTGTCCTCTTAATTTTTTTCTAGTATTTCTTTCCATCAATCTTCAGGATTCTGTACCAGTTCAGAAGATTGAGATGATAACTTTACAGCGGTATTCAAGGTAAAACACATTTTGGGTTGATGCCATGTTAATGGCTATTTTTAGGTGAGAAACAAGTCATTTGCTCGCTGGAATTTATAAGATTAATGACACTTCTATATTATCCTGCCAAGAGAATTTAGTTTAAATATGTATGAACTTACACTTCCATACAAATGCAATAGCATGCTGTTCATAAAAAGAATGGAAATAAAGTATGCAAATGATGCTGTGTAAAAGCCTGGTGTTATATCTATTGCGCATTAAAATTCTTTGTCCAGCAGTGCATTTCACAYTGAAATAGCTTATAAATAAATAAACAAATCAGCAAACAGGTTCAATGTCTTTAAATATGCAAGGTTCCTGACAAAATATCTGACACAATGAATTCCTCTTAATATATAAATTTTGTAATAGGTTATTCATAGTAACCCAAATTACGTTTTCGTCCTCAAATGTTCTGTATATATTGTGTGTAGCATTTTGTTCCACCTTTTCCCTATAATTTTATTTTCTTCAAAAATAAATTAAGAAACTGTCAATATGTTTGCCAACAGGTTTATTGTATCTTGGCCTTTCTCATAACAAAGATACTGTCTTTTAAAAAATGAAAACACAGTTTCAGAGTAATTTCAGGGAAACTTCACTGCCACAGTAAATTTTTTCTCATTGCCTGCAAACTTATTTCATCTGTGCAAAGGTGTTGTGCACATTTGAAGCAATAAGTGTCGTCTTTGAAGGTCTTTGAGCATGGTGAAACAGCTAAACAATAAGAGTTAGCAGGTTCTCTGGGGTGAATCTTCAGCACTGTGAGGAGAAAAGGATTGATAATGCAAAAAATCCGCCACTTTTATTTTCAACTTGGAATGCAAATATCTCCCTAAAGGTATTACATATTGATTTCAAAGCAACAAAACTAGCTTCCTTAGGTTAAATTAAATGAAAATAAATGCAGTTTCTCAAAGTTAAAGCTTATCCATAAGAAGAAAGAGCAAAAGAGTGAAGAAAAATTAGAGAGAAGGAATTAGAAAGAGAGAGTAGGAGACAATGAAATTAATGAAATAATCCCTTTGTTGATTAAATGTTTTTATGGATTTCTTCAGTCCCTGAAGTACCAGTTTTCAAACTAACCAGCATACTCTCTGTCCTCTTCTATATTTGTTTACACACACCTTTTTGTCACATAATGGTTTTCCTCTGAGATCAGCATAATACAGATTTTCTGCATATGTGACGTTTAATTGTATATACAGCTCTGAATGACATGATACTATTAGATCAAAAGGTGAAGACAAAACTCAGACACGTTTGCAGTTGCTGCAGTTGCAATTTCTGTAGCACTACCTGGGTTTAGTGTCCCTGTTTACAAACGTTTTTTCCACAAAATAAGATAGTGTTGTTGTGAGCTTTATGGCCAGTATTTGCCCTTAACTGAAGACAAATAACATCAGAAGATTTAACATAAGTGCGCAAGTTTAATATGTGAGCCCTTCAAGCCTTATCAATCCAGTTAGTACAATCCAATTAGATCAGTTACAGAAAACTGCAGCTTCTTCAAGTTTTGGACATAGAAAAGGATAGAATATTTTTTAAATTTTCATTTTTGGGGAAGGCACATGCTTATGTCACATTCTACAATGAAGACCATGGTCTAAAAAGAAATAATTACATGCCTGAGATGAAATACCAGCAAAATTGATTTTGACAATGAAGCACATACAAACATATGAAGTATTATGAAAAATTACCTACAAGGAAATTAATTCTAATTATTCTCATGTTCTCTCTAAAAGCTTGGTGTAAGAATCTCTAAATTTTTCATTTTGTTTCTGTCTCTCGAGTTCTTGTACTCAGAGTTTGGATTAAGATGCAGGAGACGGCAGGGTTCTTCTTCTAGTTGATGTTTATTATTTTCTTATCTATGGTACAGCTGCACGGGATGTGCTTCTTAGTTGGCAAGGTGGAAAATGGCCCCAAGTTGTAACTTTCAAGGCCATTTAAAGCCTAATTTACCCAATTATGGATTGCCAAGTAGTATGTTTTTACTTATAACCCAATAACTAACCATTCATGGTCCTCATTGTGGACTTTTTGACCCAATACCAGAACACCTAGGTTTGTGAAGAATAAAGAAGAAAGAGGAAGTAAAAACCCACACCCAAAATCCTCCATATTGTTACACATATATATATTACTATATCCCATAAACCTAAATTTCTACATTTCTACATATTCCACCCAGTGACATAACTTTAATTACAAAGCAACAATCTCAGTGTTATCCCATAACTTGGGAGGCCTTTCCCAAGGCGCCAGGCAAAGTGCAGTGTGGTTTTGAAAATCATTACCTGTCAGCACTGAAAGATTGAAATTATCTAAACCCAGGGTTCCAACAGCTTGGTTTGCAAAGTAATTTCACTGATTTCAACATTATTTTCCCAGAATGATGCCACCATAAACGAGGGGAATTTGACCTTTGTTTATGAAGTACTTGCTATACTAGAATGTGGAAAGTAATGGAAATCTTAAGGTTAAGATGATGTACAGCACAGAGTATAAAGAGTGAATCAAGCAGAATTCAGAATGACTTTTGAAGAAATAGAATAACCTTTAACATAACCTTTTATAAAAGAGAAATCAGCTTTCTAATCCTTTGTTACTTACATGAAATAAGATTTCATTTAATCACTTGTAGATGTTGTGTTTTCATTACATCCATCAAGTTGCTTAGTCAGACCTCTTATTTCCTTCCCTACAAAACAGAAGGAAACCTGATACAGGAAAAAATAAACATCCCTAAAAAAGCAATCCATCTAGTAATAGATTTAGTTGGAGTTTTTTTAAATGAAAAGATAGAATGCGTTTTTAAAGTCAGCTCTTTTTTTACATGTCAAGTCACAAAAGAAAGCTAGTCATTACAGTGAAATGCTCTAGCATCTTATCTCCAACAATGAACAATGTGCATTTTAAAAAACTGTAAAATCTATGAAATGGACAATGTGCGTAATATGTCAAGAAGAAAATTTACTCCTATTACCAGGCATGTCATACTTGGGTAGTATCTTCATAGAATATTCTAGACTATACAAAAAATCTTCCATACTTATGCATAACAGATTATCTTAGTATTCTCAAACAGGAATAAAAAATAGATTTCAAATACTTAAAAGGTCTGTTAGCCATGTCCAAAAAAAAAAAAAAGTCACAAAAATCTTCCATATTATCAATACTTGTAGACTTTAAATAAACTTGACTCCATAAAGTTGGATACTCTCCCCAGTGACTAAGGTAAATCAAATATGTCTATTATTCTAGAACATGCTCTGGTGGACAATATTGTTTTCATTCAGTTCCTTGTTTCCTTCCTTCTTCTTAAGGAGTTTTATTCTTGAACCTAGTTCAGGGCAATGGAATTTATGTATATGCATATATGTTTTTAATTTAATTGTTGATGTTGAAGAATTGCCACAGACCAAGAAACTTTTTTTTTGAAGATTTGATGTTTACATGATGCCCAAGTGGTAGATTATTTTTCTTAGTATTTCACGTTCTGTATGCTCAAAAGTTTTAATATTTTCTTTCTATAGATTATTTTCGATGAACTCTCAAAAAGTGTTCTTTGCATATATATTGATTTATGTTTTTTTAATTTTTAAATTAGTTGGGTTTTTTCAGGTTTTTTTTTATTTTAGAGTTGAATAAGTAATTTTTCATATACATTTTTACATTTTCCTGTTCCATACATGAAGCTTCTCTCAATTTTGTTAAGTCAGATCACACAGTCTAAAATAACAATTACTGATAAACAAGCTGAAATTCTACTCCATARTTCTACTCCATTGTCTACTCCATTATTTTAGAAATGTTACTTGAAKCTTATTCAGCTCTTATATCTACATATTTTTATTCGGTGTAAATTCTAGTTATACGTATGGACTTTGATCCTATCTAAACAAAAGCCTCATCTAACACAAACTAAAACTAAGTCCTCATTTCTATTCTTATAATAATTTTTGAACTTGGGCAAATGTTGCATATGTTCTATGTTTTCTTTTGGTTTTAGAAATAATTAAAATGCCTTTAAATTTTGCATATTTATTTTCCAGCAAGGTAGACTATATATCACACAATTTCCATCCTAACTGAATACTACATTTCATGGCATCAAAGGAACAAGGTCCAGGGCTAAGTACATTTTCAGAGAAATCTAGCTAAGACTTCAGGTTTTCTAAAACCAAATAAAGGAAATAGCATTGCTGTGTCACAGTTTGCATTAAACAAAATTTACATATAAACAAAATTGCAAAAAGGAATCACAAAAAACATCTCCACAAAACTTTCTCACTGCAGTCTATAACTGAAAAGAAATACAATGACAGCTCCTAAAACTATTTCCACAAAATGATTTTCCATCCTTTGTGGTTGGGTGCATTCATATAACATGCTTATTGCTCCACGGCCACAGAGACACGTCTGCGTTTTTTTCCTGTCTGGCTAATTAACATGTAATCTATCTGAAGAAGTACTGTTTGTCTAGAACACCAAGTTATTGGCTCATTAGTTAAGTATTCTCGTAAAGATGCTGGATTCTCCCCAAGGGCTGGAGAACAGTCTTTGGCCACAGAAATGCCTGCTAGTTTAGCAGTGTCACATCAATTTAAAATATTGTTAATTCATCAGTGCACATGGTTGTTGGGAGAAGCTCATACTTTGAAAGCAGCATGTGATGTTACAATATGTGGTAAAATAAGATAGGGTAAAGTAGGGTTTTTGTGATTGTCCTATTTTTAGGAAGTTTTACTCTAAGTGCTACTAGAATTCTAACAGTAGGTGGTGATGTGTTTAGTGAAAAATACTTCCATTGTGGATGAATTCTAGTTGTATTATTTTATACCAGCAGATGTTATGCAATCCAAATAATATGTCTATTAAAAGGAAAAACACTCAGTAAAATATAATAAATAATTGAAATTGCCATAATGTAATATAATATCATATATCAACGGGGAAACATTTACAGTKATACAACATTGATTGCATTAATTCTATATGTGGCGGTTTCAATGATAAAAGTTTATTTTACATAACTTTTAACAAACCAATATTTAGAAGCTATTTAAACTACATGAAATCAAAGTAGCTAATAGAGAACAAAGGAAAGATAAGGTGGGAAAAATCTGCTTAATATTATTTTTTGAAAGCATTGCTTGACAAATTTCTTTTCTTCCTTGCCCACCATCACTTATTTTGTACATCTACAAAATACCAGCTTGAGAGAAGTCATGCAGTGTTACAAATACACCTGCTTTCTGACCTTTTAATGTCAGTGTTGYGCTTAGCAGAGGAATACTCTAACGTGTTTTAAATACCAGCAATCCATTAGACAAAACATAGCACCTGAAAATCACATGTAAAACATTTTGCTTACTTGAGTCCAGATCCTCAYATCATGTAAACAAGGATAATTGAGAATTGATGTTTATAGCTGTCAGTTGCTATCAGAAATATTAAATAATTAGACTGATAGCTATAACCTTGTAAGTGTGTGTTCACTTAATAACTATAACATTACATATCTTGGAGTGATTGCTTGAATATTTATGTTACATGGCAGAGTTCATTGTAGTGCAATCACACATATAGTTAACTTGAAACACTGTGAACTCCTTGAGTGTTTTTCAAAATTAGCAACAATTACCATAAAGTCCTGCTTTATCATTTAAAATGTTATACTGACACGTATGTATACATTTTTCTCATAAAATGTAGTATTAAAGTATTAACTAAATTATTAAAGCACTTAGAAAGTAGGTAAAATCTATTACAGGCTCCCCGAGCCCCATTTTAAAGACCTGAAATTGAAAATTAGTCCATTCCAGGAATTTTAGTAATTAAAGCAGAACCATCCATCACCTCCCCGCCCCCCCTTTTTTTTTGGTTTAATGGCATACTTGACATTAGTGGAGATAAAATTGAAAAAGTTTCAGAAAATTTACTGCAGTACAAAAAGCCTAAAGAAAGTACCTAGGCCCCAAACCTTACTATCTCTCTATATATCTATCAGTAGTATCCCAACATTTCACTAATAGAATATGTCAAGTTACCTAAGAATTTCTTGTGATTTTGGTATATTAAGAACATGGAACAGGTTTTTCTTGGCCTGCATTCTCTGCAGCTATTCATCCTGAGCATGATGGTTTCCATACCACCCTTGCTGGGATGTATTAAGCAAGTGTGAATGCTGTAATCTATTGACAAAACCTACTGTGTTTCTGAAAATTATAGCAAGACTGATAGAGAGACCGAACTAATACTAGTTTTTATGTTCATTTGATAAAAATACACGGCCTTTCTATTATAGAATAATTCAATTTTTCACTATCAGATTTAGCAAACATAGTCTTGAAGAATGAGGGAGGTGTTGTTCAGAAAAAGCTATGCAAAAGCTTTTTTGACTGGTTCTTTCATAAGCAATCTATTTTTTCCTTTATAGAGAAGGAGATTTAAGCTTGCCTTTTTTTCTCCTTTTTTAATTCTTTTTTTTCCTATTTTCTTTACCTGCATGAATAGAATCTTCTTTTTAATTTCTCCTTCTCTACCTTTTTACTGGTAAATACTGCAACTAGTACTTTACTAGTACTTTAAAGGGAGCCCATGGATTTCAGCTGAATAAAGATCATCTTCTTTGCCTCCGTGCCAGTACTGAAGAGGATCTGCAAGGACTGAAAATTCATTCTGTCAGCTGGAATAAAATGTTTTTGTCACTAAGCTAGAAATCATATGATTTGAGCATTTGTGTTTGATATAATAGATTGATTTTTGGTGATTTTTCTATTTCTTCTAAATGAAGAAGACAAAATTATATTTTAGAAATCTGTCCTGGCTGTAAAGTAGAACTTCATACCACAACATAATGTCTTACACCCTGCATGAAAAATGCAACTGGAAAAAATATCAGAAGTGGCTCTTTTGCTCTTATGACTCTAAGTCATAGGGATATTTTTCATTATTTTCTGATAGAAAATCCAGGGTTATTGTCTTATATTCTCCTCATCCAAAAGAAAAAATTGCTAGTTCATGGATGTCACAGTTTAAAATAAGAATGTAAAAACACAATTTCACTGTGGAATCATAAGTACTATAAAACATGACACACCGATATGACATCACTATCTGTAATAAACACTGTTTCAATGTTTACCTSCTAGACCAGACTTTTTTCTATTGACTTTTACAGATTATTGATACAGTCCCTTGTCATTGTATAATAAAAATTCTAAATAATGATTCAAGAACAAAGTGCATCATTGACCACTGCCAAGAAATGCACAACAGTTTCAGGATAAAATAAAACTGTGATTTATATATGATAATCTAGCATAATTTTAATTAATTCTTTATTCAATCCTATTTTCAGGAATTCTGAGATACATCTCTCAATGCCTCCAAGAGAAGTTCTCAATACTTAGTATTTCAGCAAAGTGCATGCATCCTATTTTATTATTTGTGTCRGATACATGATACTCCTTAGGGATATGTTCAGTTACTTTTCCGGTTTTCATGACATCTACAGTCAGAAATTGTTTCTGGCTGAAAACAGATGGTGTTTTTTCCTCTTATGTAATGTCTTTACCTGAAAGATGCAGAATGTGCAGCAGTTAACTCTTACTTCAGACATCACTTCTCTTCAAAGCCTTTATTAATTCCACCCAATTCTCCTTACAGAGAAAATTATATTCAGTTTCTATAACCTTTACGTAAAAAGAAATTGGCAGTACATTTAGCTTCATTGTGGTGTGCAGTTTATTTCTCATTGTTAACATTTGAAAGAAATTAATGTCAGAAATTTGGCCCAAGAAATAGTCTGTTGTTTTGTCAGTATCCAGGTATGTGTTTTTAATTTCTGCCAAGTGAATAGTAATCCATTTTGAATAAAAAGTATTGTGTTAATTCAAAAGAGCCAGCAAAACACTGATTTTTGCTTTCAACTGTAAGATTAGTGATTGGAGCACATACAACTTCAAGATCAGTTTGCCAGTTTTTTCCGCTTTATATATAAGACAGAAATGTCACACAAGCTAAACTAAGTAAGGCAGGAGTAGGTACTCTAATATAAATGCGTTTGAGATAATTCTGCGGTATTTAATCAGAAAAAAACTGTTTAAAGTACACATTTGGTCAGTTTGTGTAAAATTTGCTGAAAGGTCACAAAGAGCTTCTCTTTCTTAAGGTAAGGACTGCTATATATACTTAAACACAAATGTGCTTAATGTTCCTAAAGAATTAATTTTAAATTTCCCACAACTTAAAATCATCAATGCACAATTTTTATTGTTTATAAAAGATTTAATGTATCTCTGCAGTTAAAGGTTCTTAACACATCTGTACCCAGGGGTTAGCATGATTATTCTTTCGGAGAGATTTATACCACAGGTGCTAGTTGTAAAGAACATCCCAGACCATCTCTTTTGATTCCATTTGAAAAGAAATGAGTTATTTTATTAGCAAATATTTACATTTTTTCAGAGCTTTGTCATGAATGAGAACTATTATGAACCCAGCTATATATCAGCGGGAAAAAAAAGATAATATTTCGGACTCATTAGCCATCCTCTCAAACTTCAAGCTGACTGCAAGCTTTTTCTTTAAATGATACATAATTACAGGGATTAAGTAAAAGGGGTTGGTTTTTGTGTGCCATAGGACTATATTACCATATAAATAGCTGAGTTTTGTAAAAGTTGATTTTCAGGTGTAAGAAGGTTATGCCACAAAGACTTAACAATTACACGTGCATCAATCAAGCCTGGGTTGCAATAAGTTTGAAATCCCACATTAAGCTGGAAAAACTGATTATTTATGTGAAAAAGGAATCTTTATTATTCAGTAGTGACTTCAAGAACATTATCAGCGTGATACTTACCAAACTGGCATGCTAAATAGATTGAGAAGTAAGAAATCAAAACTCTGAAATACTTCTACATAGTGCAGGTGTCTGAAGTTTTCCTGATCGATGCCTATTTGCTAGGAGACTGTATATACAAGAAAAAATAAATTCAGAAAGGGCCTCATTTGAAACAAATGTTTATGAAAAGCAAAAAGAATCAGCTGTAGAAAAAGAAAAAAAATCTAAAATAAAACTGTAATTTTAAAATATATTATTTTCTAGAAGTGTTTTAAATTGTTGTCAATGCTTGCAAATATCACAAACATTTCATAGATATCTTCATGAAGAGGCTTTGAAGCCTATGAGACTGTCTACCAGCACAAAACTAGCACACTTGAAACGTGTTTGGAGGCTGTAATATTTACATGATTTCAAAATGGAATTAAATCAAAATCTAAAAAATTGAAACAGTTTTATTTCTGGAGCAATATTTGTGAATAATTACACTTACTCAACAGAGGAAATAAAAAAAGCTAATATAGATACACACAGAAATATTTTTCTTGTCCTCTTCAGAACCATGAATAGACTTCCACAGAGATTTCCACGAGATGTATTAATGTCTGATTTGCACCATGTTTTCCTGTTACCTATGAAGAGCTAGAAATTGTTAGACAAGCATTTTTCTACAACTTAAGATCAACAATTACATTTTTAGAAAACATCTTATATGCCATAGGTCAAAGTATAAAGCTGTCTTTGTGAGTCAGAGTTTATAATTATTTTATGACAGCAGAATCAGCACATTTATTTTCTAGATACAGGAAAAATTGAAAAAGGACTAAGATGGCAGTATCTTAAGGGTGTCTTTTTCTATATAATTTATGATACTGGAAAAGAGAAGGCTTTTTTGCATTTTAAAAGGAAAAGTTACCAATATGCATATACAATCTTTGATTTTACAAGAACAGCTATCTCAACAAAGTGTAGAGGGTTTTTTTTATTTCACCTTTCTGATTTAGGGTTTGTATTTTTGGCTGAGAAACTTTAAAATTAGTGTTTTATTACTGCTCTTCTAAACCGAAGTTCAAAGAACAAGGGCATATCTCATTGCAATTTAGATAGTTATATAATCGYTAGGGAAATATCAATTACTGAGATTATATAATATTTTCATATTGTTTTTCTGGATAATTGACTTCTTCTTTGCTTCTTCTAAAGTCAGACTCTCAGGGAACTTAATTTAGGAAACAATGCTTTCAGAACTATGCAAAACTTGTTTCCAACATAACAGATATCCAAGTATAACAAACTTAAACACAACAATTTGCCTGTACTTGTGTGAGGAAGAAATTTAATTTTGACTTTTTTCTCAACATTGTTTGAAGATTACCAGAGGTAGGTGGGGGAGGGGCTGCCTACAAGCCTTATGCATGAGGCAGCCAGGAGAAGATGGAGAAAAGCTCTGTCCCTAGGGGGACTTTGCCTGACAGCCATTTCATGTCTCACATGGAATAGGCAGTCAGTGTCTCTGAGGAGGAGGAGACCGCCGAGGACACTGTGCCCTCTGGAAAGGTTCTCCAGTCAGGCGGCAAAAGGTCTCCACCAATGGACTGCGGTCGAACGTTTGGCTGGTTGATGGTCTCCTGCCAGCGAGCAGACCTTGGGAGGAGTACAAAAGTAATGCATCACAAACTATGAGACTTGCCCTCTCTGTCTGTCCCTCTTGCTGGACACTGCTGAACACTTGGCTGGACAGCTGCTGACTTTGCTTCATTGACCACCTCCGAGCCTTGTGCCTAGCCTGTGTCCTGCCCTACCACTTCGTCTCCCTCACCTGCTCCAGCCGTTGCCTGTCCTCCCTCCCTGCATTCCTGCCTGATGCCCTGCCTGCTTCATCCCTGCCTACCTCATTCCTGCCTGAACCACCAGCTTTCCACCCTGCTTTGACAATCCAGCCAGCCATGGTGATCCCCACCGTGACCCTGCCCGGGGCCCTGCACCTCTTGCCCAAGTGCCCACCCACCTTGTGTGCAGCCACCCATCACTGCGGGAGCTGTGCCTGTGGAGCTGTGCCTCTCCAAGAGCTGCGCAGGCTCCCTGGCAGGCAGCGTGCACACATTCCCTGCCGCTTGGACATCGACAGCACTCCAAAGTTCTGGTGGTTGGGCCCACTTTTTCTGCCTCTCTTCCCTCTCTCTCTCTCCTCCCATTATTTTTCCGTCTTCTTCCTCCCTTTCTGTCATTTCTATTCTTCTTTACTAGGGCAAGACCCTTTTCATTACCAATAAATGGTTCTCAATTATAATATTTGCCTCATTTGGCTTCATTTCGCCCTAGAGCATCTGCTTTAAAAGAACTCTCTGCAGTTCCCCACAGCAGAATGCGACAACTTTTGTGCTGGTTTTGTCTAGGGTAGAGTTAATTTTCTTCACAGTGGCTGGTATGAGGCTGTGTTTTGGATTTGTGCTGAACACAGGGTTGATAATATAAAGATATTTTTGTTATTGCTGAGCAGGGCGTACTCAGAGCCAAGACCTTTTCTGCTTTTTGTATTATCATGCGGCTGAGGAAGCTGGGGATGCCTGGGATGTTGGGAGGAGACACAGCCAGCACAAGTGACCCAAACTGACCAAAGGGATATTCCAGACCATGTGACATCATGCTCAGTATACAGAGTGGGGGGAAGAGGAAGGAAGGGGGGGACATCTTAAATGAAGRTGTTTGTCTTCCCAAGTCACCRTTACATGGGATGGGGATTTGCTGTCCTGGAGATGGCTGAACACCTGTCTTCCCATGGGAAGTGGTGAATGAATTCCTTGTTTTGCTTTGCTTGTGTAAGTGACTTTTACTTTTACTTCCTGTATTAAACTGTCTTTATTTCAACCCATGAGTTTTCTTGCTTTTACCCTTTTGATTCTCTTGCTGATTCTGCTAGTGGAGGAGTGAGCGAGCAGCTATGTGGCACTGGCTGGGTTAAACCACAACTTCGTATTGAGGCAGACATCTGTCCTACTTAAGATCTAGAACTCTGTTAGCTGTGAGAAATAGCAAAACAACTGGATCCATGTAATTACAGATTCATCTCCTGGGCTCACTCCTACTTTAATAATAACCTAGAAGTAGTTATGCACTACCCCTCAGAACAAATCTATTTTATTTTGTGCCTTTTCCCTTAATGTTGAACAAAATATTCATTATTCAGCAGACTGGAAAACAAACTTCATGGAGGAACGAAAAGAAAGTAAGAAAACTTTTTAGGATTTTCTGGAGCAATTTCAAATCCTCTGAACTTAATGGGAACTTTTTCCCCTGACTTTAAAAATTCTTTTCATTCAGTATATTCATAATAGACTACAAAAGGCCCCCTTAGTTAAATAGCTAAAAAGAAGACAAAAAAAGAACGAAGGACTGAAAACCAAGGTTGTATATATTCTAAGTGTGACAAGAAACATCCTAATTAAAAGGATGATTAACCTTTGGTGTAAATAATCAAAGTGTATTCTCTCTACCAGCATAGCCTGTGTGACAAATTTTAACTAGATGTTATTTTAAAACCATCTACATGTGGAAATTAATGAGAAGAAAGAATTTATTTACTTCACTGTTGCCATTCTTATAGTGCCTGTTTGGCAAAGAAAATGTTGTACTGAAGAAAACTTCAATGCATTGTATCTTAATATGTTCTCAAAGCATGATAAAATCCATTTCACAGCAGCACTCTTACAGCAAAGGAGTGCTCTTCTGGAGAGCTACTGAGACAAGTTAGTGGCCTCTCATTTTACATTTTAGTTCATTTCCTATTTATTTCCTCATGTAGAGGGAAATAGCCAAAYTCAGCCTTCTTTTTTTTTTTTTTAAATATATGGACAACTGTTCAATTATTGCAGCCTATGATAAACCATAAATTGTAGCTTCTAACCTTGAGCTCCCTGAGTATATGCAATTCTTGGCAAAGAAACTACATCGGTACTTTTCATTACCACTGGTATTTTCCTGTGTGTTGCTGAATTCCAATGGTATGCCTTGTTAATGCTGTTCCTGGAAATACAGCTAAAGTAGTGCACTTTGCAAGAYATTATGAGGAAAATGCTGCTACTCTGACATGTCTAGTCTGCGTTTTTGCATGACATAGCTCAAGTCTTTCAACTAATTTAGTTTTGTCTGACATGGGCAGGGATTCTGTAGCTTTTGAACCAACACCAGGAACTTCTGACTGGTTGAGTAAATTCATTTGCAATTAATCCTTTAAAAAAACATTGATACTATCTTGTAACTGGAAAATATCTTCATACCAAACTAGTAACTAATTTTACCCTCGTAACAGATCTGATCACTTCTGTGTTTCATAAAACTCAGCTGCCTGTAAGCCCTCTCTTTGTACAAAAATCTTTGGTTCCCAGTCTTTTTTCCTTGAAAATCTAATTAACAGTATTCTTTTAAATAAGAAGATTACTTTCTGTGAGCAATTAACTGAAATCCAGTCTGCTTTAAACTTTTCAATATAGCAATGAATATTTATAAACTTAATAGAACTTCACCCTGGTAGGCAATCCCTTTAATCTTATTTGGAGCAGCGTGGGGCCCAAGTCTCATGGGATTAACATCATATTTTCTTTTGGCACACACACACACAAAATAATTTCCTTGAAATGAAATATTTGACCAACTGTTATCCAAATCTATGACAGTTCAATGTCTGTGTCAGTAAAACTAGAGTGTATGTATCCATATTATCTGTGGCTTCGTGCTGTGATTCAACAATGTTCTCTCAAGCTCATATGCACTTTTCTGCACCATTAGCATCTGCTGGCTTGCAAATATCAATCAGGGAATGAAAAGTACAGTAACTTTAGTCTTAAAAGGTAAGCCAAATAGGGTAAAGGTCTGCTCCATTGGAAAAAAAAAATTAAAAAGAAAAGCAGACATCCAGGAAGCAAAGACATCAGCTGGAATAAAACCAAAGAAATATTTTCAGTACTGAATTTCCTCTCTAATTTTGCTTTATCTCTTCCATGTGAAACGTCATTATTATGAAATTGCTTTTGAAGTAAAATCTGGTTTACATTCTCAAAAAAAATGGATATTGCAAACAATTTTCTAGTAATTTCTATATTATTGCCACATATGCAAAATACCTGAGATTTGGTTTCAGAGCTGGGGATTTTTAGCTTTTTGTCTTATTAACTCTGCCATATGATTTGTGCTTGAAGAACTGTCTTGACTAATTTCACTGGTTTAGAATGTTTACTTGGTGAACTCCTTTTTTTATCCTCCAACTCTGTGTTTATCACTTGTCTGAGTCTATTTCCTCAAGACTTTATTTTCCTATGTCCTTTTATTCTGCAGTCTTTGTTTTGTATTTTCATTGGGGCCAAAGACATCTTTGTGAAAAACATGTTCTCTTTAATGAACCCTCCTGGTTTTGCAGGTGATTTGACAGTAGCTGTCTGTCAAGAGTATAGATGGGCTGCAGCTTTATTGTTCTAGTGTAAAAAAGAAAAAAAAGTAAATCCAGATATTTAAGATTATATCATAGTTATATTTTGTAATATTACACCTCTGTGTAAGAGGTGATTTCGATGCAAAGGACTTTTCAAGAGTAACACAGAGCAAACATAAGGATTCATTTATCTCTGTGAGAAGGCATTGCTTTAGGTGATGCGTGTTCCCAATGGATCTGCACATATTCAGCGGGTCTCATGCATACAGAATAATGACAGACTTGGTGCACAATCTGGTGTTGTTGCAGAGCTGCAGCAGAATCAGTTGTCTTGCAAACAGTTTGAAACTGAAAAAATCTCAGATGGGTAATGAGGTGGCACAGCCTTGGCCAAAACCTTTGCAAACTCAGACCACACAGGGCAGAATACTGCACAAAAATGTAGGTGATGAAGACAGGCTAACAAGGCTAGAAAGGGATGGATACAAAGCCAAGAATAATTCTAGTAAAATTAGAAAGAACATGTAGTACTTACACTCTATGGGTTCTTACAGAACATTTGTCATGAAAAGTAGACACCACTTGACCTCAATTAGGGACATATGTCTAACACCATAGTGCTATACACAACTCTATGGACTATATTGGCAATCACCAGAAATACCTGATTTCATCTTTGCATTAAACTTCAGTTGTCAACTGGAAGACAAGCTGGTTTTTTGGTTTGGGGTTCTAGTGGATTTTATGACAAGCTTGTGTCAAGGGTATACATCCTTTTTCAGTTAGTACTATGCAACTCTAAAGGTTGCTCTTCACAGAGAAAACAAAGTAACTGAAACGTAGGACATTTGACGTGTTTTTGTGACATGAAAAGCCACATTCTCTTCTTAAAAGCCTGAATTCAGTAGAGTTTAAGCAATTCCTGAAGAAAGAATTCTTGCAACTGGAATTACACTATCTTTGCAACTCTCAAATGGTAGTCAGTGCTAACGCCATAATATACAATTCTCCATTATGCAACCAATACTAAATTTGAATTTGAAAAACAACTTTGTGAAATACAAGCTCTAGAAGGATTTTTGCTTCCTGATGTAGTCAGCATATGATGCCCACCTCACCAGAGCCAGAAGTTGGACTCGACGATCCTTGTGGCCTCTTTCCAATTCAGCATAGTCTATGATTCTATCATCTCCGGATGTAGATAAGTAGAGATGTTCAAGAAAATGTGCAGGGACAGAAAAGCTGATTTTAATTCTGTACAGCTTTTGTAACATTGCATATGATGTAATTTCTTCCAGTATCTCATCTTCCAGTGTGGGACATGTTTGGTTAAAGGTTTTTTTTTCCTTTCTCTTTCATCCTTTCTTCTTGCTGCAGGTCACAGTAAGGGAGAAAAAGAAATAATGCATGGGAACCTCGCATGTTTCCTGAGATGTCTTTTGTGGCCTCTGCATTATAAAGAAATCTCTCCAGAACACAGTCCTTGGTTGCCTGGTTGCCACCAGGAATACATTGGTTTTAATTTGGTGATGAAGGTGATAGAAAGTAGAAAAACAGCTGGATATATAAAACTAGATTATAACACAAAATGGATTTGTGACATTGTATGGGATATTATATCATTATTTACATTGCAACACCAAGCGACATTTTTGCCAGCACTATTTAGTTAATTCATGATTTAGTTAATTCAATACCAAAACTTTTTTTTCATGACAGGTCAAGTATTTAAGGTAAAATATTATAATTGATCAGATATTTTTTTTGAGATACACAAATGAAGACATTTTTAGCTAACTTCTTCATACTAGTACAACACAGATTTCTCTAATGTGTAGGGATTTCCTCTACTATTAATGTGAAAAGCTATCACTTTTGAGATCTTGACTTGTAAAGGAGGAACTTTCCATCCCACCAGACTTTTTATTCCCATGTCATTTTTCTCTTGGAAATGACACCTCTTTTCTAAATAAAAAAAATAAAATAATAATAATAATAATAATAATAATAATAATAATAATAATAATAATAATAATAATAAAAAGAGCCAATACATGTTTATTTTGCAATTATTTTAAATGTATTCTTTTCCCATCCCTGTTCCTGAGTAAAAGCAATGGCTCTCACACAGACCACCTGAAAAGACTTTTGGCATAAAAGGCTATTAATCTTCAAGATCTTTAAATGCAACATTTCAGCTTTCAGAAATTGGACTTTGATAACAAAATTAAAATGAATTGGAGAAAAACTAGCCAGTGCCACTAGCTGGAATTATTGTCAAGTGATTTGTAGACTATGTCTTGACAGATATTTTTCCTGGCGTGTTATCTTAACATGCAACCAGAACTTTACCTAAAGGATAACTGACATTAAATTCACACTTCATGTCACCCAAACCTAAAGAGAATCTCAGAAGAAAAAGTTGTGCATTTTATTTTTTCATCTCACAGATGTCTCCAGGCCAAATTTCAAAAACTTGCTCTAAATATTGAAGGTGTAAAGCTTTTCATAATTTAAAAAGCACTTAAAAATTTTAAAAGGCATACTAAGATATGTTATTCCCACAAGCCACCATAAAGTTGCTGCACTGTCCTCTCAAGCCACCATAAAACTGCTCTGCTGTCCTCTGGGTCTAGGGTAGTCCTATTTGCAGTCCAATTGAAGAGGGCAGTAAGAATTATCCTTCAATCTTCCTAATATGCATAAAGTTCAGAGTCACATTTGTAATGAGCAAGTGACATGAACCGATAATTAGAATGCCCTCAGACACTCTCAAAGAGATGTTGAGGAAAACCTTCCTTTAGGTAAGTTTGATCGCTTGCCATTTTGCAGATAAACCTGAGTTTTTGTTGATTACAAAGTGATAATTTCTGGATTGAGTGAGAATGTATATATACATTCTTTTTCCAGATAAAAAGTAGGGAAGAGAAAATGGCCATAATCTGCTGAAGTTACTTCTAATTTACCATGATTACAATCAAACTTTTTGATTCTAGCCTGAAAATTGTTGCTTTCCCAAGAAAAAAAATACCCTGTTAAATCAAATATCGTTACATTTCCTGATAAAGCAAAGTTCTGTTTCTAGTTACTGTGTTCTGTTGTTTTCTTTCCTTTATCCCATACCGTCAAATGTACTAGCTAATACTCAAAAACTAGGTGAATTGATAATACAACAACTTCCACTTCTAATTACAATGTTATTTACATGCCTACATACTATATCTGTCCTATTCAAATAATTTTTGTTGTTTTCAAGGATAAAGAGGATAAATGTTATTTTTAGTACCCTTTAATGTAATACTTCTATTACTGAATTGTTTTAAATTGATTGCATAGACAAAGTCCTTCGAGATCTGAATTTTTTCACCATTAATCCAAGTGTGTTGTTATCTTCAGTAGTCCCTGTCCAATTCTTGTGATGATTCTGACAAGACTATTTCATTGACTGATGTTTGATTTGATAGCAACCAGCATGCCATTTTATGACCAAAAATCCACACGTTTTATTTCTTACCATTTCTCTAGTGATGTTCACTAACTTATTTCAGATGCCACAGTGTTTTAAACTGCCCAGAGGGATGACTGTCCTTATTTTCAATTGTCTTTTAAAAGGAAAAATAATTCAATATAGAATAATTCTGTTAGCTCAATGCCATTTATTTTCTATTTTTTCCTGTGAGGTACAACAAACAAATATATCTATCATTTTAAAGATAATTCTGGGAATCTTATAATTGCACTACATAGATCCTAGAGATATAATTGATCACTATTCTGCTTGGAGTTGCCAAGGTGTTTCAGTCAAACTCTTTTTTAAAATTTTATTTATGACATTTTTTCTAATTTTAATTGTGGATTCATGAATAAGACTAAATGCACAATTTAATCTTTTTATCTACACCATTATGAAAATTTCTTGGGATTTTCTACTGACAGCTAATTATAGTGCCTATTGTATTAAAAATGCATTTCTTAATTAAGAATAGTTTCTCAATACTAATAGTTTTCTGAAATGCTATCTAAATTAGAAGCACTAATGTTGTTATGATTCTTTATTTGAAAAGTGTCATAAAGTTGTGTTTAAAAACCTAAAGTATTTTTTCCTCTTCATTTACTTACCTGTAAATATGCCTCTAGGCATCCTGAGAAAATGTTCAGAGGGAAATAAGAGTGTATCAAGAACAGAACAGAAAGTCAAAAAATCTGAATGCTATTTGTACATGATGAAAATGTCATAAAACTGCAAATCACTTAATCACTCTTTAAAAGAGAAACAAAACCTCTCTTGTCTGACTTTGAAGTGTAGGATAAAAAGTCTGTCTCTTATTCTGTGTATAAAAAAATCTAATCCTAATTTGGGAGTATTCTATAAAATCAGATATGATCTTGACAACCTTTACAGGAAATAATAAATAAAACCAGTTATGGTTATTCTTGAATAGCATTTTCATGTGTCTTCTGATTTCTACTTTTTAAGCATTTCCATAACATGCTGATATTTAAACACTGGTATTTTTTTCTTCTTAAGGGACAACTGATGGCCTATTTATGCATCTATGACTTTTTTTGCAGTGGCCTCAAGGAAAGCGCTGCTTTAAGATTCCTATCAAAGGAATACAAAGGAAGGTAACTTCAGTAAATAGTTTGAGGATTTGAGTGCTATAAGGAAGATCTTCAGCACAGGAAGAAGAGTTGAAACCTCAAGCACACTCCCCAGTTACAAGCCCTTCAGTTCTGTAGGTCCCTCCCTTGTTAAAAGAAGGATTTAAAATTCCAGCAGTTTGTATATGAAAGATACACATGATCTTACAGTTTTTAATTAAATTTTCCATTGCTATTACAGTTAGTAATGACCAGGAAAGTACAATATGAGAAGGAAATCTCGGTGACTCCGATGGGCCATCTGAAGTGTCTAATAAGGAGTTTATGCATCATTAGCCTTTCTTCAGCTATTTTGATTTCCATCTACTTTGAAATTTTTATTTTGCAAGTCTATTGCATGTACTTATAACTTGTTTGGGTTTTTTTTTACTTTAAACAGATTACCTTTACCAGGTTTTCACAGAACTAGGCATTTTTACTTTGATACTATTTTTCTACAGGTGAGTGAAAAGGAAATCAGTTGTAATTTTAGCAGAGCACTGAGGCTTTTTACATTTAAACTCGAGTGACAGCACAGAAATAATCGTTTCGGTGAGGCACTATTATATATCAATTTCAAACTGCTATTTTTTAATTTTACAAACTGTGTTCTCTTCGCTGATGTCATTGGTAAGCTAGCAGGTACATTTCTGCCTGAGAAGCATATTTTGAGGTGTAGGTTAGACTTCTATTACTCCTGGGCAGAGATCCAAAAAGAAGCATAAGCTTTGCTTTCCGAGTGCACTTACAACCATATGCAGTTCTGAAGTGTGGCATTTTTTGTGGATATCATAAATATTCTCACCCTTGAGTAAGTGAATCACAGAATCAGATATTTGCCAAGATTGGAAGACACTCCTAGAAGTCGTCTGGAAAAACACGTTGCTTAAAACAGGATTAGCTGGAACAGGTTGCTTAGGAATGTGTCCAGTCAGGTTTTAGGTTTTGAGCAATTCAAAGGACAGAGAATCCACAGCTCTTTGCCATCAATTCCAGTGTAACTACCCTCGCTGTATTTTCTGTCAGAATTTCCGCTCTACCAGTTTGTACCYAGAGCTTCTTGTCATGTCACCAGGTACCACTGGTGACATGACAAGAGAAGATTCTGGCTTCAGACTTATTCTTTGCTCTTTCTATCCGATATACATTGAAAATTGCATAATGATAGTCCAGATAAAGTGCTGATTGCTAGAAGTTGAGAGTGTACACTAGGTAAAAAATACTTTTGTACTTTTTCTCTTTCTGTTCTTCTTTTCCTAAATACCTCTGTCTGTTCTAGCCTCTGTTACACATGGATGAATGAGGAGAGAATTTCTATCCAATGGAAATTCTTTTACAACTCTATGTGTAAGCTATTCTGGGAAATAAAAATACTGCAATGTTATAGATACAAGCTTGATCCTCTGAAGTAAAATCCTGGTTTCTATTTATGCATTAGAGAGACCAAGTCTTCTGTTTTCATAGAGACAGTGAGTGTGGTCTGATATTCTTAGGGAATTAAAGTTATATACTGGGATTGGTACTTTCATATTGAAAATCAATGAGATCTATCTAAGTAATTGAATGTTTTTTACACATTGGTCCTGTCCTTTCAACATTTAATTTTGAATAGCATGATGGTTTTGTTCAGTGTATTGAATATCCTCAGTAGTAGTGGGAATGAAGACAAAAATGTTCAAGCTTGAGGACAGACATCAGAAAGTTTTGTCTGAACCTGTCAAGTTTGCAGTATTAGTCCCGAAGTGTCATAGATACAAGTTTTCATTTGAGAACCGTAGAAGGAGGAAGGTAAAAAATGCTCAATCTGTCRAATTTCTCTTTCCCATTATATTTTACTCTGACCAGTATACCGGTATCATGAAATGGAAGGAAATAACAATGGTTAAATATGAATTAACTATAAACAAAACATCAAAACCCTTTCTGTAAAAGATCAAATGGAGAATTAGATGAATACGTAGTTTTGTTCTTCAATCCAGAGCTAATTGTTCGCTTTACAGTCTCGATGATGGGAGAGGATCATAGGATCATAGAATCACAGAATGACCTGGTTTAGGAGGAACCTTAAATATCATCTAGTTCCAACCCCCCTGCCATGAATAGGAACACCTTTCACTACACGGGGTTCCTCAGGGCTCCATCCAGCCTGACCTTGAACACCTTCTGGGACGGGGCATCCGCAACTTCTTTGGGCAACCTGTCCCAGTACCTCACCACCCTCACAACAAGTTAGTTCCTCCTAATATCTAATATCTCTCTTTTGGTTTGAATCCGTTCCCCCGATTCCTGTCACTGAATGCTCTTGTGAAAGATCCCTCTCTTTCTTTCTAGTGGGCTCCCTTCACATACTGGAAGGCTGCAATTAGATCACCCTGGAGCCTTCTCTTTTCCAGGCTGAGCAACCCCAATTTTCTCAGCATTTCTCCACAGCAGAGGTGCTTCATCCCTCTGATCATCTTCATAGCGGTCCTTTGGACTCACTCCAACAGGTCCACGTCCTTCTGGTGCTGAGGACCCCAGAGCTGGATGCAGCACTGCACGTGGGCCCCCACAATGGTGTGGTAGAGGGGATAAACACCTTTCATTTCAGGAAGATACTCTTTAGTCCATAATTTTGTACATATATGAATAATTCACTTAATTTGGGAAGAGCTGTTCATATTGACTAAGCAGATGAATAAATGTCTGTAAAAAACCATGCCTAAGTAAAGAAAACATGCACAAAAATCACACTGATAGTGACATGGTTGTATGTGAATTTAATGGGTATACACACTTTGTCTATGACTCCTTTCGTAGCCATCTCTGATTTCATAGTTGTACAGGAAAAAGTGTGTGCCTAATAAGGAAATATTTGAAATAATTGAAATATCCTTCACTAAAATTTTCTATTCAAGGATTTTTTCCCCAATAGAATAAAGCTGTAAGTCTTTTTTCTTGTTCCATTTAGCTGCAAGACTTGAAAGGCAAATGTGTTTTTTGACCCTTCTTACATATTGACGCATTGTAATATGTATTTCAGCAGTATWAATATATCATTGTTTTTCTGTTTATCAGTGTCATTTTTATAATCAGGTTTTCTGACTGAGTGAATAATTTTTTCTTAGTAAGATCTTTATAATTATTCTCTCATGTTACTCAATATTCTTGAAAATCCACTTGTAYCTTTCAATTGCAAAACCATATTCTGTAATTTAGAATGTATTTTTAAAGTAATTTCTTTTGTTCAGTATTAGTTGTCAATATATCATCATTCTGTATACTAAATGTTTCTTTCAGGCATACTACCAAATTCGTAGCTTTGATGAGATGTTGCATATTTGCTTTGCTATTGGGAGTTATTTATCCACCTAAAGCGATCTAATGGCCTCTGGTTACAGGTTTTTTTCACCTCAGACTGTTTCATATTTATGTGATGCTGAGAATATGCCTCTCTTTTGTAATGTGTATAATACATTTAAAGTACAGTGTGTCCTTCCTACTTCAAGAGCTAAAATAATCTGGGTAGTTTGCCTTGAAGTTTGTTGGTCTGCCTTCAAGTTGATAGCATGCACATTTACAGTGCAAGTTCCTGAGATATTTAAAGTGGTTACTGTTATCCAATGTCCTTGTCCTTCATGATTAAATTTTGAAAGTCACATTTGTTTCATCTTTTCTGATGAAAAGTGTTATCAGCAAAATGAGATTGGTACACAACTTAAACATCTCTTTCTAGTGCCCCTACAGGGACGTGATGGATGTCATTATGCGGATCTGAAATGTGCATTCTCTGCATTTCTTCCTGATACTTCTACAGACTGCTATTAATAGAAAAATGTACTTTATGAATCCTGCCAGGTTTCCAATTGCTAAGTAAAACCTAAGCTGTTTGACATAATAACTCCTGTACTTTTTAATTAAATAGTTAACCTTTCCCTGTCAACAAGTTATTTTCTTATATGTGTTTCTTTTCTTATACATGGTTCATTGATCACTTTATTTAGCACTTTGGTATTTTTTCTCCATGCCCTGTTATTTTAGATTTTTATTGGACTGAAGAATATTTCTGTTATGCTAATGTATTTTTCCACTTCTGATTTAGTTGCTGTCAGTAAAATCAACTGTTTCAATTTTTAATATATGTATAAAATGGAATTAATATTAAAGTAATGCCTTCTTTGCAGCAAAAGTTGGTATCCAATTACTGTCATTTTCTTCAACATGAATGTCAGATTTTTTGAGGCTGGTGTGATCTTGTTATTTTCTAATAATACGTTAATTATTTTTAAAGTGACATGTAGATAATCAGTTTACTGTGATGACCTTATTCATCACTAGCAGCTCTTATCTCATGAAGAGTCACCTTGACTTCTCTAAGACTTCACATGGTATAAGCTAAGTACGTTAAAATGCCTCACAATTTGGCCATCATACTGGATTGGGCATTCCATACTGGAGCCAAACCAGCAACTGCCTTCCTTACCTGCAAAGTGAGCGAGCAGCTGTGTGGTACTTAGTGGCCAGCTGGGTTTGAAGCACAACAGTCCTCAGCTAGGGATCAGACAGATTTGAGATATGTATGTACGTAACAGTCTCTGAGCAAATGGTTCAGGCTCTGAATGCTAACATACAACATAGGTCAGGAAGACTTCTYSTTATTACACAGTAATGCATTAATACCTGAGTACGTCAAACACCCAGACTTACCTCCAAGAGTTACGGAGCTTTGGTGACTTGCATAAATCATTAATTTCTTTTTCTAGTTTCTGTTAAAATCTGTCTTCCACTATAATTTTTCTTCTCCTAGGAAATAAGTTTCTGATGTCCTCAGAAAAACTAACTGATCAGATTTCTCATGTTTTTCTCCCTTTCCTATCAGTATAACACCATGTTGCTTTGGGTTTCTCACAAAATTTCTCAATACTAGTCTTCCTGCTTCTTACCGTCTTCCTTAGATTTTCTTTCCAGCTGGTATATGTACATATAAAACAATTTCATAGCTTTGTATCTTTAACTCTAGCCCCTGACCTAAAACAAAACAAACAGAAGACATATAATACGTTCTGAACTCACCTGTCCTTCTTTCCTAAATCTCTGTATTACTGTGATGTGACTTTTAGAATTGGATTCGTTCCACTAAACTCCCGTTCTCTTCATCTCCTTAGAAGCAAGCAGCTAATTTTTTTTTCGGATAAAATTCCTTAATTCTTTGTAAAGCTTTCCAGCTGTATCCAAAATGTACATGAAAAACAGGCCACCCTTCCTTGTTCTTGTAATTTTTAGCATTCTTGAATGATCAAGTCTTCCCTCCATCTTTTCTTCTCTACAATGATTTTGGTGTAGATGATTATTAGGCCTTCCGGTATTTTTACAGTTCAGTGTAGAGCAAAGAAAGATCTTAAATACATCAGCCTCATGGCATGATATAACACAAGACTGCTCATCTCATGTTGATCTTACCAAAAGGAATTAGCTTTCCCTGACAAAAATAAACTCAAAACAAAACCAAAAGATACGTATAATGTTTTAAGTGCAGATTGTCCTTAGGATTTAAATGTTTCGACCTGATCAGGGCTAGAACTTCCATCTTTAGCCATGCCTTCAGTATGAGGACACAACTGTAAATAAAGTGTTCTGCATCTTCATCAAAAAACAAAACCTCAAGTAAAAAGCCATTTTGTCTAGTTCTCATACTAAAGGAAGAAGAAGCTTGTTTTTCTAATAATTCATTTTCTTTCAAAGGTGCTTCACAATGGAAACTATGGTGCACAATTATGTAAATTAGTGCTTTGTAACAAAAAGATGATTGAATTGGGATTCATGTTCATGAAAAGATGAACAAATTCATAGATGCAAAAAGAAAGACACAGACATATGCAATGTATCGGGTTCAAACTTAATTAGAATCAAAGGTTTCTCAGCTTTATTCTAGTGACATTGACTATTTTTAGTATTATATTTTACCCCGTATACATAGGAGAAACATGAAAAAACTGCAAAATTGCTTTTAAAAATCATCTCACTTGTGAATTACATATGCTTCTTGTGCAGTGTCCCAAAAGTGTCTACATTAATCCCATAATAAAAAAATGTCTAATTAGAACAAATTTGATAAGCAGTCAGTTATCTGCATTAAACATATGTGTCACCATTCTTTGTACAAGTAAACCTATTATTTCTAAATGAAATCAGAGCCATTAGATCAGAAAGGCTTACTGAAATAGAACTTTCTTCATTACTAAGCGAAATTGGGGATTTCTGTTTCAGAAGGGAGCCCACATATCATTTCAAAGTAAATGACAGTAATAGACATAATTAGCACTATAAAGTGTTAAAGAGTCTTGAGGAAATTAGTATGTGTTGAGTTTGAATGGACAAGATTAGTTCTTAGGTTTTGCAAATATGTATTAAGTATATTAGCGCTTTAAACAGGCTTACAGAGAAACAGACAGCATAAGAAGCAACACTCTGGGAAATKAATCCGAATAGATTGTGAAACTCTTTATGTGATTAGACTGCTTCAAATTTGGTTTCGTCCCTGGATCTTTATGTAGTTGTGAAACATTATTCATCGGTCATGGAAAGATCTGTAAGACAGGGCCCAGTGACATTGTTGTTAAATGGATTTTTATATAGCACTCATTATGTGTGACAGAAAGAGTTTAACAGTCAAAAAAGAGGGCTTTATTCACCACTTTTCATTCTTCTTTGTGACTGCTATRTTTTGAATAGCTGCATGTCTTCGTTCCTTCCATGGACAATAAGGAGTAATGCTATTTCACTAAAACCTGTGCTGGTTCATGGTTAGTGATTCAATATTTGCCCAGCCAATTTATGGGAATGTTAACCAGCTTAAGCAGATAAATTATATGTTTCTCATCTTTTTATGAGTAACTATGTTATCTTTTGAGTAATATTCATATAGCGCTTGATAAAGTCAGATGATGAAGCCTGGAGTTCAACAAAACCTTACCTGCAATGCTTTTTTAATTAGACACTTATAGAGGGGCAAACTAAGGCAATGTAAAGGTGACTAGGAATTTTCCCACATGGTCATTTAGGTTTAACCATTTACATGTTTCATGCTGTTCCCTTGGGTCCTGTCAGTGGTCACTAGAAAGAAGAGATCAGTGCCTGCCCCTCCTCTTCCCTTTGTGAGGAAGTTGTAGACTGCCGTAAGTTCTCCCCTCAGTCTTCCCTTCTCCAGGGAAAACAAACCAAATGAAGTCACCCAGGCCTCATATGGCTTCCCCTCTAGATCCTTCACATATCTTCATGACCCTCTTTTGGATACTCTCTAATTGCTTTAAATCCTTCTTATACTGTGGTGCCCAAAACTGCACACAATATTCAAGGTGAGGCCGCCCCCGTGCAGATCAGAGCAGGACAATCCCCTTCCTTGCCCGGCTGGCGATGCTGTGCCTGACACCCCCCAGGACACACTTGGCCCTCCTGGTTGCCAGGGCACTGCTGATTCAACTGGCCATTGACCACGAGCCCCTTGTTAGGCTAGGATGCTCTCTCTAGGCATTTAGCCTCTTTTCTCACAGTTTTTCTCACAGTTTTGCTCGGAATGAAACCATACTTTTTTTACACACAAAAATTTATTATTCATTTTCCTCCCTCACATCTAYGTTCAATGAAGTTACTATTTTCATTTATGAATTCTACTTTTTTTTCGATAATCTGAAAAAAAAAGATTATTGCTTTCCCATAGAAGGAGAAAAATAGCCAAAAATCAAAATAAAACACAAAACGCCACCCCAAATAAAAAAACCTCACACCAGTCAAGAAAAGCTGAGTGATTTCAGTGTGTGCTTTGGTGGAAACAATTAAATCCCAAGTATCTAGTGTTATGTTTCAGTGAGCACGTATGCAGATCAGGCTAGAGAAAAGTTCTTAACCTTACTATTCATTCTGTATAACTTTTGTGCTTCTTAAAATTTGAAGAGGTTTTTTTTTTCTGCAGTGAGCGAACAGTATGTTTGGAAAAACTCAAGAGTGTCATACATGTAAATGTCTAGGAACAGATCTTGATACAATTTTTCAAGAGATATATTGGACTATATGAATGTGTCGATTGTTGTGAATATTTACCTCCTCAAATATTTAATCCATGTACCTTAATTTCTTAGTTCTGCCTTATTGAAAATTTAGTTCCTGCTTCATTTCTAGGCATTTTTAAACAAAATGTTTTACAACTTATCATATTTGCTGCTACATATTTTCGTGACTATTTACAGTATTGTGAGCAAGAATATTTGGTGAGAAATAGCCATATGTTTTCATTTTCACACATATTTTGCACACATTGCAAATATTTCCAGGATGGATTTGCATTATCTCACTTTAAGGGTCTTGGTATAATTGTGCTGCTTAGTTCATTTAGAGTACCTCCTTATTTAGTTATTTTGTTCATTAATTTTGCATAGCGGAATATAGTAGCAGAATTTATGGCAATTGAGATTAGCTGTCTTGATTTCAATTTATTTTGCTAGAAAACAAAGTATRCACAAATTACACACAAGCAAATTATGTTTAATGTTTAGTCCCCTAAGTTTATAGATATTGGTTTGTTCTTTTCGTAGCTCTAAACACACTAAAACCCAATGCGCTCGCTATTCTGTGAATTATGGGCTATTCCCATTCTACAGAATTACCCTGTTTGTTCCTTCTTTAGTTTCAGTAGCACATTTTTTTGTCTGGACTTATTTATCAGTAATAACTTAATCACATTGGACCCATACCTCTTATATTCATAAGTTTCTTTAAAGCATAGGGCAATATCATCTCCTAGTTATATATGTTCTTGAACAGTATAGCAAGTATCTACAATGCCCTCTGTCACATGGAAAGGGAGATTTCCTCAACCCGTTATTGTCTGATTTGTCTGTCAGCACCCCAGGAAAGCTGAGACCCTTGTGCCTGACCAGTGTCAGCATCCTGTCAGGGGGAACCTTCACTGAGCAGTCCTGCTGGATCAGAGAGCACTTTGACTGACTTATTCAGGGACACACCAACAGCATAAAGGAGACCCCTCAGCAGGTCTTCCCACTTTAGGACCCCTCAGTGGATCTTACACTTTATTTGAGTAGGTTGCCTGCTGCTGGGGACTGCCAGCACCCATGAAGTACTCACACCAACACAATCACACTCTTTTTTAATATAAAATTGTAACAAGTTAAGGTTCAAGGATTGATGGTGATAGTATCTGACTGCAAAAATGTTTTTAAAGCAATACATAGACAAGTTCTAATCCCCAATTAAAGTATTTAGTGTGCATAGAGTATGATTCTTACCCAAGAGGTGTCTCCACAGGGGAGAAGACAGGTTCAGCCCATCCACTGATCCCAGCAGCTATGATAGAGTCTTACCTAACTKTTCCCCATTCTCAACTTACTTTTATTCTATTTTTTTATGGTAGGTGGAGCTTGAGTGACTCTAGTCATACATACCTCTGTTACTGATGGGTGTATAGTGAATAAAATAAAGAGCACATGCCCAGTGAGGGTTGGTTGCACCTTGGAGGCGGGTACCTTTGAGATGCAAGTGTGCATTCATATTACAGTCACTCAGTTACAMGTGCATCTGAGGAGAGCAATTTTGGCCCAGTCGCTGGCTCAGCAACAAGGCATCTCCTCCTCTCTCCCCTGATTGACAGGTGTTACATGGATTCTCAGCTGCAAAGTACCACCGAGTTCCCCTCCCTGCAAAGATTTCAACAGAGCCTGGCTGCAGTGTCCCCGCTCTGCTTCACCCTCCATTCCATCCCCCTTAGTAGGTGCTTATGGTTGCAGATTGTGTGTATGGGGAATCATCACMGAATACGTTTTGAGCATGCCAGCTGCGTTCCATCCAGGGAGTAGCAACCCCATAATTTCCGTACCATTATAACTTCTGTTAAGATGTGAATATAACTTCCCAGTCTCCTCTAATTTTATCCCCAGCCATCTTTCCCCAACCTCACCACACAATATTATAACTGACAGAAAATTGGCTTATTCATTCAAAAGTTAAAACCATTTTCACATATAACTTCAACTCAGAAGAAAGGAACAGTGCAATATTTATATAAAGAAAATCCTTAAGGAGGTTTTCTTATAAAATGGTGCAAGTTTTATTTTGCATTTTTCATCAGAGCGGGGATGGGAGTGAAGCATTTCTGAACTGAATTTATGAATCAAATGAACTGACCAAATCTTTTTCTGTTGATATGCCCTTAAAATACAAAAGATTTCCCCTTATAGTAAGCGTAGTTTGAGCATCAATGTTGCAATTCTCACATTTGGAATATTTAAACTGGAATATCACATTGCCTAAGCCAACAGCAAGAATTCGGATGACTATAGTCCCAAGTCTGAGGACATGCATTCTCTTCTGGGACTGTTTGTGCCAGTAAAGAGGATCTTGCTCCTCTGTCCCCAGCTACTATTGTCTTTCCCTGTTACTTCTCCCTAATGTAGTCTAAAAACTGTTTCACCATAGCCCATCTCAGTCTGACTGAGATGCTAATGAAGAACTAACTACAGTTTAAGTTAACTAGGTAATTTTGCCTGAGGATTAGAAATCATTTGTCTGCTCCCTGAGYGCATGATTTGCGCTTTATACTGGTAAGTTACATCTCATTTCTACTTACTAGCTTAAAGAGCACATCATCATCCTCAAGATCATTTACGTCTGACTATATGGCTATTTTGTCTCGTTTATCTATTGTGTCCTCCAGTTTTGCTCACTGGAATTTTCAGCAGAACTTCACACTTCAGCGCCAGTTCAAAAAAAATAGAATTAAATTGGTCCCCAGTCTGATCACTGAGATACTTTGATACCGACAGCACAATAATGGTGTTCCATTTTGTTTTTYCCCCTATTCATTTGCATTTTCTCTGCCAGAGTTGTACTTTTGCATGCCAATACACTTGCTGGAGGAGCCACACAGCTACAGTGCTTTTCCAGCCTCTACATATGCTTGGTTTTCATTAATGAATACTACATTTGTTTTGCTATTGTTATTCGAATGAATAAATTAGCCTGTTAATACACCAGTTGGCATTTATTTACATTTCATACAAAGTTCTTATTACAGATCATCTTTTGCAATTAAACTAAGGTCAAAGGCACAACTACTGCATAGTTGCTAACACAACAGCAATACCTAAGTCCAAGCCCTCTGAGAATCCTCTGAGTATCTAGGCTCTTGTTCCTATTTCAATCTTTAGCCAACAATTGAAACTGTAGGGTTAGAAAATGAATTTCAGAGCAATTACATTTGAGAAACTGTTATAATAAAGACATTGGTGAATAGAAGTCTCAGAAGTGTCAGCAAGTTTTGGTCTTTCCACAATTTGACTGAGATGTATTAAATAATAATCTGCATATTGAGACATGAACAATTGGAATAACACTCTTCTAAAATACAGTTATGTTAGAAATTAGCAGTCTTTAGAAACTCCATGACTATGACAATTTTTGGTGACCTAACATAAATGCAATAAAGCTTTATTGTTAATTTTAAAATTCTCTTTCTAGTCAGTGCTGATTAAAGAAGACTAAGAAGTTTACATAATTTCAGTGGCTACTATTGAGACATCATCACTAGAAGAACCAACAATTATCAGCAGCTACTGCTAGAATCTCGCAACAGCCACGAGCCGACAATCCTGCTGTGTGGTAACTTCATAAGGAGTAGCCATACAATACCTGAAAACATATTATTTTAGACTAATGTAGGTGTGCAGCAGTTAGTCTGAGGGAATCATTTGTTTAGGAACATTTTTACCATTGCAAGATTTTTTTTTCAGGTATTTTCTGAGTCTCTGTGTGTTTGAATATAATACTCAAGAGCCAAATAAAATATTCTGTGTTTGAACACTGGTCTGGCTTAATTTTATTTTCACAGGACTGACTAGGAATAGACTTCTTCACTGGCACTGTAAATAAATTACTCTTTTGCTATTGCTCTGGCAATGATCATCCTTCAAAATTATGAAAGAGAAATAGAGATCTAATGCACAAAATGTGTTTTTTCCTATACAGTAAGATTTTTGATTCCTCTAAATAGAGCAGCTTTCAAGATATTAGTATTGCTGAAGTAACTGAAGTGATACTTGGGAAAACCCCCTGTCAGTCTTCTCTCACACCTCACTGCTCAATATCCTTTGAATTGCCACTCAGTGGCTGCCTAACTTCAAACCAACACAGGCCAAATATATCTCTGTATTTCCAATGAAAACTCTTCATCCATAGGTTTACTTAGGACCTTGCTAATCCAGTGGTCCTGCAAGTGAGAAGAATTCCCTAGAATTCTGTTTCTTTCCATTTTATTTTATTAATGGACTCCAAAAAAGCAAAAGGCATAATAAGACTGCCCCATTTTAAACATCTCTTTATTCTTTATTCRAAAAGATAAATTAAATGTCCAGAATTCATTATAGATTATGTTTAACATATTATTCTATACTGTAAGAGGAAATATTCAGGTTTTTCATGCAATCAATAATTCGAACTCCCATATCCTCTCTTGTTGATGCAACTCACAGGCTACTACGTGAAACACAACTACTTCACCTTCATCTTTCTTGAGGTCCAATCCAGCATGGCAGTTCTAAGTACATAGAATATAGATGGAGAGCCACAGAATCATTAAGGTTGCAAAAGACCTCTAAAATCATTGACTCCAACCCCTAGCCTAGCTCTGCCATCCTCACCATGAAACCCTGTCTCCAATGTAAACCTCCCACGGCACGATGGAGAGTTTTCCTCTCATTCTGTTACCTGTTAAGTGGGAGAAAAGACCAACCCCCACCTGTCCAAAACCTCCTTTCAGGCAGTTGCAGAGGGTAATGAGGTTCCCCCTGATCTTTCCTTTCTCAGACTAAACAGCCCCAGCTCCCTCAGCTGCTCCTCAAAGGACTTGTTCTCCAGACCCTTCACCAGCTCTGCTGCCCTTCTCTAGACAAGCTCCAGCACCTCAATGTCTTTCTTCTAGTGAGGGGCCCAGAACTGGACATAGGATTCAAGGTGTGGCCTCACCAGTGCTGGGTACAGGGGGATGGTCACTGCCCTGGTCCTGCTGGCCACACTATTTCTGACACAGTCCAGGTGCCATTGGCCTTCTTGGCCACCTGGGCACAGCTGGCTCATGTTCAGCAGCTGTTGACCAGCACCCCCAGGTCCTTTTCCACCAGGCAGCTTTCCAGCCACTCTTCCCAAAGCCTGTAGCACTGCTGGGGTTGTTGCGATCCAAGTGCAGGACTCAGCACTTTGTCATTTTGAACCTCATACAATTGTTCTGTCATCAATCAAGCATGTCCAGGTCCCTCTGCAGAGCCTTGCTACCCTGCAGCAGATCAACACTCCCACCCAAGCTGCTGTCATCCAAAACTGACTGATGCTGCCCTCAATCCTCTCGTCCAGATAGTCAGTGAAGATATTTAACAGGACTGGCCCCAACACTGTGCTCTGGGCACTGGTCACACCACTAGTGACTGGTTCCCATCTGGATGTAACTCCATTCACCACCACTTTCTGAGCCTGGCCATCCAATCAATTTTTAACCCAGCTACAAGTGCATCTGTTCAAGCCATGGGAAGCTAGTTTCTCAGGAGAGTGCTGTAGGATGCCTATAGAATATACATGAAACAAAMTTCAATAGGACATTCGTAATCCATCTTCCTGTCCAATGCAGGATCAACACAATTATATTTTTTCTAAGATGTTATGTGAAGTCTGCTATTCGAATAAATCAAACCTGCAAATGAGAGGGACTCAACTGTGGATCATAACATGCTAAAGAAAATAGTGGCATAGCACAAAGTAGCAAAAGTCAGTGTCGCAACACTAGTGCCAGTTGTACCAAGCTACCCGGAGATTCTAGCAGACAACTGATGTGTTAATGACATTATAGAGACAACTTTCATGATTTTGAATCCTAAATGAGTTACAAGTTGTACTTAAATGCTAAAGAAATGATGTGTTTGCTTCTGTCAACTAATGTAGCTTTAGACATGCAGCTTTGTGGCTGCAAACAAGCTTTATGAAAAGCGTTAACTACAGCTTTACGCTTTAGTTCAGATACCTGGAAAGCTGCAGTGGATAGAACTGATTCAGTCTGTGCACAACCTACTTCCTAGCCATCCTGATATCACTTTGCCAATTGGTTCACGTAATGAAATTAAGAAAATGATCCMAACCTTGTTAAAAGCTATTGCATGTGTCTAAAATTGGAGTAAAAACGTTTACACTTTTGAACAACAACTGTTGGTAACTGCTGTTGTACAACCTGACCATTAAGCACTGTGAATGCTTAAGCACTCATAGAGATGACTTGAAACACACAAGTTAACTTTACCAACAAAAAGTTTAAAGTCTTTGCCTGTCTGCTATGGGTGACTCCAGAATTAAAAGACAAATAGACAAACGTTTTGAAGGCCTGCATATTAAACTGCTATGCTTATTGCCGGTGTTTGAGGACTAGCATCTCTTGTAGTTTTAGTCATTAGTCTTGAAGCACACAGAACTAAATTCATCTCTGAGTTCAGCAACAGCAACTCTATTGGAATTACAGAAGAGAAATGTATTTGCTAGATGCATTTGGCACATAATCATTAATGTTCAGAGCTATATAGAGTACAAGTGCCTACTTTTTTACCGAGAATGGTTATTCCTCTCAAAACTTATGTAAATAGACCAACTTAACAGCAAATTGCACTTTTCTTTCATGAAAYATATCAAAGCTTTATTTAGAAAAACTGTTGAAGTAAGTCTAAATTGCCTAACCTGAAATTGTGATACAGCTGATAGCTTTCTTTCAACTTTAGTCAGCCTTTTATTTTCCCATGAATATATTCACTAAAGATAAACCATTAYATATTCAAGCTCATGATTTTATGAAAAGACTTTTTCACTRAAGACAGTATTTCTCCATTGAAATCTGTYATTACCTGTTCTCAGACTGGTATTATTGAATCTTCTCTTTGCTTTTAGGAAGGTTTCATCCTGTTAATTAAATCATTAATACTCAGTTATCTAAATTTCAGTTGACATATTTACACTTTAATGAAATGGCATCACCTTTTTTTCCTTGACCTTATGCTAAAAAAAAGGAAAATGCCATATGTAATTCTTTTAATTGCTACTGATTACGTTAAGCAGGACTTTTTCATTTAAAAAAACCCCAAACCAACAAACCAAACCCTAAGGTGCCAGCTGACAAATTAGAGGTAATTAATAAAGGTCAGTCTCTGGGTATTTATTTTTGTTACACAATGTGACTGCAAATTCTAGAATTGTTATCCTTGCCATGAAATACCAAACTAACAGATATAAATGTCCATCACCATATATAGTAAAAAAGTAAGATCAAAAGGTTGGGAAAAGAAAAATATAGACATAGAAGTCATATTTTGGTGCTAAAAGTATTTATGACCATAATTTCTTCTGAATCTAAAGCTATGGATCATATACCCAAGTGTGACCATCAAGAGGCTTTCCTTTTAATAAGAACAACGAAGACCACAATTAGCTTTAAAAGGAATCATCTTCTACTTTTATATATTTCTCTTTAAATCTAGTAATAGGGTAAAATGTAGATTTTTGTAGATCATAACACTTTCTTACTACCAGGTAAATGCTTTTAAATGCATCCTGTAATTTTGAGTGAATTTCAAGCTCTTAGTTGCACTTCACTGAGTATATGGTTGAACCAATAGAAAGAAGAGCAATCTGGTCAGAGACACAGACTTGTCAATATACAAAACACAGGATTGAAGGTTATTAACTTAAATTACAAAAAAAAACTTCAATCAAATTCATATTCGAGGATTTTCATATGTATAAAGTACCATTGCTGTTATTGTTTAAAGAAACAATTAAACATGCAAATAAAAACATTTATCCACTACTCAGTACTACTTGGTTGTTGAAATGTGCTGAATTTATATGAATTTCAATTTCAGTTCATTGAATTAAAATTCAGTAACACTTTTTTTCCTGTTTTGTTAAGTTTGTCATACCATTAGAAAGAATTTCACGTATTTTGGTAACTGGTCACCAAAACATGGGAAAATAACAAAAAATGTCATGAAACTAAATACACATAATTCAAAGTATTGTGTATCAATTTATAAAATCATTTGATCATCAGCATTTAACAGACACCCAACTTGATCCAGAGCGATCTTATTATTCAAGACAGACTGAAAAGAACACATTGACTTTTCAATGAATAAAGAAATATCATTGGGTTATAGACCAATGTGTAAATTGAAAATGGAGTTGCTTAAGTATTGATCTCTTCAAAATGGACCTAGATTTCAAATAGATTTAACTTTTGCCACTAAACTGTGAAAAATAACTGTGAACAACTGTCACTGAGATTTGTGTTTAATTTTTTTATGCAGGTAGCAATAAGCTCAATAGATACTCATGCACATTCTCACCTTTTAAATTTGCATACACATGAGTTTAAATATTACTCAATAGGGGAAAAGTTCTAATATTATAGCTGAAAGAATAAAAAAAATTCTACATAAACATATTGAATAGACAAGGGAATATGCCATAATTAATCACAAGTTTTACTTTCCTATGGCAATGGTTGTCCCTATATGCTACTTATCTTTTAAGCTCTCCAATTAACAGCAACAGTATTCAGGATATGGTGTTTTGGTCAGAGGTTAAAAATGCAAAATAATTCATTGGATCTTTGATCTGTTTCTAAGCACTTGTTCTAAGTTTATTGTGCCCTCGAGGTTGAGCTGTAGCAGAGCACACCCAGCAAACATTCTCAAATCTGCTTCATCTTCCTGGGCTTATTTCGTGAGTAAAAACCAGAACAGATGTTAGAGGGGCTTATGTTTTCTCCCATGTTCCCCATGACATTGTTTTCCCTTTGCTGACAAAACATTTAAAAATTGGAAAGTGTATTGTTTTGGAAATCAGGGATTTTCATTAACCTTTTAATTTCCCCTGATGGAATGTGTAATACGTAACCACTATTTACATGTCCTGGTGTATCAGTCCTGTCTTTTCACACATCTCCTTCTACAGTTTCTGTCATGTCAGACAAGACAGCCCCAGGTAGATGTCACTGATAAAATGAATCTTCTGTTCAGACACACAGATTCTATTTCATGAAACCAGCTGTATCTGACAAAATCTTCTTCCCCCTCTTCTCATCTGATACATTAYTTCTCCCTCCTGCTAGAATCAGACTATCAATGGATATGTGAAGGAACAAAAGAACTTGACCAGGTACATCAAGTAAGATAATAACACTTAGTTTAAAAAAAGCACATGATTACTCAGTTTTGGGATCTATTTCAGGATTTTTATGATTTTTCTATCTGTTCTTTCTCTCTTTCCATCTCTATTCTTCTATCAAATTCAGTTCTGCAATGAGGGCCAGGTAAATTCAACGGAAGCTGGAAAAACTCAACTTGTTATTTCTGACAATCAGCTTTACAGGTAAAACATCAGAAGTTCCAGTATGCTTATTTTAATTATTTTTGAAGATACAAGGGGTTACATTGATCTCTAGAATCCTAAACTTCATTCAGAACCAAGTTTCTTATACAATTTCTTTATAATTCTTACAACCTTCAGCATATTTATTGATACATCTACTGCATTTTTCATGGAAACGAAACAGTTACATCTAAATGAATATCRATATTCGTTTTTTTAACCCTCGTCATTATCTTAGCTATTATGACTGGAAAAACACAATAAACAGAAGAAAATTCTGCAGAAAAAAATACAGACTGAAAGTGAATATTTTCCCCCTATGAACATGCATGATTTTAAGTAGCTGTATACCCATACATCTATTCCTCTCATCCTCAGAGGTAACTGTGCTCCCTCTTCACCCTTTTGCTCTTAGTCTTTCCCGTCCTTTACTATTCTTCGGTTCAGATATCCTTTGCCTGCCAGTCACTTCCCAGGGAACACATCTCTTCCACTGACATTGTCTCTCATACGAAAATACACAGGCGATATTTTCATGTGAACAGACGGGTAACATCTCAGATATGTGCTATTCTATGTTGGTCTTTAACATATAGGATTAYGTAATACAATAAATATTATTAATCAGAACAAATTAAAATGATAAAAACCTTTGTTAACTGCTTATAACAGCTAGGCAGACAGATATGAACTGTTTTTTATGAAAAGTAATTTCAATGCAAAGATGGCCCTTATCAATGAGCTCCAGGTTTTACCAGACTTTTCTTGGCTCCTTTTTATGTGCCTTTGCACATTGGAAAGTGGTAACACATGAATTGCTGCATCTTTAGGAAGCAATCAGCACTGCATTCATCAAGGCAGAAACCAGAATATTCATAACCCGAGCATGCTTCTTCATTTCTTATTATCTCCAGAGTAGTCTTCCTGAATTAACACAGGAACTGAAGATATAGCAAAGTATCTCCTTAAGACTTAATCCTTATTTTTCCAAGGTGACATCTGTCTAACATGACTCCTTGTTTTGTGGGGGGTTTTTGCATTAATTCCAAATGTAAGGTTSCAACCCAGTTTCAGAAAAGAAAGAATGTACCATAGCATCTACTATTTACAGCAATGTATGTATGTATGTGTATCTAGTAAGTATTTAGTATATATATAGTTTCCTTACAGCTAGCAAATATACACGCTTTTTGGATCTGATTTTCAGAAATGTCACAATGTATTTAAACACTTTCATTAAGCAATTTTTTGCTATTCTATTTGGTATTTGTAGCAAAAAGAACAACAAACTTGGGGATCTTCTGTTCCTTTGGGTTTTGTCTGTACTTTTAGCACTGCAAAATTGGCTGAGGAATCAGATTATACTTCTATTTATTTCAGACACCATACTAATTTTCTAGAAGGCTTGATAGAAAACTAARATTTATTTGGAAAGTCTTATGCCATATGGTTAAAAATTCAGTAAAGCTCCTAATAAATGCCCTTCTTAAACCTCTCTTCTTCTTAATTATCAGCATATTCTTATATCTTTCTTCCTTTTCCCATAGTGCAAGGAGGTAGTTGCTTAGTCTGTTTTTATGAAAGCATACATGCCTGCTCATGTCAGTAGGCAGTTTTCAGAATAAAAATACCATTAAGACCCACTTGTATTGCAGTGATACTTTAAAATTTTTTTGTCTAAAAGTCATACTGTGTTGTTAAAATCTACGTTGACTTGCATTTCATAACTGTTTTAGCACATCAGATTTTTGTGGCAAATTGTTAAAACTCAATGCCCTTCATATCCCGTCAAAAGCTGCACATTAATCACCTCACTGGTGTATGAAATTCTCTCAAAATAAGACAACCTTTACTCTGAACAGAGTTTCTTTACTGGTGAATAATAGTTATATTTTTAGGCTTTTAACACTGCAAAATTCTCGTAACCTTCCAAACAATTTTTCCTTTTGTACTCTGGCAAAGAGACTCATTCACCCCCACGTGCCTGATCCAATAGCCTAACCTGCTGCCATTCTGATCCAAATATCCTCACACTGTGAGAGTTAATCCCCTCCTCAGTAGTTCAACCTCTCCTGCAGGCAGTAGCACCCTCTGTGGAGAGGTAAAAAGGCTCTGCCTCCTTTCCCACTTCCCTGGGACTCTTGGCACGCTGAGTTCACACGAATGGTGTGATGCAGACAAACTCAGTGACAGGCTTCCCATTGCTTTCAGCTTTGCTTTTCCTCCTTTCCTCATACATAGAAATAACAGCTTTGACGAACTCTGCTGAAGTACCAGATGACTGGGGAAGCGTTCCCATAGCCAGACAACAATGTAGCTGTATGCAGACCTGATGCCTTGCACCCTGCAGTGGCAGAAATTTGTGAACAGAGTTGAGACTGTATACTGTGCACAAATTCAGGCTTGCCTCCCCAGGTGCTGTCATCACAGTATAACGTTTAACCTTTTGAGGAACTCTGGAAACATTCACATACATTTGCTCTAGTGGTTTTGCATAATACAGTAATCAACTCCTCTGCCAACAAATCAGCACAACTCAATTTTACCAAACTAATTCATATGTGTTTGAAATCTGAGTATTCCAAAATACGAGGTGGAGATTTGAGTATTTATGAGTCTATTCACGATCACAGTGACATCTTGCCATTTTATCTCTGACAAAGTAACTGACAGAGGTCGGCTTCAGTCAGTCAAAGCACCGCTTTTCTGTCTTGTTTTTACCGGCAGCAGTTGCTTGTCAAGACAAACAAATTCATGATCTGTAACTCTTCCTACTGTTAACATTTCAACAGCAGTAGAACTTTTCCACTTAGGGTATTTTCTTACTGGACTTTAGTCTTGTTACTTGTCTGGGTTCACGATTTGCTTAGAATTGTGATGGAGATTTCATTGATTTGGTATCTGAGTTTAAATAAAGTAGTGTGACTCTGAATAACATAGCAGTCCTAGCTCACTCATGCAAGAAATGCTTAAAAATGCAATTCCTTTGTAGGCAGAGTTAAAATTTCTTTCAGTATATACTGTGCACACACATTCAATTACAAGATAACCTTCACATCAGAGTTTTAGAGCCTTCAGAAAGCCTAAATATAAACAGTATGGTATGCTGTTGTGGAATTATTTTTTTTTTTTAATAMAGTCCTTTACAATTTAGAAAATTAAGGAGAAAACTCTTTGAGCCCTCATTTTCCCCCCAAAACATCCTTGTTTCAAAAATTGATTCTCCTAGTTATGCATGAAGAGAATACAGCTGTATTTTCAAAGATGTTCCAGGAGTGCATTGTCAATAAAATTACAAAAAGCTTTTTAAGAATTCACACCTAAAATTCCCACATATCTCCTTGAAAAGGAGTCCTTTGAAGAACCCTCCCTGTTCTTAATCGAAAGAAAAAGGACATGTTTGCACATGAGTGGAGACAGGACAGCTGTGGGGGTGAGCTTCCCCACACCATGGCTCTGGTCCCGTCCACCCCACCCAACTGTTCAGGAAACACCATGGAGGCCAGGTACATTCCCAGATCAGATGTATAAGGGGCTGGCCCTGTTCACCATGATCACCAGGAGATCTGTTCAGCATTGCTTCAGGAGCTGGCTTCTTAGCAGCTGGGGCTACTAGCCTCACTCAGTTGTCCATAAGTGTCCAGTTTCCAACTCCTTCAGACTTCTAGCAGCAGGAGAATCTAATGGGTGAGTTTAGGTATGGGAAGCTTATGKTCTGACAGTGTTTTCCGGGTTCTGACTTAAAATATTCTTTCCTGGAAATAATTGGCCTAGAAATCTTGAGTACACAATAAAAAGACTTAGAAATATTTTATGAAGGTGAAAAGGCCACAGTCTGTATGAATCAGGCTGAGGCCGAGGGTAGTGAGAATGCACAGCACTCATGCCTTTTCGTAGTCACATGCACTGTGCTGAGCAATAATAAAAATGTTCTATAGCCTTTTTAGCTTCTCCCTGCCCCATAAATTTGTGCCCAGTAACAATGGAAGCACTGAGTACTTAGGAGTTGCCAAACAACAAAATCTAACATATTTGGAATTACCACTAAGAGAATTAGAGTGAGAAACTCTGACTAGAATGAATCATTATGTTTCATTACTAACAAATATAGGCATCAAAAAAGCAGCAAAACATTGCTTCCACTTCATTATACCTGGCTGCTCCACGTCTTTATTCTAGTCTGGCTTCAGCATTTTGAATCTGAGTACAGTTCAATAGTATCTGCAATAAAGATTTTGTTTTCATTTTCAACATTTTTGTAACATTTCTAAAATCTTTTTTAACATTCTTGTTTATGTGCATGACTATGAATTATTGTAGGGAAAGATTAATTGCGTGACACTTTAGCCTGTTTGTTACTGAAAACATTATTTTCCTAAGCAGAGAAAAATAACTATTAAAATTCTATAGGAGTCACCTGTCTTACAGCTCTGGAAATTAGGAGTTTGGCTCTGCTAACTGAACGTGGATTAGGGCACACAAACCAAATACAGATAGCTATTGCTTCTATCACAAGATATGCACCTATGATAGCATCTCCAGGAATGCTATCCCACCCATCTGAAGATATGGTTCTGCAGGAATGAGATCAATTTCTATAGAAAATCTTTCATATCTCTACTGTTTATATAGATGTGTGCTTACAAGACTGGCTTGAAATGTATGCTTGATTCCTAGATTTAGTGCATCTCAGCTAAACGTGGTTGTCTATAGGACTAATCAATATTTAGCTCAGTTGGTTAGTGAATGGTGCTCATAACACCAAGGTGGAGGGTTTGATCCCCGTATGGCCCATTCACTTTACAGCTGGGCTTGACGATACCAAYTCAGAATATTCCCTGATTCTGTAACTAAGAAGAAATTCAATGCTGGCACAGGCAAAACAGATTTTAACAGGCAAAATCCTATGACGTGAAAATTATTTAACATGAGTTTGCAGGAGATTTCATATTGTTAGCATAGAAACACATAACCATGGACGGGTTATATGCAAGGTGCTTYATTGAGGCGCCGGAGGAAAGGGRTACAAACCCAAATCAATCCTCAACACGGATTTCAGGTGCTCACATTATATACCCTTCTCGTTGTACAATCATATATTAATCATTTACCCAAGCATGAATCTCGAAACCCCCCCCCAAACGATCATCTATTCATTGTGTATATTGGTCTCACTCAAGCATAACTCTCAGCCCCCTTTCCCAGGTGCAGCTACACAATTAACTCATCTATCTTAGTCTCTTGCCCCCTAAGTGAATACTCAGGTTCAGGCTTGCCTTTTACCGTCCAGGCAAGTACACAGGTTCGGGCTAGCCTGAACAGAATATCCRTCTTGCTCTCAGGGCCTACTTTAGCTACTATAATTCAGAACATTTTAACCCTATGCTATCAATATGTTCGTGGGCTTTCACAGAGAGTGTTAAAAGGCTTTATTTTGTTAAACAGCTAATGCCTAAAAAATAATCTGACAAACTAACCTACACCTCATATTTGCAGAAATGAATTAATTTGTTACAAGTACAATGAACAGAAAACAAACCTGCAGATATGAACGTAAAATGAGTGAAGAACATAGACAAACCAAAAAGTCCCAGAAAAACACTAGCGAACACTAGAACACCTCCTGGTAAAAACAGGGTTATTGAGCCTGACATTAAATGTAGAAGGCAAACAAATGTACTCAGAGTTAGAGAAGCATGTACTGCTTAGCAATACACTGGCTTTTGAAACTTCAGCTGCACAGAGTGTGAGACTGGAAGACCAAATTATAGCAAAATTAACATAGAATACAACCAATATTTCCATCTGTGAGGAGTATCTTGTAATTGTGAGAGTCACTTTTTAAAGAGCTATTTGAGTGGGAACACTCAAATAAGGCTACTACTGGCTTCATAAATGAATTAAAATTGATTTTTACTCTTCCACCAAAAAAGGAGAATATCAGCTGCAATTTTTTTTAAAAAAATCTTTGGCTGCACTTAATTTTTTTTGACAATTACAAGAGAGATGATCCACCTCCTCTCAATTGCTACCCAAATTTTAGTCCCACAGACTGTTGAAAGATAATGGAAGAAATTGATGTCTCAACTGTATTTGGAATCATGCATTTTTTTATAGATTCTTATCTAATTAAGATAGGGAAAATTTGTCTGAATTCCTACATATTAATTCTAATGAAGAAACTGACACAGCTCAACAGCAAGACTTAGATGTGGCAAAAAGTTTTATTTTTCCCTCTGCTCATTGCTGGTTTATGTCCAGCATTACTAAGGGAACCTTAGACAATTGAAATGTAAAGCAATATTGTATCCTTTTCCTTTAATTCTAGACATGAGTAAATATAAAAGATTTAAGACACTCTTAGAAAAGAAAATCTCAAGAATATGAATTTACACATGAATATTAAATCAAGACATTCATTTGTACATGCTTTGGTATAGGCTGTAAAGCTCTAGTCCTCCAGAAAGCTCTATATACTTCTCACATTCAGCTACCATTTGGGAATATTTCCTAAAATGAAGACTTCTGAGATAYAGCTTTTAGAGGGAATAGAAATGTCGATAAAGGAGTGCTCTGGGAGAACAGACTGACCTTGACTTAGAGCATTGCCTACTTAAACACAGATATTTTCTTTCCTTGCTGGCTGTTTAAATGAGGTTGCCAGACCTCATCTTGTAGTTGCAATCTTGCAGTGCCTTTGCAGAACAACTTAGTTCAGATTTATTTTCTTCGGGGAGAAAAATTAATGCGAAGGCTTTCTCCTGCCATTTTATGCTCTGCTAGAATTTACATAGTAAGACTAAGAGTTAGACCGTACCAGTGACATGAAATTTAGTGCTACAAACTCAGAAACACACACAAGACTAGAGTCACGGAATTCAAATATGCTTTCTTATCTTATGTCTATTTAGTTACTATCCCACTTATACTCGAAATTATGCAGTATAGTAATAATGCTTGTAATACACACTCCAAATCTTTCTTTGTCCTGCTTTCCAGGCAAACATAGATTTCCTTGCATCGCTTCCAACACATTTTAAAAATTATATAAGGTGTTTTATGTAGTCCAGTTGAGAAATTTCTAGATAATACCAGAGAATAATAGACATTAAGAAAAACAATTTAAGATTACATATGACACACATTCACCCCTTGAATTATGTGTTTCAATATCTATAATAAAATCAAGACATAAATGGTTTGCCCAATTAACTAAGTAACAAAAAAAGCTTTCACTACTGAAAATACACTTTTAAATTCTCACCATTTTTTCCATACTGGTAGTGAATAATTCACATTTTAGAAGCACAAGCATTATACAACCGTCCCACAGAAAATAAGTCAGAAGTAATATGCACATAAAAAGATCAAACCTGAGCCTTCAGATGTTTCACAGAATATTTTTCCTTGAAACTGAGGTGCTTTTAAAGTTCAGAGTTTCATGAAAGGCAATCTTTGGCTAAAATCAATGTACTAGCAAGATAAAAGGTTCAACAATATGACTGAAGTGATCAAAGCTTTTCAAAAGAATAATCCGCTCTTTTAAAACCACATCCCAGGCAAGAAGTCCTTGTTGACTTGCACCAAAGGTAGAAAGGCTGAAACGCTGTAAATCCACAAGAAATACAGTGCTTACATTTTACTACACTGGGTGCTTTAGAAGTGACAATGACTTGACAAAAAGTAAATTATTTTATATACACTGTAAAAAACACAGGCAATAAGTACAGCTAGTAGTAAAAATAACTTAAGAAAACAGGGCGGTTGCAAAGTCCTGTGCATAAATTCCACAGCCTTCTGCTGTCATAGACAAATTTCAAGTAGGTTGATACGCTCACTAGTGAGAAAGAAACATTTGCCCCTTTCTTGAGTAGCAAAAACACAAAGTTGACATGCGACTGCAGGAAAAGTAGGATGGTGAAAAACCTCATTTAAACTCATATGCCATAAAGAGTAGAAAAGAAGGCAGAGGATGACTGTTTAAGTTCTACAATTTTTGTGTGAATATTTTTACTACTTTTGTGTTTGCCTCACAGGTCAGTAGCAACTCAGACTTCATCATCTGATAACTCCTTCTGGGAGCCACATGAGATAATGTGGTGGCATCAATCCCTTTCTTTGTGGACAGGTATCTGTATCTAAGAAAGCTCATCAGAATTAACATTAATTAACCTCTTTGTCACTAGGGTCAGTTATGAGAAGAAAAATTAAATTATACAATTAATAAAAAAGGAAACTCTGATTCCTATAACAGGTTTCCAAGCAAAAGGATCAAGACATATTTGAATAGAAATGTTGGAAAACTCTGCAACTTCTAATTAAGACATTTAATGATTTAGAGAGCTAAATTATTTTTACATTCAGAGATCTGTTTTTCAGAGTCTAAAGTGGAACAACCCCCTCCTTGCACGCTGCAATTGGTCCCACTGGAGGTCTCCTCCAGTGTGGGGTCGTTGGAAATGTCCCAGCTTTCTCCTGTTACTGACTGGCTGAAGGGGCAGGCTGGCTATGTTCTTCAGGGGCTAGTAAGTCAAAGCTTTTCATGGCTGATGAAAAAAGTGTGAGCAAGAGGAAGGGGATATCATCCTTAGATTGCAAAACAAAAGTTTTATCGCTACCAACTTGGTGAAGTCCTGGGAACCACTAAATCAAAACAAGATTAGCCAATGGCTGTGTGTCGCTGTTCTCACCACGGACGAGTAGAGAAACGACACGAAGTCCAGGTTCAGGGATAAATGGAAGCACTTTAATGAATTCTCAGAAAGCTTTTATCTGTTAGTTCGCAAAGTGTATTAAGTGGCATAAGGTAATTGGTTTTTTGCCATCCACCCCTTAAGAGGATTGGTCAAGTTCTAAGACACCCATCTCTGAATGTTTTTCTAGTTAGAACCATAACAATTCTGCAAAACAACCTGCAGGTGCAGGAAGTTTACGAAACTGTAACATTGTTTTGAGTTACTTGCATGAGAAAGACAGAGCTCTCACAAATATGCTGCAGAGAGCTGAAGAAATTCTCTGCTGGAGCTCTTTCAGCATCCATAGTTGTGTATCTTGGACAGACCAAAGAGCTAGCTCTAGAAGAAGGACTTCAAAAACATCCTTACAGAATGGATTACATTCACATCTCCTTAGTGAACAAAACAAAAAGCAGCCAGAATATACTAGGAAATATTGTTTGATGATTTGGTTTAAAGAACACCTTGACTCTGCTGAGAGCTCCCAACCAGTCAGGAGTGTCAGGAACTGCAAGTAAGAGGAGTCAGAAGCCAGTCCTCAGCATCAGGAAGCATTCTGTACCGCAGGGTAAGGCCAAGTCTTAGGAAAGTCCATAGCTATTATTTGACCTCACTGATAATATTAACTGCTTGTCATGTCATTAATACATATATTTAAATACTGTCCATATTGTATGATGGGTAGAGAAATCATACAACTTTCCCTCAGCATGTCATTTTAATATTAATCCCTGTTAAAGGCTTAGGGTTTAGATCAAAGTTCTGATTCATTTCAAGCACTGACATCAAACATTCCTAGATTTGCTCACTGCTTCTCCAGGGCCTATTAGCAYCAGACAAGAATGTGATGAATGTGATAATAGTTCCTCCAACCAGCTTACAAACTCATAGTCAACCCTTCTCAATGATTTTAAAAGGAAAAAAAAATCCCCAACCATTGATTTTAAAGTATGTTGGCATTGCTTGTTCAAGGAGAATGAATGACAGCTTTCTGATAGCAGTACCATTGTGCTTTTGTTGTTTTCCTTTTTATTTTTCCTTAGCAACCTGATGATACATAACCTTGAGACCAAACAAGAGGCATTTGCGGTTCTAGCCACAGGGTATTTGTAGGAAATAGCAAAATTATACACTGAAATGCATTCACAGAAATCTGAGATTATATGTATGCACCCCTCAGTGAAAAAGAAACRCCCAACAGTGATTAAAGAATTCAATATTTTTATCAAGGTTAGAAAAGGACTTCGTTAGAAACCTTTAAAGATCTGTTCATAGAGTGTTATCTGTGCAAGATAAAGTCTTTTATCAAATGGACTTCACCAGCAAGGCCTGTGCTCCTTTCAGTTTACTAAGACATAGTAATTGCTCACAGTTATTAGTATTCAATCATTTCCTGCTCTACATTTGAATCTTGCATATTTAAAAAATATTAAGAAAGATTGAAAATTTACAGATTTAATGATGAGATCAGTGGATGAATCAATTGATTTTTTATCTCTGAACTCTCCTGTGAAGGTAAAGGCTTACACAAGAAGTTACAGAACAAGTGGCCGAATTATTTTAGAAACTGATCAACAACCAGTGCACTGCTCAGTCATCACTCTGAGGGTATTTGTTCCAGCATCTCCTATCTCTGCAAAGAACATTCCAACTTTCTTCAACTTCTGCTACAGCTTCAGCATATGGCAAAGAATTATTCAACAAGCCAAATGAAGTGAGAATCTCTGTATATATCAAAGGTTACAACATGCTCTCAACTAGAAAGTCTGGCAGTCTGGATGCTAAGAGAAAGCAAAAGGACGCTCCCTGACTTTTGCAATAAAGCAGCCATAAGGACATTTCAGATCAAGAAAATGAACTCATGGGATGAGGCAATTGACAGAATAAAATGTCTAGCCATCATTACAGGCTCACTTGAGCTTATTATCTCTAGAACACAAAGTTGGAAAGAATATCAACTGTGCAATGGTATTTCCTAAATAAGAATTCACTTAGAACTTTCCTGTTTCATTTGGGAAGAAAGATGTGGAAGAAATAAAGTTTCCTTTGCCACCCCTGTTCATTTCTGCTTACCCAGATTCCAGTCAAGGTACTCTGGCTCACTCCAGCTTTCAGAGTGTAATAACAGGAAAAAAAAAATAGCCGAAAAATACTGAAGGCAAGTTAACTACTAAAAAAAAGTCTCATAAAGACAAAGAATATTTGAGTTTAACTGATGAATAGTGAAGAAAGCCTCACAAAATCCAAGTATGTTTGAAACTTAGGAAATTTATACACAATTGATACTATTCCAAGACTTAGTTTTTCTTTAATAAGTAGAAATTGGAAACATTAGGATGCACTGTTTTGAACCAGAAAGGCATATATCTGTTTTAAATTTTTTTTTAATTTTAATTTTTTTTAGACTTTGAAAGACATCTTTTTAAAGCGTATCTTCTAACAAAAGATTTTTGTTGCAGCCATTCTTTCTTTCTTTCTCCTTGGGATGAGCTACCTTACATTTTCTCTCTTCTCTCACAACACCTTTGAGGAGGCCTAATTTTTTCAGCCTACTGGGGTTTTCAATAATCCCCCTATGAGACTATCAAAAAGCCCACAATCCTGTCCTGTGAAGGTTGTATGTGGATTTATTCCTAAGAAGCACTTATCATATATTTCTCCCACTCCAAAAATAAAGGCTGCCAATCCTGTTTTGATCAGGTAAGAGCTTATTGTATTTTATTGCATTTTTACCTGGGGGTTTTGTTACCTTCATGTAGTTTCTTTATATCTCAAAGAAAGCTGTTTGTTGCTACCAGCTCAAAATTAATAAATTTACTCCTATGCTGAAAAATGTAAAGGGCTTCTATGATTTCAATTATATTATATTTTATATTTTTCAGCTCTGAAAAATATAAAGTATTCAATTTATCAAGTCTCACTTTTGAAAGGACTCTACTATGATATGTTATTCATTTCTAATCCCCATCCAAAAATGCAGATTTGAACTCAGTTTGGGTGGGATTTTTTTAAAATATAAATTATTAGCATTGGTAATGCTGAAGTCTGAATCTTTGTGTCTATGAAGTTTTGTATGTTCGAGGAGTTAATCTCAAGATTTCTTTCTATGTAGCTTGATTGTGTCTTTTCATCTCTACCTTATATATATTTAGTGTTCCGAGAACAAGTCCACTGTTAAGCACTGTGGTATTGGAGAATAAAGACTGTGGTTTAAATGTTTTCCTTTCACTCATCAAGTTATATCCTATTTTCCTTCTTATGGGTTTTGCTACCAACACTCTCCATCAAAACTTAAATCTTACCCTACAAGATGGAAAAAGGAAAGTTCAGTATATGATGTTTAAATAAAGAATTATTTTTTTWAAAAAAAATTSTTTTAKTTCTGAAAAACAAACAAAAAAAACCCCCTTAATGTTCAACAAAGCCCACTTCAATACATACCTTTTAAACTTTTCATATGGTATCAGTGGGAAAAATAGCAACCTGTGGAAATTTCCAGGTAATATACAATTAATTCATTCAACATGTAATGCTTTTATATACATAGATTATTTGGATCCATGATTCAGCATTTCTGATATTACAAATCTGTATCAAACTGATAGTTTATTTCTGTTTTGTAAACACTTTTTAAGGGCAGCATGACAGTGAAACATTGTTAAGCATATGCAGAGTGATAAGAGTGCTCTCATCACATTACTTCAAGCTGCTATGGTTTATCACTTTGCCTCAGAAAGCTTGCAAAATACAGCAAATCAAATCTGTTTTTAAATGCCTGTCTACCTCTAATTTGTTCCACAATTCAGGGCAAAATTCTTCTTGATATGTTGTATTGAAAGACTGCAGGCATGGTGCCAAAGACAAAAAATAATATGTATGGCCGGCGACACTTTGTGGTAGATAGTCAGGACCTTCTCAGTGAAATTAAAAGAGAACAGTTATTATATTATTGATCTGACCTGTCCAAATTCAAAATATACCCTACACAAAAGACTTAATTTTCTTAAATGACGGTATTATTSAGAAACCAGTCTGTCTAGTGTGTGTCCATTAGATAAAAAAGCTGAACCAGAGATGTTAAATTTAGCTTGACAAAAAAGTAAGAATGATCCTGTCAAGRTAGATTTTTTTTTTTTCCCCCATGCAGGCAAATAGAAAACCTACCTAAGACCAAAGATTTATTTGCAGTTTGGTGGGAAGAATAAAAAAAAAAAAAAGCATCAGCATATACATCCTTATACTGTTAATTTCTACATTAAAATTAAATTAATATTTTATCCACTATCAATATGGGTGTAAAAGCTTTTTAAATCAATTTATTAAGAACATTTAAATAGTTAGGAGGAGGTTATCAAGGAGACAGAGCAGACTCCTCACAGCAGTGCATGCTGAGGGGATGAGAGATCATGGAAAATGAAGCAAGAAAGAAGATGACTGGATACAAGGAAAAGCTTTGTGAACTGGAGACTGGATACAAGGGAAAACTGGATAGTGGAAAAGGCTGCCCAGAAAACTAGCACTGGAGGTTTTCATGACCCAAGCATGTTAAACCCTAAATAACCTAGTCTGACCTCATGGGTGGCCCTGTTCACACTACAGCCCTCCTGAGAAGACTTCAATTTTGAATTATCTTATAATCCTACGAAGTTTTTGGACACAGTCGCTGTCTTTGAAGAAGTCTAGGATATGGCCTCAAATTTATCATAGACTATCCGCACATTCTCAGCCATCTTGTTTCCACTGAAAACTCCCAATAGATTGAAATGCACAAGAAATCACATTTCAGTTGAGGATCCTCTGTGGCCCCTGAAAAGCACAATATTTTTTCAGGGATATGATTCATCTTCACATTGGCAACCTCATTCACAAAAGTATAATGATTAGGATTAAATACCTAATTGAATGGCAGTACCAGAGGCTTTTCTCTCTGCTRTGCACTCTCCCTAACAGAGTTCTGCTGCAAGACCCTAGCAGAAATGCTGCTGGACRAATCAAATCTCATCAAGAGGTGAACAAGCTGGAGCGTGATGACTGCACTGTAAGTCAGTTATTTAAGAATAAAGAACCAGGTAAAGATACCTGGTTGCTTAGATTTTCTAGCACAAATGCAAACCAGTTTTAAAATAGTTGTAACGCTTTAGAAGTCCTTATGTATAAAGAAAACGTGCAAGAATCAAGTGGAAAAGTAATGTTAGAAAAAACAGAAAAATCAAGACTATTTCACATGGCTAGACAAATTGCATATTAACCCCATTATCTTCAGTGAACTTACTATTGACCAGATTCTTTTCAAACTAAGTCTTTTAATCCTCAGAGAGAAGTTAGAAAGTATCTGTCAAGGCTGTAACCCTGTAGCCCAGGAGCACTGCAACCGGTCACAGGCTACTGAGCCTACATGGCCTCAGGACTAAGACTTGTCAGGCTTGCTTGGTTTTGATGTGTCAGAAGCTTTGTTTTTACTTGACTTAACTCCACCAGACATTTGGTTGCTTGGTTGGGTTTTTTTTTAATGATCACATAGCTATAACTACTTCTATTTCTGCTTAACTTTTTATGATGCTCTGATAACAACAAGTAGCTATTCTGTGCAAAGTGGGATATGATTACAACAGAGTAATGTATGCAAGCAGAAATACAGGGCTGGTAGAGGCCTCCCAAAGTGAGAATACTGGCCACTGTGGAACTACAGGCATGAGATGATAGTAGATGGAGACCCAAATGACACTGGAGACCCCAAGGATAGGGGTCTCATTGGTGATCAGTTAAAAAAATTGAGCCAGGGAAAGGAAAAAAAAAAACCCAACTTTAGGGGCAATAAAGAGAACAAAGAATAAGCAAATATAAAAAATGACCACAAATGGAGTAGAATAACAAAAAAGCCAAGCCACATTCTGGCCTTCAAAGGACTTGCAGCACTCTGTACTCGTTCTCCACCAACATACATGCACACACACCAGACTGAAATCTGTGCCCTTAGGACCCCGAAAGGCACTAGCATCATGAGTATAACATCAGGACCAGTGGTAGTTACCAGCAAGTCTATATGTAACATACTAAACTGGATTGCCATATCTGAGACTTTTCCATTCCATTTCTTTATTTTTTTATAATAACTAAATGTGGACTGGTAATAACTGCTTGAGTAGATCAGTTATACAAATAATAAATTCTTGGGTTTATGTATGTAAGTTTCCTTTTTGCCCACAGCATGATTTTGAGTACATTGTGTTGTATAAGTATCTATAGAGTTCTTAGTAGTAGTAAAACCAGAAGGAGCTAAGTTATTCTGTATGCAAAGCAAATTCAGTGCAATGATTAGCACAGCTTTCATCTTATTCCAATACCTATGAATTAGAGATAAAAAGCACATGCCAGTTGAAGTAATAGTTTTGTTCCCCAATTCCTCTGCAGATAAATGTGATTTTATGCAGCTGACCTTCAATGTTTCTGCAATGGGATTGTGATTGCTACGATGCACATGGCATTTTAACTTGCTGTGAAAAGGAACCAGCATACAGCTAAACTGTCATTCATCTAAGTCTTCATCACTGTACTAGGGAGAATTTCTTCAGTTACTAGAAATAACATCGCTGTATTTTATGAATGTGAAAAGAGATGAGTCTACTTATGACTGTGCCATCAATGAAAATGAACCAYGATAAATAACAAATTCTTTAGAAGCTTTTAATTTTGGATCATGAATGCAATTTGAATAAAATATTACATGCATATAGTCATTTTTCAACAGTGAAATGATAATCAAGGGGAATAATATATAGCTCCTTACATCAAATATCTTTTTTTTGCTTAAGGTATACTCATAACCAAGCCATTAACTGAGAAAGTTTACAGTTGCCTGAACTTATGGCTTTATTTGCTGCACTGAAGTTCTACTTAACATCGCTTCTGTGATCGGCAAGAAGAAATACACCTTTTTCCACTAACATTTAAGATAGAATTTAATGCACAGAATTTTCTAGGAACTGCTAAAAGTTCTGTGGAAAATAGACACCACCACATGAAATGAAAAATTAAATCCACACCAAAGATACCAATCCACAAACTAGGAGATGACAACTCTATAAATCTGGCAGACTTTTGGCAAAATGGTCTCTGAAGATGTCTCACATGAAGCATGACAAGAGCAGATGATCTTAGATGCCAATGCAGCTTATACATGGCCTCAAAAAAAAATTTAACCTGTATTTTGTTTTCACTGCTATCTTAAGTATTAGCAATTTTTGAAATACCCACATTTCTTTTCTTTAAAAGGAAAGTAATTTGAAATGTTAAGATCTCCTCTGAGGATATCATTCCCAGCAAAGGGAAATTCATAATGAATGTTCATTAATGTTCTTTATCAGTTCATTAAAGCTGCTTGTGCACTATGTTTATGAACATCTTTGATAAACATTTGGATTTGTTGTGCATGAAATGCTGATGAATAGTCATTAAACTGTCCCTAAGTTTATTCATTATGAGTGCTTATTAATTTCTCATGAATTATTATAAAATTCAAGCTGCTCTAGCAGTCATCTACAAACAAAGAACAATTATTCACAGTATGTATTACTTATTAGAAATAAATTAAAAATATAACCTTATTTCAAAAGATGAATGCAAAGAAAATATACTTTTTTCTGGCAGTAACTTAGTCAAATCTAAAGCAATTTCAGAGAAAACTATTGGAAATTATGTTATCATTTTGAGGCGTACTTTCACTTATGAATCATCTGACAGCCAAATTGGATCCATATTGCTGCAGAGTATCACTTACTTCTTGAGTATGTGTTTAAAGATGTCCAGATCTGTCAAATATGTTGAACACACTCTCATATATACTGCTAATACTGARGGAATACTTTCTGCTGGAAGTATAGGTAGCTAACACACACTCTTCACACACATATCTCAACTAAATGTTAAGTAACATAAAAGCTTGTACTCAAAAAAAATACAAACACATCACAACTACAGAAAACTATGCACCTTTAATTTCCCTTGTCCTATGCATAGCTCTCATTACTCAGTCACATTTTTCCTTATGAAATTCCATAGCCTTCAGTGTCAAGTGATTCTTTATTACTTTGACTGTAGGCCAGATCAGAAATTTCTGAACTAGATTTGTACAACTCAGATTGCAGACTAGTAATAATTTAGGAGGCCTTGCTATCTCTATGCTATGACAGATACATCAGTGGATAGCTAAGATATAGAAAAATTAAAGCAAGGCAAGATATTTCTACACTCTAGTTAGCCATCTGTAATCATATCTATTCCACTCTCACACATTACAAATCTGTTCTTAATGGAATTTTATGTTATTAAGCAAACTATTAGTATTTAAGGTTTGTCCAAGTTTTGATTAATAAACCTTGAAGTTATGATTTTGGGGTTCAAATAATTATTGGAATATAGAGCACTTTTTACAAGTATCAGAAACTTAAACTTTCTGTTTCTATTCAAGGAAAGAAAAAAGTAAACAAAATAGAGTGCAAGTAAAACAATGTCATAAGCCACTACATCACAGTCACAGCAATTGCTGAAATTGGAAAAAAAAMCAGGTAGGCTAATCACAATAAATGTGATAGAAGGTCAGAAAAATGCCAGCAAATGCTCAAGTGTTCACACAGGGTAGTTTCTGAAAAAACTGGGCAGTAGCAAAACAGAAGACTTCCAGCAGAAAGAGCACAATCACCACAAAAGGCTCACAGTACAGTTAATGCGGTTTTGTTTTAATAAGCTCAAGTTTGAGAGAATTCCCTATAACAAAACTCAAACTGAGATGAGATCCTTTGGGCCTCATCATCAGTATATTAGTTTCACAGTATGGTACCTCCACAGACTTCAATCAAAACTTGTAATCTCCAGCAATACATTTGTATAAATATACACTGTCTACACTAATAAAWATTCAGCCATTTAGTAACATAATTGTTTTCTATTTCTCAATGGACTACTCAGAAGTAATTTAAAACAAATTAGACAAAGCATGAACTTATTTCTACTTTATAAAAATGGTAGTTAGTACTCCCTTTCCTCCCTTCAAGTACCTGATTTATTCACATAGAAAGGAGAAACAGCATTACAGACTTTAGGCTTTCCTCTACTGTGGCCCATCCAGGGCCACACATCTCAAATCTGATGCAAAGAATGTCTGTTATTCACACAACCATTCAAAATCACTTGTAAATAAGAACATCCATTTGAATTGCAGTAGATTTCCATTAATGTTAGTGAGAAGAAAATCTATATTGTGGAGAATTCAACCTAATTACTTCTCCTTCCTTTATCTTTTCTTTTGTAGCCTTTTAAAATTACCTTCTCTCTTCTTACTGGAGCCACAATTTTATTCTTTTTTTTTCCCACATAGTTATTTCACCCTTTTCCAAAACCTAAACCATAAAAACCTCAATGTTTTGTTTGAATTCACTCCTTCAAATGAAATAAGAATAAGCTTTAATAAAAAGACTGCAATCATTAATATTCTAACACTAAGACCATACTAGGAAATTTAGGTGGGCATATGAAAACCAGTAATCTTATCAGCAATATTCTATCTTAAAGAAAGAACTTCTGACTTCCCAGTTTGTTTTCAGTTGCAAGAGCTATGAGCAGGGAGAGAAAGGCGAGGACCTGCCAAGCAGTCTTCAGGGAGCACCCTTTAACATCCTACTTCAGTGCCAGGCACATCAGATTCCAGTACTCCTTTCTCGCAGGGAGCTTGCAAGCACCTCATGAAGGGGAAAATCCCAGCTCAAATCTTCTCCCAGTCATATAATGAAACAAAAAGACAATTAGAATCCTTTTACTGAAAATTCAGTTTTAATATCAAGTATATTTATGTCAATACACATTTAAAAATTTGACAGTTTTGATTGCAAAATCTCCTTTACTAATCTAAAAGCTTTATACCATTTTAGTATCTAATGCACAATACAAAAATAAAAAATGGGTATTTCAATTTTTGAAGCAAAAGCTGTGTTAATGAAATCAAGATCATACATCAAAAGGCACTATGAGCAAAAGCTACTTAATTTAATAAATTAGGCACTTTTGCCATTATTTAATTATCTAAGAGTAATCAAAAGTGACAACTGCCTTTTCATACATAAGGAAGTAATTCAAGGAATAAGGCTGATTGAGGAATACTACCTCATGGATTCTTTTTCTGGAATAAGCTAATTTGATAAGTATCATTTGAAAGAGCAAATCATTAAAATGTACACATGAGGAAGTGGTAGCTGTAAATTGAAGTATGAAAAAGACGTAAGCAATCAGAAAATATACTTGGAAATAATTTTTTTTAACCACTGACAAACTGATAGAAACATCACAGTGCTTTCACACATCAGCTCTTTTTTTCCTATGTTAGAAAATAATCTTTGGTTTGTTTGCTGCTTACACGGTTAAAGACAGAAAAGTAGATTTTGCACATTTATCTAACATATGCAAAATGTTTTTTTCATGTGCTGAGAGATTTTTCCAAAGACTAGACTTACTGACATGAGGGTGTTTTGTTTCACAGAGAATGGAAATTAGAAGAGGTGCAGCACTTTCCACACTGGGTTTTGTTAAGCATTAGAAACTGATCATTCCTCAAATTCTGGTGAAATGTGAGTTATTTCCRTGCTCCATCTAATACTCCACCCTGATGGGCATTGTGCCCTACACATACTCTCTAAATCATGCAATGCTAAACTATGTTTTAGAAGGAAAGACTGCTAGGAGTGGTAGATTCCCCAGCTGACAGGATTCTAGAAGTAATGAAGCTTTGAAAGTTCAGAGATGGGCATTTTAGTGGAATAATAACCTTGGTGGAAATGATAACCTTGACCACTAAAAGATATCTGCTTGAGACTACAGCTAAGGAGGAGAGCAGTGCTGAGCCTCCTTACCCTCCCTGACACCATTCAGAAATATCCAGAGCACCACATCTATCTAGTCACACTTCTTGCCCTCTGCTCTGAGAGTCCATAAAACATGGTAGCAGTATACACGACTTTGCACAGACAGATAAAGTTATCTTTATCTATAGCAGAGTACAGTTATCTCTGCTCTTAATAACATATTTAGGTAATTTACAGTTTGAAATTAGCTCTTCAGTCCCTCAATGCTTGCCTTCAAATTTCAGAAGTCTTCGGAAGAGTGAATGACAGTTTTGGCCTTATCCCAGCAACTGACAGCATACTATAAGGGAAATATCCAGAAAATTACCTAGGTGGTAGAAATTACAATTCTTTTGTTTTGTTTTTTTTCCCTTTCTGAGCTAAATATTTTCTGAGTGACCAAAAACAGATAACATCATCTACACATGATGTAAGAACATGAATTCAGACACTGCTGTAACTTACTTTAGAAAACTGTTGAATCACCTCAGAGAACAGGCCATCCAGCTCACACAAGAATGCACCACAGCTGAAGGGTGATCTCCATCTCAAGTATAAGTGGATTCATGCACGGTGAGTGAAGTCTCCCTTTTGCCCCTCATCCTCAGCGTTGCTTCGATTTATGAAAAAATACAACACTGAACGCAGATGACCTTAGTTCTTGAGGACTGAATCTATTTGTATAAAACCTATCAAATCAATAGGATTATGAGATAGCAATTTAAAATTTATATCTTTTAAGGTTTAACCAGTAGGATTTTTTTTTCTAATTGTTCTTTATAATGAAACACTGAGTGCTTCTCAAACTCTGTSCTGTCCAATTGACAATTTGTCAGCTATATTCAATCATCTCAGTTCTTTGTAACTGCCCAGTTTTAATTAATAAAATTTTAATTTTGATAAAATTAAGAATCCTCTTCAGCAAGAGTATCCTCATGCTTGTCATAATAGCAAAAATGTTACTTAAATCTAGAGATGTGTAAGTAAGATTTTCAAGTCACTCCTTATTGTATTATTTAAACAAGCTAGGAGAAGATTTCTGGTAGAAGGCTCCTAACTTTAGGAGCAAATCCTTCTGCTGATGACAAAGAGTTATGCAGATCTAGAAGCACTGGGCAGGAAAGAAAAATCATTTCAGAACTGATCTCTTCAAAAGTCTTGGAGGTTACAAAAGTGTAACATTCAGAAATGCCTTTGGAAATTAGGAACCCAAACTCCATTTAAAAAAATGAATGAACTTCTAAAGCCTAGAGTTTTAGTAAATCTTCCTTTAAAAAGCAAAGAACAGACATTGAGGCTTTTAGAAGCAGTTGCTCTTTAAGCCTCTAAACTCATCTGTCTCTAATGACTGTAGTAACTGGGCACATATTAGTGCACCCTCTGCACTGAAAATGTTGTTTAAAGAGATATTTCTTTTTTAAACTATGAGTTATAAAGACAGAGAGACAAAGTAATTAGCATAAGGTCATCCTGTACCTGAACTCAGAACCAAAACTGTATCATTCAAGTTCCTAGCTCTCATCTTAGCCAGTAACCTACTCTACTTTTTAAAATAAATGTAAACTCCTATTTCCATCCAAACAGAGGCTTATGTACTAAAAGAGACAGGATTAATTCCACATCCACTGGATTCCTAACAATTGATACACCAAGCAGGCTCWTTGCGTTAGGGGCTGGTGTTTATTTTGTWGGGTTTTTTTGTTTTTTCTTTTTTTGTTTTGTTTTGTTTTCGCCACTCTCAGGGATTACCTGCACACACTTTTAAGGTATATCAAAAGAACAAAAACTTTTAGAGGCTATGTGGTCCTATAGAGTGATTGCTTCTTCCATATGCCTGTGGTTCTAGTCTTCTGAGACACAAAGGACTCCTATGAAATCATACGTGCAATCCCTGGTGAGCCAGCAGCTCAAAAGCATTCCTCAAATGATAACCACATTTGTGCACACAAAGGGCTTCTCCTTTCCGTGAGTCTTCCAGCGGTTAGTGAGACTGCAGCTGTGTGTAAAATGGTCACCACACCCTGTACACTCAAATACACACTTACCATGTGAGTCACCTGGGGCTGGGTCAGAACAGAGGGGCAGCTGAAGCTCTCCTGGCGCTGTTTGCACATGCAAGCCTTGTTTGCCGCATGGCCGTGCTGGTGGCAGAGAAGTTTTGAGGTGCAGTTGAAACTTYTACTGCACGTTGTGCAACGATGAGAACTCTGTCCTGGTGAAGCTCTTCCTGAGACCAMAATGTCCTAGAAGTCTCTCACATTACAGCTTCTCTTCCCAGCCATCTCCTGTCTGTTTGTCCTCAAAGGGCATTTTCAAAGTGCTGTTTTGAGACATTTCATCCCTCTGACAACTTAAGTCATCATTGTGGAATACTTTTTCTTTTTGATCTCCTGATGATAACTTGYGCTTTACCATGCATCCAAACCTTTCCTGGTCATGAGACTCCATTTTTCTCCAAGTCTATAAACAACTGCAAGTAAAAAAATAACAATCGTTTTTRAAAAAGTAGTAAATTGCTGTAGTCTGCAAAGAGCAGACTGATTTTTTTAGTACTTGAGAATAAGCAGACTATTATGAAAACACAAAAAATTAGGTTTTGCCACTTCAAGGATGGTGAATACTTTATCCTCAGCTTTCAGTTGCAGTGAAAGAAATGGTTTTGAGCAGCAGAAGTATTCTGGGTAGAAAGAAACATGGGCAGGAAGAACAGCAGGAGACAGAAAATTATTTGGGGAGACACAAACGTTAKTTTGATTGGTTAAACTAACCCTTGTGAAGTAGCAGTTTAAATATGCTCACATATATCACCACCTGAATTGATTCCAGGTTCTACAACCATCAAGATCAAGGCTTTCATTGAGATCAGTACTATGGTAGGGGTAGAAAAATACTTTAATGCTTTCTAAGGCATTGATACTATTTTCTGTTAACAAGACTAGCAATCTTCACCAAGTTTTCAAGTTGTAAGAAAACATTATGACCATTAAATTTTGACCTCTTGCAATGATCAGGCTTAGAAGGCTTTAAATCCAAATCAAATAGGGATGGTCTGATTCAACTAACAGTTAAAAAACAACACAGGAATAAGACAGTTACGCCTACCCCTGCTTATATTAGGTATGCAGCAAGCCAAATTGCTTTCTACTTTCCATTCTACAAAAGCAYGTGAGTTAAAAACATCAGGTTTGTCCCTCCCAAAAAAAAAAAAATCTTGCCTGATAATGCCTTAGGAGAAGCACAAATGAGTAAGAACCACTTTTTTCTTAGGTACTGAAATCCTCAGATTAACACAAGCTTCCCTCTTTCATCCCCTACATTTAAACCAAAAGCCTCTTGCTTTAAAGACCAAGAAGGAAAAATGACATCATAATTTCTGTTTTGATGTTCTTTACTCAGGTGCCAGATGTGATAGTGGATTTGCTGACGTGGACTGAACTAGGGTTTCTAGAACAGCTATGCCAAATGTTAGACTTGTCTGATCAGGCAATTTTATTACAACATCGTGCACCAGAAACATTTTCTGCTTTCTCCTTCAGCATCCTGTTCTCCTGTACACAAACTTATGTGCTCCCATTACGTACAGCTTATTACACATTCCTTGAGGGGCCTTCAGTTCTTTACCTGCTAAAAGCAGCTTGTATTTGAGTTCTCATTGCTTGCTTTTTTATCCCGAATATTTCTGGTTTGGTTGTTCAAAATCAGGCTGTGGCCAGTTAAGCTGAGTTCTGGAAGAATTGAATCATTTCACAGAAAGTGCCATCTTCACAGAGGTCRCTGCAAAGCCTTTAAAGGATCTCTAAAACTGGAAATAAACCACTGTTGAGTTACAGCCTTCAAATCTCTGCAGTCAGATCATGTATCTTTGAGAAATAATCACACATCTCACACAGATCCTTCACACTGTTGTGGTGCTACAGAATAGATCAAAGAATATCACTGGTTATATTTTTTCTTACTCCAATTTGATGTAAGCACAGAGATTTGCCTATGGAGTTGAAATTACAAACTGGAAAATGCCACACAGGAGAAGCATTCTTTCATCCCAGCAAAAAGAAATACACATTTCTCTTCTTCAACTGAATCTACATTGAAATACAAGGCTTTTCTCAGTCTGTGTCAAACTTTAAATCAGTTTTAGAGAAGGGTGCATTTAAGATCCTGGTACTAGTTCCTAGACCTACTGAGAGTAACATTAAGTAGATTTAAGAGGCCAAATATAATTTCTAAGCCAGTACTTTCCATGTCTGTCACTTCGTCTCGTGTKCACTCTTGGATGTATCACTTTCAGGCTTCTCAGGTTCAGTATTTATTTCCAAATACTATCAAGTCCCAGAGAAAGTTGCCTAAAACGTCCTTAGTCTTTTTGAGCTTCCAGCTTCCACTTGTGCAAGAAAATGATGAAGACATTGAAAAGCATGAATGTTCACTAAGAGTACAGATATGGCAAAAAATAACATCTATGCATTTATTTCTTTAATGCATGGGATTTAATTTAGAGAATTTAGTTGTATCTTAAATTTATAAGCAGGAAAGGTCATAATGTTTTGTGCAGAGCATTACTTAACAGAAACTGCAATTTGGTCATAGAATCACAGAATGTTACGGGGTTGGAATGGACCTTAAAGACCATCYAATCCCAACCTCCCCGTCATGGGCAGGGACACCTTCCTTTTGACCAGGTTGCTCAAGGMCTTATCCAACTTGGCTTTTAAAATGCCAAGGCTGGAGCATCCCCAGCCTCCCTGGTGTCACCAAAAAGCAGGAAATTAACTCTCCAACCAGTCTGTTAGGTTAGAAAGCTGACATTACTTTGTTCAGTGCTGAGGTACGTGGGGGATTTCTCCACTTAACATGTATGCCAATCATCAAAACTTTTAGCTATTTATACATTTTAGCAAACAAAGGAATGAAGGTTCATTTGCTACAAGTTACATAGTTCTCTTTTTAATTAGTATTCTATCTTCTGTTGGTGAATGATTCTCTTGCTTTTCATGCTAATTAGTCCTCATGCTCAGTTTCTCTCTTCTTTTGGGTCAGTGCGTTTCTTGGGTTGGTGGTCGCAGATCTCCCTGCCAGAATCACCTTTTACACACTTGGATCTGATTTCACTGCAATTACTGTGTTGAATTTATTAGTTTCTTCTTTATCTTGGGAGTCCTGCCAAATGTCCTTGTTGCCCATAAATTCTGCATTCTTTGTGTCCATTATCCATGGGCATCCTTCTTCCCAAGCTATGTCAACTTCCTCCCCCCTGGTCTGAGATCTCTGAAGCATGTCAAGCCTTAAACTTCAATTTGTTTTTCTGACTTATGGACATCACTTAAAGCTTGCTTGCTAGCTACTACAAATCTCCCTCCTTGCTGATTAGCTCCCAACATTTCCCTCCACTGCTGCACAGACTCCTTTTTAAAGAAATATAACCTGTTCAGTAACACTGGGCAACTTGTTCCAGTGTCTAACTACCCTTACATTAAAAAATTTCTTCTGAGTATCTAACCTAAATTTCCCTTCTTTCAATTTTCTATCCATTACTGCTTGTCCTATGTCCTACTATGTTTTCTGACAAATAGTCCCTCTCCAGCTTCCCTGTAGGCCTGAAACAAATACAAATAATCCTTTGTTTTCCACAGGAATTTTAGGGAAAAAAAGTTTATTTTCTATTTTTTCTTCAGTTGATAAAGTAGAATTAATCATATCATTTTTAAGTTTTCATCAAAGTGCACTTGTAGATTTGAGTTACCTTACTTGCTGACTTGTAACGGCCTGCATGTCTGAGCCTTAAGCCTTTCTTTTTTATTCTGCAAGTCTTCTTCCACTTTTTAGCATAATTCATGGTATGATTGGGCCTCCAGTTCCCATCTGGCAGGTAAAAGAAACTCTCTTGTAGGCACTAAGGCTGACCTACTTCACTGTGTGTAAGTAATGGGGATCTCATGGGTTCCCGATACTTTCACAGCTCATCATTATCATCTGTTCAGAAAATCCCTCATTGGATCTCATTCCCTACAGCTCTGAGCTGGTCCTGTAAAAAATGCAGGTGAGGGCACTTGGGGAAAAAACTGAAATGGCAAAATATTAGAGGCTTAGTATATACAAATCATTATCACTGCAACAAGTCAAAAGGGTCATTTCTGTTGTTTCCTTGCTGCCTTAAAGATAAAAGCTTTCATCCAGGCTCTGAGTGGTCCCAGATGGAAATCTTATGCTGGAACAGTTGCCTGGATGCATCTACCTGGACCATATTCCCAGCCCCAGCTCTTTTGGCAAGATATGCAGGAACTGTAACAAGGTAAGCATGCCCTTGATCTGCTCCTTTTTGTGCTCTCTGTCTGCCTTCAGCTCCTGACGCATATCAGCCCCACAGGTACCCCCCCAGCCTACTGGAAGCAGAGTTGTCTGAACCACTGGCAATGCTTCTCCATGCCGATGTTTTCCTCTTGCAGAATTACTTCTTCACTCTGCTGTCTTGTGTGCAGGTTTCTAGTGAGCTATTAGGTGTTTCTAGGTGACAAGCAAGATTTATGCTTTGGAAGTTACCCAAATAACCACAACTGAGCTTAAACTGTGGACAGGTACAGATTTTCCCAGGCTGAAACAAAAGAGGAATGCAAGGTCTGAAAAACCAGCTGACACCAAGTATCTTGACATTTTGCCAGGCCTACACAGAAGAGCTAATTACTCCAGTAAAATGAGTCCTACTTTTCTCAAAAATTAATGACAGTATCATGCCAATCCATAAGTTCTCTTGTTTATGTCACTCTCCTCCCACATTTCAGAGCTAACCTTGACTCTAGTCTTCATCATTACATTAAAACATACCCTAACTAACTTTCCAGCAACAGCATTCTGCTTTTAACAGTTCATGTAGTAGGTAAGATTTTCTTCCCCACTCTAAGTTATGCAGAAATTGCTGACTTGTAGTATTTAATACCTGATGAAGATCAATCAAATCTACTTTTGTACCTCTGAGTCAGCAGCAGCAGCAGGAAAGTATTGATGGACTAGCAAGGGTGAAACAAACATAGGCACATCAAGAAGTGTCACCTGAATGAGTCAAAAAAAGAAAGAATTAAAATAAAAACAATTAGAAACTTTACTTCTACCTGCTAGAGGAAAAAAAATCACCAGCAGGCTCTGAAACAACCAGTATTCATTGAAAATTACTTATCTAGAATTTCTGTCTTTCTTGGACGTAATCCAAACACAAAGTAGGTGATAATTCTTAAGAAGAGCCATTTACAAGTTGTTAAACTTGTACTACGTGAATTTTCATTTTAAAAGTAGAACGACATACAGTCAATGCAATTCATGCAATATTTAGGATATTTCAAAGAGCAGGTAACTGTGGAATTCCACAAATATTTATTTTCACTACTGAAAATTAAAATTCAGCTCCAATTATTTCCAACAAAATATTAAAAATGTAATTTAAATATATAGACAGGACAATTGTAAGGACGATACATAAAAATATAGCACCTTTTTCAGCATCTCTTTAATGGTAATTTAACCACAACGTGCAGTTTTACAGTATTTGAATGGCTCTTTAATGAACCCATGTAGTTCTGCTATGCTGTTTACATACTCCTCATGTTACATAACCGTAACTTTAAATGCACTATGCAAAAGTAATCAACTTAAAACCAGCAAAGAAACACTCCCCACCATCCCCCATTCACCTGCCACCTGCCTGGGGCTGAGGGATATGGAGGGCAGGGAGAGTGATGCTGACCCTACCACCACTGCGGGGGCTGGTTCATGGTGCTGCCTGGAGAAACTRTCTCATCCCAGGCTTTGGCCGAGCTGTGATTCCTCGGTCTGTGAGGAGGTCCTATCCCTCAGGCAGTCACACTAAGGGTCAAGGGCCAAACGGTGGATGTGACAGGAAAAACGGAGGCATCGAATGCCCCTGCTTGCTGTTTGTCTGAACCTGGGAATGATACTGAAAACTGCTTGCTCAGGCAAGTGACAGTGCCACAGGGGCTCCCACCTGGAAGGAGCCATTCTGTGTCCCAGGCAAAAAACACAAGGCTGCAGCAGACACTATTACCCAGCTGCAGAGGGCTAATCAATCACCTGTCCACAAGAGGTCAGAGCCTGGGGCCTCCCCAGAAATATATCTCAGATTTGTAGCATGTTATGGTGTCTCCTCTCTGGCTTCTCCTGTCCTTCAGGCACCTTGGGAAGGCAGACCTGGTATTTTTCAAAAATGGCTGGAAAACAGAATCATGTTTATGAGCCCAACCCAGTACCCTCTTCATGTTCTCCTATTACCTGTACAACTCCTTCATTCTTAGTTTACTGTAAGAGCTARCCTCAGCAAAGAGGGAAATCCAGAGCCTGATGGCACACGCTCCTCCATGCAGTAAAACAATAAAGGGTCACCTAAACTGGTAAAATACTCTTAACTTTTTTTCCCCCTAAGACTTAATTATCCAGTCAGATATTCGATTCCCTCATTGCAGGTTTTTTTTTCTTTGCAATGGACAAAGATCAGGCCATATCAGAAATATTTTAGGGTATAACCATCTATTCACTTTCCAAAGAGATTTCATAATGCTTATAGAAAAAAAATATGAATAGTAGAGGAAAAAGGATAAAAAAGCCAACTGCCACCGACCGAGTATTCTCTTACTTAATAGTTCAAATAAACATAATAATCACCAGCTTTGTAAGACCATCAGCTGGAGCACTATTCATACATATTCAAAGTGTTACAGATCCTTTCACATCTTTGCCTCGTGTGGCAAAGCTTTTTGCAGCTGCTGTTTGTGTTCTCGTCCACAGACCAGCCAGCCCAAGGAACAGGGTTCAGGGCTCAGTCCTGCTGCAGAGAGTGAGGCTGTGTAGCAGTTACCAGCTGACGGTATGAAGCACACTGAAGGACCAGGACAAGTACAGCCACCTGCAGGTTATCCCTGTCAGAACACATAAAACGTTCTTGCAAATGAATATATACATATATATAGTTAAAAAGTTAGAGGTTAATGTGATAGGAGCAACACAAAGCTACTTTTGGAATTTCAAGCAAAGCTTTACAAAATTCCAGCACGATGAGCACATTTACTGCTGATGGCTAATCCCTGCACAACATTAAGTCCCACCACTATGAACACAAATCTGTGGTTTTGCCTTGTCTTGAGCACACTGGCTGCGGGCTGCAGCCCAGGCTAGCTCAGTGGTGGGAAACACGTCCTTCCTTCTCCTCTTCTCTTGCTGTCCTCATTTACTCCCAACCTTTCCCAGCTGGCACTCCCTCCCTTGCTCCCGAGGCTGCAGCTCCGCCCTGCCCACCCGTCCCATGAAACACTGAATTTTATGTTTTCTTTAGCACCTCATATCCATAAAGCTATTGTCTCTTATGTATAGAGAAAAAGAAATAAGTAAGCAGCTACAAATTAAAATAAACAGTCCCAGAGTCACAACATCACACAGCATCTCACATCCTGAAACACCAAGAGCTGTCTTTGGCAAAGCCGAAACTCTCTGACCCATGTTTAATATCAAATTTACTTATTTCAAGACAATTGATGTTTCATGGTATGTCTGATTTAGCAGAGTGATATAAAACATACAACTAGAAATGTAAGTTACTCTTAGCAAAACATATAGTGATCTCATTACACAGCTCAGTCACACTATCGGCCAGAGTCCCATTTCCAGTCTTTATCAGGCGCTGGAGGTTGCCAGAAAGGAATACGTGGGCTGAAACAAGTTCAAGCTTGTTGCTCTCTTCTAAATAAACATTTCTGCAGAAAATCACGCTATGAAAAGCCAGTGTCCATAAAGGAGACAGAAGAGTTCTGCAACTTTATTCCAATAAAAAGAGAGTCCACCAGCACACATACCTGCAAAATTTTTCTCTCCCAAAGCTTTGGAAGAAACAGCCTCCTTTTATCCTAAACTTCCACCCACATGTTGCCTCTTCCTTTCCCCATTGGCTGAGGCACTACAAAGGTACAGCCTTCCTGAACCGCCTACCCCATATCCTCCCTTGAACTTGTTATTTTACCCCAAAGTTCTGAAGTTCAGGCTTGAGCAGGCTCACTTGTCTGCTTCAGGAGCCAAGCTGTCTGGGCTCTGTAACAAACCTGCTGCCCAGAGTTAGTAGACGCCTTAAGACCCATGTCAAAGACGCTAACACCCATACCTTCACCCATGGAATTGTTTGTAAAGACATTAGCACACATCTTCCCTATCACATTGGAACAGGTTTCCCAGTTGTGAATGGCTCATCCCTGGAAGTGTTCAAGGCCACACGGGGCTCTGAGTAACCTGGTCTAGTAGAAGGTGTTCCTGGCCGTGGTAGGGGGATTGGAACTTGAAAATGCTTAATGATCCAACCCAAACCATTCTATGATTATAAATACTTTTGCTAGTTGCTAGGTTTTTATGTTCCATGCTAAGTGGAGGCACATATTCCCCTTCTTCATCCCCCACGATRGCCTAATGCCTCTAAATACCCATACTCCCTAATGAACTCGGGGAGAGACGTTTGCCCCTCCCGATAGTCCACCCGCTRTTTGGCTGTTTAGTGAAAGCAAAGGCTGCCCTCAGGTGCCCTGTGTGCTGAGGTGCAATCAGCCACCTTGCAGCAGCTGTGGGCAATCACAGCCTGCATGGTTCCTGGAGCTACACAGCTCATCTCTCTTGCTCATTGCCTCTGAGCATTCTTCTGTTGTAGGGCTTGGCTGGGTAGCAACAATCTTGGATGCTTTTCTTGCTTTAAGAAGTAGAACAAGCTCTATAGACAAATTGAAATATTTGTTCTGGGTTTACTGTGGTTCTATTGCTTCTAAATTAGCAGAAACTGTTCCTTCCTGTTAATGGAGAGAGACGTAGGGGTCAAATGTGCACATGGAATTTCACTGGGCTAGTTTGATGTGCTTTTAGAGAATAACAGTGTAAATAATCTATTGTGGCAAATTTATAAAGGTTTTCTATTGAGCTATAGAAACAGTGAAATTGTAATTGGAACAAAAAATAATGCACAGTAAAAAACTATAAACTCAGTGTAGATTAATTAGGGCTGAGACCTAAATTTGTGACCTGTGAAGGAAGTAGTGGGCCTTTATTTGTCAAAAACTTTATAAAGTCAAAAAGCATCTCATTATTCCTTTGAGATTCTGCCCATTTTTTTAGATACCAGTTTTCTGTATTCAATGGCAGCAGATGTCATTATATTCCATAAACATTCACACCATCTTTTCTCTATGGAATGCTACATGTRTTTGTATTTTCTTTCAGTTCATAAGGACTGTTCCTCCTCTGTCCAATGTTTCTATTTCTCTTGCATTACCCAACAGAGTTTCAATCGCAATTACATTCTTTCCATAAGTGGCCACCAAATTTTTAATCAACAGTATTCAGAATTTTTTGAAGGTTTCAGAGTCTATAGGAATATTGCCTTAATAAATATATTAATGAAGAAGTTTTGTGACAAACTTTCATTTTAAAATCATCTTTGTCTGAAAGAATGTGCTTCCAATTGCAGCCTCACAGACAAATTGGGAAGAAAAATGTAACTATGCCTAAAATGCAGAAAATGTAAAAAATTGCACATGGATATAGGTTTGATATGTTGCTGTTTTTTATGTTGTGGGTTTGCTTGTTGGTTGTTTTTGTGAGGGTTTTTTTTTTTTTCACTTTTGAGGGCAAGACATTCATCACTTGTTTTTATTTCTGTTAAGCAGAGAGCTCTGCTAGTTTGGAGAGAAAACAGATGCAAGCTTATTTTCTGTTTTTCAGAAAGAATAGATCCCCTGCTGTCATTTCCAAGGTAAAGACTAATCAGACTTACAGAGATATTTCCAGGAAGAAGAACATAAAATGTAGAGACCTGATCCTGGGAAATGCAGAAAATTTGGAATGCTAGTGTAACCAATGCCAATAACAGGTGATTTCCTAATTTTTTTACCCCTCTGAGCTCAGTTTCATCTTCCATATAATGAGGCTCATGCTCAGCCAAAAGAATAAAAGTTCAAATAGAATCTGTTAAATATTGACAATTTCAAGGCAGGTTACATACTTTGCCTTGCAAGCATATGTATTTTTTGTTTCTTCACAAAACAAAATTGTTCCATACACAGAAAACAGTTATTTTATGCTCTATGAATTAGGATTGACATATTCCATTTACAAGATAGAAACTATCAAACTGTATTATATTTCTGGCAGAAAGACTTTTCATCCTTTCTTTTTTCTTCTGTTCCTAGCAAAAAGCTAGTGCTTGAGATGCTGTTGATATTGCTATAGTCTTAAAGACTTTTCAGAAAATCAAAAATCAAGCTTTGAATACACTAAGGCATTTCGGAGAAGGATTACATAGGTTAATTACCACAGAAATTTGGAAGGGACTATTAGGTTATCTAATCTAATCCAACCTAATCTAACCTCTCATGTCAACATACCACTGCGTTTCCCATACTTACATACTGTGTCTTGCTGAAGTAAACTTCCCCCAAAATGCATCTTTCAGAAAGGTCTCTTCCTCAAGTCCTGCGGTGGGCTATCACTAGTCTGTCACAGTGGTTAATACCTTGGCATTATTTCCAGTCTAGTTTCTAAACAGRGATTTTTTTGTTATGTTTACCAGCTAAGGATGGTTTCAGAATTAGCATTTTCTCTACAAGTGCTTTTTGAGTTCAACAAAATAATCAAGATACTTTTCAACTTCTTTGGAAAAGAAACCTAAACTCTTTTAAATGCCTTAATAAAACATGGCTTTTTGAGCATAAATTTTTCAGCTTTTCTATGCTTTCTCCTATATTTCAACATCCTGTCAGGACTGTGTTTTATTCACATAATTGCAAAATTTGTAGTATTCATACAAAATAGGGCTGAGAAGATACTAGGCAAATTTGTCCAATTCATTCACTACTTCAGGGCAGGATCAGCTGTACATATTCTTGATCTAGGTTTATCTGACTTGTTCTGAAAAACTTCCACTACTGGAGAGTCTGTAACCTTTCTAGGCAGTCTATTCCAATCCTTTCCTGTCTTTACTACTAGAAAGTAAATCTTCTAACCAAACTACTTCAAATAGGACTTTCCTTATGCTAAATAGAACATAAGGATTTCTTCACAATCTTGTTATCTGTTATAGCAACATACTTGCTTTTTACAACAGCACAGTCCTTCACTCATTTTTAGCTTGAAATTTAAAATAGGTTCTGAAGTTCTTTTCTGGAAAATTAATATCCAGACAGTAGTTTCCCTCCTTGTATTTTTCAGATGTCTATCCTAATATTGTACTCTCCAACTCTGTATAGAGGTAAAATTACTCCATTCATATTCACTATTGCCTCTTTTGTACATTTCTAGGTCTCATCAGCTCCATGAGGTTACAACACTAAAACTGAGTTCGTTTCTTTGCCTTATGGTTCACCAGCTCTCCCTAGTGATTCAGTTTTTTAGCAATGTATGTGATCTTTCAATAAGGCATATATTACTCCTAGAGATGCAAGTTAGTATTCCATAGTGGGCAGCTCTCAAAGCTACTCAATGGTACTTTGTCTTAAATGCTGCCCTTCATTTAGCGTTTAGGTGCACTGTTCAGAATTGTTGTGTATATGCCTTGCTCAGACTTCTCACATACTCATATTTCTCACATTGTGTGCCTTATTGAGGTTTTAAAATCTTCCCTGATGAAAGGTACCTACAGCCTTTCTTCAAAAATCAAAGAGAAAGATTGCACTTAGCAAGACATTTACATACATCCTGTAGATTTTTTTTATACCAACCAAGCAATGTAACTGGGAAGGAGTTATGACAGCATGTTAGGAACATTAAAAAAATAAAAATTGAAGTCTGATGGTAGAAATATATTGACATGGAGAATCTACTCTGACTTCTTCATAAGGTAATTTATGATGTCAGGTGTCAAGTTAACTAGTGGAAGAATCATATCTGGTTTCTGTATAATATAGCAACATTCCCAGAAGTGTATCAGCTAAGTGTGTAGTCTCTAAAAGAGGGATTCATCACCCAGTGTGCAATAAGCCAATCTCACACACAGAGCCCTGGTATTTGTTTATTTTATATTTGTTCAAAGATTAGGTGATAAATCCACAAAGCTATCATGCTGATTCGCAAAACTTTGCACTCTATACATTTTAGCAAACAAAGAAATCACGGTTCATTGGCTACAAAGTTATCTAGTTTTCTTATTAATTAGTGTTCTACCTTCTACTGGTTGAAAGTTCCTCTCACTTCTCATGCTAATTAGCTCCGTGCTCAGTCTTGCTCGTCTTTTGAGTGGGTGAGTTTCTTGAGTCGAGAGCCGCTGCAGTGGGAGCTGCACATGGAGCTCTGGATGCTCGGAGCCCCAGGCAAGAGGCCTCGGACTGCCGATTCTTTGCATAACAAAGGGCACGGGACCCGTGCCCACCCGGGGGGCAGAGCATGGCAGGGCAGGGAATCGTCAGGGAGGATTTTGTATCTCYAAGTCCCTTCCATAAAAGTGAGAAAAGAATAAGGATGGAAATAAAATTGGTTTATAGGCATATTCTGTGTATTAAAGATTAGGCAGTGTAGAAAAATTAGAGCCCAAAAGAGATTTAACTTGGACTTTACACAGAAAATTAAAATGAAAAGCAAAAAGGGGGGTTTTGCCCATAACGACAAATGTGCTATTACTGACTTGCTGGTATTGAACATTAAAGGCAAATCTTTTGCTTCAATTTAGCTTAAAGACTGATAGGAAGTTAATGGCAAAATACCTAATGGAAATGATAGGAGAAATGAAAATTGTTAAAAAAAACTTTTACTGCTTACCATGAAAAAAATTAGGGATCCTTGAACTTTTCATACTGAAGTACTTGATTTATAGAACATGACCTGAATGGAAGATACTGTTAATAAGTACAAACATAAGCTTTTGTAAGTGCCGTATTCTAYATTTACCTAAATGCTTGTTTAAAGCCTTAAATTATTACTATGGAAATGCTTTACTTTTTAAAATTACAATCACAACGAATCAAAAAAAATAATGACACTAAAGTAGTGTGCTCATCTTTGGTAGTGGGCACTGACTTGATGAGAACCATCATATGTATTCATTATCTTATTCATCTAAAGGCAATATTACTCACTACTAGATTATGTGACACTAGAGTTGCACTACACTCTTGCCTCAGAACACCACACTGCAAGTGCCTGCTGTGGATTCCAAAAGTCACACTGATTAGACATGTCCATAGACAAGGGAATGATTGAGGTTTTCTGAACCCAAAGTGTGCCCAAACCATACGTGTTTCCTGACGTTCAAACAACTGGTAGCTAGAAGAGAACCTGGAGGATGCTTTGCACCTCCAGGAGAATCCTTCCTCCTTTCTGTGTACCCTGCTCTGAACATCCACTTTTGGTTCTGTCAGAGACAGGATGCTTGACTAAACCTATGACTTAACACAGCATTACCTCCTGGTGCTCATTTATGTCATAGGTACAGTAACAACTTGTCAARAGGGCCAAATTTTCATTGGTTTGCCAGTTTTATCAAGGAGACAAATTTTTGTATACCTATTTAAGCATCTTTCTTAGTGTCATCTGTATTCCAGCTGTGTTAGGCCTGAATTGTCAGGGATGTTTTCTTTCTAGAAATTCTGTAGAGCTTTTGGTTTTCTATTTTTTTTTCCTAAAACTAAAGTTTTTTCAAAAATGAGCTTGAGCAGAGTCACTGCTGAAACTGCCTTTTCCTCTGAGAAACTGACAGAGATTAAAGAACCTTTTGTTTGAGTATAGTCTGTGTCAGAAAGCTTTGTTTTAGTGTAAGGGGAAACTGTTGAACATGTAGGGTTTTGCCAGGTTTTGAGTTTGAAAGAACATTTCTGGAAGTGTAGAATATTTTCTTTAGCCCTTAAAAAGAACCAAAAAATGACCTTTTCATTATTTGGGTTGTAACTTCAGAAATCTTTTCTATGAAAAATCCCCCTCAAATACTCAGCATTACATATGCATTTTACTGATAATTGTGGTGGATTTTTTTAGAAAAACTCATTGAATATTTTTGCCTTATTTTTAAGTGCTGCTGACATGCGTGTTATTCAATGTCACACTTTTTTAGAGAACTGTAAAGTTGGTTCTTCAGTACATATTTTCAGATCAACATTAACCATTTCATGGTTTTAGCCCATGTTAAATGATAATTTATATCCCAGTGACAGCTATAGCAAACTCATTCATGTGAACAAATATTTCAAGGGAATGAAATATGCATTATTATTCTGCATTCTAGTTCACAATGCTGTAACTTGTGCGTGGAGCCATAACCCTAGCTACAATACTGACATGGACACTAAAATTTATACATCAAGAATTACCCCTGGACTCCAAAAGACTATTTGCAGTGAAAAAGCTGAAGGTTCAAATCCTGCAAATTCCTAGTTCTCCACTTGGTTATTAATCCTCCAATGATAACTCCCACATGACAAAATAAGACAGATGAAAATTGAGAACTCATCCCTCTCCCCCAGTATTAAAAATCTTTCAGTAAAATTTTTAAAAAATGAAAGAAAAATTGATTGGCTAATAATAAATTGTATCAACTAGTAAAAATCCATTTTATGAGCACTTCTAATTTTGAGGGAAGCAAATATCTGTGTTAGATCTAAAAGAATAATTTTACATTATCTGATTAGCCTAATAGGATAATAGGCATGCCACTAATTGAGGAAAATACTGTGCCTGAGGTAAGGACAACCAAATCCTACAGGAAAAATATTATTTCTTGCTTATTTTGTCAAAAGAATGGTTAAAAGAATAAAAAAATATTTTGTGTGCAGGCAGATTTTTAGGCCAGGTCAGTCATATTTTAAAATTTGATAGAAATTTTTTTTCAGTAAACTTCATAGTCTATTTAGGCTGTTGAAAAGCAATTTCAGAGAATTCTACAAGAAAGAGTGAAGAACTGCCTAGTAGTTTGGCAGCAGATCAGGAAAACCTGGAATTGCTTCAGTGAAGAAGTAGGGGTGTGCAGATGTATGTTAGGTAGGGAGAAATATTTCTTCATTYCTTTTACCACTTAAAAACTAAATAAAACTTTTGTTTGAAATGCAAAAATTGTGAAGGCTTAAGAGGAAATTCTTTAAGTCAGTGAGAATCGAAATATGTCCCTGACTTTCTAACCCTTGCTGCTTTTGTGCTGCTAAACAACCTTGTTACTGTGAACTCCAGAGTTGATATTCTAGTGATATTGATATTCTATCATATTGCATGATACTGCAAGTGATAGAAATGTAGAGACAAAAGTGGTTTGATTTAATACATTGATGAAAGTGAGGCACCCAATGATGCAATTTTCCCCTGGTCAGTAAGAGTTCAACCAAAATACAGTTAAAGACTAATTTTAAAAGTATGTATATGTAGACCATACTTCCACCTGGTGAAGTTAGTAAGAACAATCATATTACATTATGTTACATAATATTGGCTTTAAAATTGATGTACATATACTACATTGGATATTATGTTATCAGATATTATATTAACTGGCTTTTGAGTCATGTACTGACTTTAATAATAAAAGTATATGACAGTCTACGTTATATTTTAATTTCTTATGTAAATATGTATTATTATTAACAAAACCAGTTGTAGCAGATGACAAGTGCTCTAATTTACATTTGTATCCAGTCTCTGAGAAAAAGAATTTTTAAATCAACCATACATATGGTAGAGCAACATAATAATGCTGCATCCAATTGGAGTTCCAGTAATGGTCTCATTAAATTAGTTGCTTTCAGAATGTCCAATTTACAGCATTCATAATTTCTCATCTCATCTTGTTCAGCAGRTATTTCTGAATTTTCTTCTAGTTGAAAGCTATTTTTGTAAATGCTAAAAACCAAAAAAAAAACCCACTCTAGTGCTTATTTTAGTCTTGTTCTACTTAAAAATTATTTTCTTGCAGAACTGTTAAATTGGATAGTTTCTTGTCCCTTTTCACATATGATCATCACTGATACTAACAATTGCTCAAGTGATGCACTCAATATACAGTGATCAACATTGCAATCTTTAACATTGCCATTTGTTAATTAACATTATTTTGTGGTTGTTCCAACACAGAAAAGGAATTTATTTCTAGATTTTAAAATAAACAGCATTAAGAGACTTTTCATTATGATATGGATTTGAAAACCAATGTCAGTTTTTGTCAGAAGCACACTGAAGAAACTGGCTGCTAAAAAAACCTGCCTTTCTTACTCAAACATTGCATAGAAAGAGAACCAAGGAATCGTAGAATTACACAATTATGACCTTTCAGTAGTATAAGCATCTATAAGGATATAAAGTCATGCATGAAGGTTACAGAAGTAATCCGATTTCTCTAACTTGATCACAGTCTAGAGCAAACATCTATGCCAGTGACTGGACTATACACAGTAGAAAAAATTCACTTCCTGGGATTGAGAATAGCCAGAGGTTTGTCCACAATCCTCTGGCTTCCTTTTCTACCTGTAGACCTTACAGTTACATTGTAGGACCTTCTGCAGGGATTGGCAATTATTGATTGGATGCTTTAGTTGTGGTTTTAGCTGCCATAGACACGGTCTTCTAGATGCATTTCAGGTGAAATACACAAAGTGATATCTAGTTCATTTTCTGTCGAAGTCATGCTTGATATTAATTTGAAGAAAGGATATTTTATTTTCAGAGATATTCCTGTGAAGARCATTTCATGAAGGCGCCTCTTTTATGTTTTGTTCAGTGTTGTTCACTACCTTCAAATCAATCAAGTAGCTCATCAAAAAACCCCCAGGTGAGTGGAGGATTTTATTTATTCCTGACCTAGTAGGTGACAAATGTGGGAATCTAACTAACTTATTTCATTGTTCCGGGGAATTATGGAATGGATGAGTCATTAAGATAAGGAAGCTGGAGCAAGAAATGTTAAAGGGGAGAAAAAACTTTTTACTCATCACTGAAAGCAGCTGTCATGATATAAGCTGCATAATGAAAACCTATTGCCAATTTTCTTATTAATAACTATAGTAGACACAATGATTCTAGCTGCACGTTCAGCCTTTTGGAGTCAGACTTTGTAGACAGCATGGAGACAGCTTTAAAAAAGCTTGGAACCTATCACATCCTCTAAGCTTGCCAATAATGCTAAGAACATATGTTGATGGCAGTGCAGAAAACCCAACAACTGGTCTGTTCCATAACATGCTGTGGAACGTTCATGCCTTTACTGTCAAACATATGATATATACTGTTGTAACTGAATAGTTTGAAAGTGTAAGCTGGAACTTGAAATGTTGTGTTAGGTAAATGTTGGGAGCTTTGCTGATTCTCATTCTGATATGTATAATTTCTTGTATCCCTCAAGTTTGCCATACCAGTTTATCTAATAAATGGCATGTTTTGTATTGTAATCCAACAATGAACAATTGAGAGCCCTTACACACAGGATCTACCTTATATATTTATAGTTGTGTAGGTTTTATCAGGATTTATGCTACAGTCCTTTCTGAAGCAAAGCTACAGTGGTTTGAAATATCATTTTCCCCAGGGCAAACAGAATATTTAAAAATGTAAATGTAATTACATGACCGAAAGCATTACCACACAGTACAAGGATACAGTGGTCATCAGTGCCACTTACCACCTTTCAGCATGTGTTCATTTCTATTCTAGTGAACTCTTCTCTCTTGAGCATTTTTGTATGGTAGCTTAATAAGGGCAGACTTTCTAATGGTTCACACTGTGCTACTCATCCCACATTCAAGAGACACCCTTAGTATTCAATCATGTTAATTCCTGCTCCCTCACTATTTTTTTTATGTTAAGCTGATATAAAATTGATATTCTCCCTGTATGCTAATACAGCTCCTTATCCTTGATATTTTTTAACTTAATACCTTTCCCACTGTTTGAAGATAATTAATGTCTTTCTGAGTTAAAAAAATCTAAGAAATGAAACAAGCTTACAGACTTTACCTTTGAGTTCTGATTCATTTCCCCTTTTATCCCTTTTTTTTTTTTTAATAATGGCCCTTTCAGCAATATGGTAATATCTCCAGAAGGGTATTTCGACCTTATAATCCTTTTCATACTTGCATTCTTTTTGTAACTACTGGACTAGTTCAGGTAAAATAATTTTTATTATTATTAAAAAGTAGAATCAAAGATTAATCTCAAAATCCTTATTATCTAAGATTTTTTCACCAAAATGAATACATTCAACATGTTTAATATATCTTTTGAATTGCCTCTATTTTTATATTTATCAGTTATTGTCCTTAGAACTTAATTACGTCCTCTGCCTGTTTTCATTAGGAAGGAAAGTACGAGAAGTAGAATAATTTAGTCCAGCCCAAACATGTAGGGACATGACATCACACTTTTTTTTTGGAGGGTGAGATTATGGGTATTAATGCCTAATTTACTATGCTTCTTGTATATATTCCTGTCTTCCATTCCTCCCACATTTGGAGAATAAATAGGACTAAAATKGACTGTAACAAGTACACTGGAGATCTACTTGAATCTTGTTTTCCCTAACACAAGGGTAAAAGGCAAGCCTCTATGACCTTCTGGAAACAGGAGTTTGTGATAATTAGAAGTGTTGTCTGTAACCATGCTGTTTATAAAATACAGACAAAATGAGTGTCTACTAACAGTAGTTACTGGTCAGTTTGTTTCTCACAAGTCTCACTAAAGTTGTTACAAAATGCCTCAAGTTTCTTTAGTCATTCACTGAAAAGTAAACATAACATTTTGGGTTTTTTTTAAATTAAAGCATGCCCTATACTTCCTTGGAAGTGAGTCAAAGGAGAAACATAACTTTGGGAGTATTTTTAAGAGATACTCCACAAAAAGAACTTTAAATCTAATCCGTTTACACATTTTCTAAGTATCTCAATCTTATTGGTTCCTGCATGAAAACGTTGTTTTCTGTTTCAGAACACACCTTAAAAAATTACTGCAATACGCGTTGTCATATAACATTAATCTTATATTTCATCATTAACCATTATTTTTTGACAAATATTTCAACTAAGAAAAAGAAAAGATATTTTTTCACAACTAAGCAAGATAGTTGCAAACTTTTTGGATAATAATTCCCTAAAAAGAGGCAATTTCCTAGTATAAGCCTCACTCCTCACAAGAATTTTCCTAACATCCCTGACACACAGAGGCTGGTATGACTTAATAGATGTACTGAATCCTCATTCCTCAACTAGGTTCAGCTTCTAAAGTTCACGTGAAAGGTTCCTTTCAGAAATGGAAACAATATCAGGAGAATACTGGGGCAATCCCTGGTATCAATGCAGGCTGGGGGATGAACAGATCACCAGCAGCCCTGCCGAGAAGCATTTGGGGGTGCTGCTGGATGAGAGGCTGGACATGACCCAGCCATGTGCACTCACAGCCCAAAAAGCCAAATGTGTCCCGGGCTGCATCCAGAGCACCGTGGGCAGCAGGGCCAGGGACGGGATTCTGCCCCTCTGCTCTGCTCTGGTGAGACCCCACCTGGAACCCTGCATCCAGCTCTGGSGACCCAGCACAGGAAGGACATGGACCTGTTGGATGAGTTCAGAGGAGGTCACCAAATTGATTAGAGGGATGGAGCACAATGAGGAAAGGCTGAGATAATAGAGTTTGTTCTGCCTGGAAAAGAAAAGCCTTTTGAGTAAGCTAATTGCAGATTTCCAGTACTGAGAGGGAGCCCAAAAGAAAGATGAAGAGGGACTATTTACAAGAGCATGTAGTGACAGAACAAGGAGGAATGAATTCAAACTTAGAGTAGGTTTGGACTATATATTAGGAAGAAATTGTTTACTGTGAGAGTGGTGGAACAGGTTGCCCAGTGAAGTTGTGGATATCCCCTCTCTGGAAGTATCCAAGGCCCTGTTTGATGAAGTTTGAGCAACCTGGTGTAGTGAAAGGTGCCCCTGGCCATGGCAGAGGGGTTGATTTGGAACTAGATGGTTTTCAATGTCTATTGCAGCCCAGGCCATTGTATGATAGATTCTATTCTATGAATATGTGGACACCTTGACTTGAAGTAATATATGTTGTGACTCCTTCAGATCTTATTCTTCTGTTCCGTCTTGCACGTTTCTATTCATTTACTCTAAAGGTCACTGGAAAGCTTGCCCTGAAAATAGTTCTGTTACTTTGCAAGAGTCTCCATAGAAAGTAGCACCCAAAGACATGATCAGAGCTCTATGGATAGGAAATCTCTTCTGAGCTCATTAGTCTTTTATAAAAGTGGGAAAGAGAACGGGTTTTAGTCTCTCAGCTTTGCTGAGAGGAAGCAGAATAAACTCTTACTTTTTAATGCTAGCGACACCAAGTAGTTTCACATGGCCTCCACTTTAGAAGTATAATTCAGCAGAGTAATTATATCTCAACATATAAATTTAACTTACAGCTAGAGTGCCTAATATACCCAGAGTTCACACTATAATGTGTAGCCCTTTTTATAATCTCACTGCTCTTTTCTATAGCATGAATTAACGTGCCATGAGTCAACAGTCATTGTAATATTCAAGGGGAGAAAATGTGTTTATATCCATTCCGTCTTTCTCTCCAGCCCATTTATTACACATCCAACCCTGAAGATGTTTTTAATTAGTTGATAAGAATGGCAAATAATAAACTTCATGAACATTTTATTACAGTGTGTTTGAGTATTAATTGTTGCCAATTCATCAACCCTAAAGCACATTAGTTCTGGAAAGATTTATTTTATCTGTTCTATATTTATGAGTACAATCTCATCTTCAAAATATTAGTAAACAAAAATATCTTTTGAATATAAAGTTCAGCACTGGTATTCTCTGATCTGAAGCTGGCTTTAAATGCTATCTTAGGAAATAGGGCTCCATCCTCAGCCCAGTTTTTTTCTACACCTTCAATAAGGACTTGTACACAGGACTTGAATGAATACTAAATAAGTTTGCAAATGACAACAAATGTGAGGAGCTGCCAACTCTCTTGAGAGCAGAGAGGCCCCACAGAGAGACCTCGACAAATTAGAGWTTGGCAATCACCAGCTGTATAAATTTTAACAAAGGCAGGTGCTGGATTCTGCACCTGGGACAGAGCAACCCTGGATGTACAGACAGACTGGTGAATGAGATGCTGGAGAGCAGTGCCACAGAAAGGGATCTGGGGGGTCCTGGTCAGCAGAAAATTGAATTTGAGTCAGCAGTGCCCTGGCAGCCAGGAGGGCCAAGCATGTCCTGGGGTGCATCAGGCACAGCATCRCCAGCYRGGCAAGGGAGGGGATTGTCCTGCTCTGCTCTGTGCTGGTACAGCCTCRCCTTGGATATTGTGTGCAGTTTTGGGCACCACAATATAAGAAGGATCTAAAGCTGTTAGAAAGTGTCCAAAGGAGGGCAACAAAGAGGGTGAAGGGCCTTGAGGGGAAGCCGTATGAGGAGTGGCTGAGGGCACTTGGTCTGTTCAGCCTGGAGAAGCAAAGACTGAGGGGAGACCTCATTGCTGTCTTCAACATCATAATGAGGAGAAAAAGAGGGGCAGGTACTGACCTCTTCACTCTCATGACCAGTGACAGGACTGACAGGACTAGAGGAAACAGAATGAAGCTGAGTCAGAGGAGGTTTAAGTGTGATATCAGGGAAAGGTTCTTCACTCAGAAGGTGGTTGGGCTCTGGAGCAAGCTCCCRGGGAAGTGGTCACAGCACCAACATGACAGAGTTCAAGAAGCATTTGGAGAATACTCCTGGGCACATGGTGATCCTTGGAGATGGTGCTGTGAGAGGGAAAGAAGGATGGGGAGAAACAAAATTAGTGGTGCCTTTGGTCCTTTTGGCCTTGGCAAAAACAGCACATTCACACATTAATAAWCCATTATTAAACTAATGGATTTTCTCTCTGAGATAGAACTGTTTTAAACCTCTAATTAAGGAGTTCAAATAGGATAACTGATGAAGCAATACAATATATATCATAACACTCCTAGGCACGTGGTGTGACTCTAGAGGTGTCCTGTGCAGGGCCAGGATTTGGACTTGATCTTGATGGGTTCCTTACAACTCCGTATATTCTATGATTGTATGAAATATTTTGTTCATAAGTAGTCAAGTTAAAATTATAACTATATGGTTTAGCTTGCTCTTGGCCTTATTAATTATTAAACTAGTAATTCCTTGAAGTCTATATTTCACCTGAGATTCCATTAGTTAACATAGTCTTCCTTATCTGGTTCATTTATCAGTGCTATAGACACTAGCTTGTGCTCAGTTTATGATGAAAATCTGGATGTCTACACCAGCCCAAAAAGAGAGTCTCAGTGACATTTACAGAGGAATTAGTAACAGGTGTAAATGCATAGCAGAACCTAAACACTGCCAAGAACAAAGAAATATGTTAATTCAAGACAAATAGATTGTTGAAGGAAGCATCTTCTCTAACTTGAATTTTTCAGTGTACAAAGGAAATTTGTATATAGCAGAAAACTTTTATAAAGTACAATCCAGTTCACTTTGGGTTACAACCCAGGCCACAACCAGTGGTATTATGTCCTCTTTACAGCACAGCAGAGGACAAGTTCAACAGAGACAATAACATTATTCAGCTCTTGTTCATGTCAAGAAAAAAGAGGGACTGTCTGCAGTTTGTTTCATACACACAGGATATTAAAATAGAGTCTTACAGAAAAGAAGTCAGTCATCTCATTTTTTAGAGTTCCTGGTTTTTCTATGGCATATGCTCTTGTACAGCATGTGTGGAGTGCCAAGGTCAGTTATCCTCTATAATGATGAGTTGTAGGCACTCTGCTTAGATAGTAAAGAAAAACCACTCAATTATATGCTATTAGGAGTTGCAGATATTATGCARTTCATAACAAGGTTGCAAACTAAAACAAAAAAGGGTAAAAAGAAAGGTCTATTAAAATAAGCAGCCTAAGCTGATTTCTCCTGGATAGACTGGTCCTTTAATTCCATCCAGTTACCTCTCTGGTGAACTCAGTAAATACTTTGACAAAATTGGTCCTTATTTTGTTTTTGTTTCACTGGGAAGCAACATTTCTTAGTGTATTGGCTGTCACAGACTTTTGACAGGACATCTGCTGTCAAATGGGAAAACACTGTCAGCAGTAGATTAGAAAGCATGTGAACTTGCATCCTGGCATGTGAAACAGCATTTAAGCCCTTTACACAAAGCTACAAGCACTCGTCCTGGGAGTGCAATAAGAATAAAGTAGCAAGGGCAGAGAGAGCAACACTCTAAGGCTGACTGAATAAAATTTGAAGAATATTTTTTTTAAAGAGAAGAGGTTGTCTGCTTTACAGAATGAAGGATGATATTCCAAAATGCAGATAAATTTAAGGGAAAACCTAAGTWATTGCAAATGGTGATTCTGAAACGTCAGAGAAGCTGAAAGGATAAGGATATGATCTACCACTCTAGTGAGGTAAAACCTAGAACACATCAGTCACCCCTCATAGGTTACTTCCCAAAGTAATCTATGTGTAATGTGCTGTCCCAAAGTAATCTACATGGGCTGTGCTGTACTTCAGCTGTTTTGTGATCTGGATGGGGACTGACCGTGTAGCATGTGCTTATCTCTATCTATAAGTCTAGATGCAACCAGAAATATTTGCTTTGGACATAGAGCCAGACCTTACAGAACAATGAGATGGCACTTGGCAAAAAGGAGACTGTACAAAGCAAGCTGCACATCTAGAGAGGCAAGGAGTGAGAAGGTTGCTCTAGATCTTTAAAGGCCTGAAATCTATGCCAGGCAATAGTTAAACATGTCAAAAGTCTGGACCACTACAAAACAGGGTGACAGTCTCTGTCACACTGTCTAAAAGAATTTTTAATTGCAACAGTGGTTGGACTTGGTAGAGAAGTAGTTTGGATTATCTTACCACTGACACTGACATTTCCACGCTTTCTAAATGTGCAAAAAATATTACTCTGGCCAAAAATATAATGATTTTGGTAATATTTTAGTTTGCCTTTCCTTTTTTTTTCCTAAAACTTTCAAATAAGTTGTTGCTTGTACAATCACTTATTTCAAAATGTGGATTTTGGGCCATGGGGCATTACGGAAAAAAAAGAAGATGGAAACGAACTCTTAACATGATTTTATTTGTGCTCCAGGGGATGTTGAATGACAGTCTTTAAAGAAACAGACTGATTTTTTTTCACATGGACATTTACATACACTTATAGAAAACTCAGCTCTAAAGTATCTTTTTATTTTTTCCTTGTATTGTTTTCAAACCATTCACACTGTGCACAGGGTCCAGAACAGATGCTTTGTCTCCAGCCTAGACTACACTGTGTTCCTCCCAGATGGCTTCTCAGTTCAGATTTTATAATGACAAAGACTTTTTGACTTCTAACTAGATCTTCGTAATGCTTCTTAAAGCAGCAGGAAAAGTTAGCAACACAAATATTTGCTGTCCTGTTATATGAAGACCATTACCCTATTTTTCCTTAAGACAAGAGTACTTTCACAACAAGGTAATTATCTTCAAGTTTATTCACCAAGAAACTGGGTTATTGCCTAACAAAGCAACTGTTTTGTTGAATAAACATGGTGTTTCCAAAATAACTTTCAGTTAGTCATTGAAATAGCTACATTTCAAATATAACCAATTCCTTTTCGATAGCCTTGCAGTTTTAACTGCTTATACAGCTGCTATTAATGCTACATCTACCCTTGAAATACCTTTCTAACGTAATGCAATTTTTAAATGTTTGCACTCTCATGATCTTCCTTGAGCGAATGGTATTTGCAACCCAGCTCTATTCCTCAGTCCTCTTTTTCTTTGAAGGTCATGTGCTTTTCAATTACATCAGTGCAAGAGGCTGGGAGCAGAAAGGTCTGATGGCTTCTTCCCACTCTTTCCTTTAGCAGTGCAAGCAGAAACACTGCGGAAGTTATTCTCCCTGTTGTGCTGTCACACAATGAAAACACAAAGAGTAATAAAAAGTTATCAAGTGTTCTTCCTCTCTAATCTCATTCATACGCCACTATTAGGGCAGGTCATGGTCTCTTCAGTTCTGGAGAACTCCTGACCATAATTTGTCACATCTGCAAGTATTGTTTAATATTAAGCCCACAGAGGCTGTTTACAGGCTTCTCTATCACTACATGTCAGTCTAAGCACTGGCTTTTGTTCCTGTTAGCAATTTCCCTGGCAAGCTATGATAAAAAAAAAATCCAAGAGAATATTTTCTTCCGAATAATTCTAACTAATATACAAAATATCTCATAACAAATGTTTAAAACACAAGTATTTTGCACATAGCTGTTTGGACTAAGAGATATTTCAAAGTCATCAGAATCAGTGCCCAGTAAATGCTCTTTTATGTTTGAATGAAAAATTAGTTATAACAATGGGTGTTTTTTAAGACAGCCATAATGCTTCTAACTTGTGCACAAGCCATTTAATGACTCACACATATCTTCCTTTGTGTTAACATCATATAAGTTCATTTATATCAACATATTAATGTGTTTTTCACTATATTTTATAAACAGTTCTTATAATAAAAATCTGTCACAGATCACAAAAGAGTGAACAGGAATGTCTCAAAGTGCACTGCCTCATCTGCATAACTGCAGATAGGTTACATATTAACAAGGTTCTTGAAGGCTGGGATACCAATTTTGCATACTAAACAGTAATGCCTTGTGTACACTGCTATTCCATTCTTATTAGCTATGTCACAAACTAAGTTTAATCTAAGGTAGGTAAAGCTTCTTTAACTTAAAAGACTTACTACTGAGAAAATAAAAACAAATAGAATCTCTAGTTTAGCTGATTGTTTTGCACGAAGGTCATCTTACTGAGTACAGAAGCTCACAAAGGGCTTTAGCTTCAATATAGTGCAAAGTAGAAGTAAGGTATGAATTCCTCCACCAAAGAGACTAACAATCACTTACCAATCTTGTTGGCTAATAATCAGGTTTCTTAGGGAGAAGTAGTATAGTTTATTGGACCAATTGGAATAGCTGGAAAAAAGGAAGGAATTCTTAGTAGATGTCTAAAATATACTCCATTCCAAATAAAGCACATTGAAACAAACACCTTCAATTCCATTTCATTAAGTAAACATATACCTTCAGAAAATAGGATAGTTAATAGAGGAGAATAGCAGCAAGAGATGATAAAATCCTTGACATTGTGAGAAAGAGGCAGAAACAGGCAGTTAGTCACTCTGACACCAAAGTATTTTATGGCCTTTTTTCCTCAAAAAAATCTATTCCCCCATCATTTTATTAAAGATATTATCTCCCTCTGGAAATTTACCTCACTTATATCCCTAGACTATTACAGGTCCAACAGCACTGCACTTCTGATTGATGGCTTAGCACACAGAAGACATATCTGTCATTTGCTCTTTGGCAGATATTAAAAACCAGCAAAACCATAGAAATATCCTTCTGAAGGTGGGCACCAGATAAAACCTAATATAAATCAGAGCTCAGAACCTGAGATATTCCCAAGCATTACAACCTCCTGCTGGAATAATCCTACTCTTCTTCAGCTTCAGGGAAAATAAAACATGTCCAGATATAAAACCAGGAGTTATTATCTCAGAACAAAATATGCTAAGCAGAAGTTTTGTCATACATTGTATGAATATCTGAAATTAGTCCCTAAGGAATTGAATCAGTAAAGGAATTCATTACCTAAATTGGTGTTGAAATAAAAAACAGATACATAAATACAAAACTGAGATAAAAAAATCCCTTTGCTTATGTTGCTTCACCCCGGCAGTCCTTCTTTTTCAATCACTTTATTAGTCAGGGATTTTATAAAGAAGGCAGGGCTTGTATGTTTTGAATTCCCTTCTGCTGGAATCAGACCTGATTTACCATTTCCAGATGAGCGTTCCAGTCACTAAGCCATTGTGTAAAATAGAATACCATTATTGCAGATTTTATATCTCTACCTTCTTCCTCTACCTTTATATCTTAACCTTCTAGATTAAGTTTGCTACCTGTAGTCTCTCAGACAAAGTAATCTCCTACTAATCCTAGAAGAAGACAGCTTGGACACATTCCTGTATTTGATGTCTGGTTATTCTTTGATCTGAACAGTTGCTAGTTAGTGCTATGAAACCTTTCCCTCTTACTTCACCCTTACAAATTGCCTTTTATTGGTACAATTTTCTGTTTATCTGAAGACCTACATACGATTATCAGTCTATAAAAAGTAGCATGCTTTATTCTTTTAGTACATATTTTAAAACAGATCGCCTATAATGAAAGTTCAAGGGTTTTTTAAGCCTTTAGAGACATTCATTGCAGACTTGATGCTTTGCTCATTCAAGTCAGCAAGTTTCTATTGATTTTGTTACAGCCCAAGAATAATATGCTAACTCACTATCTGCATCTCCAGTATTGGTATAGATTTTGAATATGATATTAGCAGCAGAGAAGAAAGAATGATCCACTAATGCAAGAGATTTATGTTACATTCCTATTAGGTTACGTTCCTATTTCCATTTGTCCCATTGAAGACCATACCAAAAATTTATTCATGGGCTCAGGGGACTTAAATATAAGTTATGGCCACTCTTATTCATGGCCCTTGGGCATCATGCAAACACACAAGGATTAGGAGATAGAACTATATGAAGAATAAAAGGATTTAAGTAAGGACTCCAAACAATCAAGCAGAGAAACAACTATGCTAAGATATTTCAGGACCAAATGGAATATCACATTACCTTGCTAGATGCAATATTAGAAGTCATAGGACTCTATCCAGTTTACCCCTGTATTGTGCCAAAAGCACATAATTCAAAATGTATCCAGTTTTGGCTTCCTGAGACTCTCCCCATCCCTTAATGTTTGGTTATAAAGGCAATTTACATTTCCCAGAAGCAGGCAAGCAAACAAGAACAGGAAGAACAAAAACACATAAAAGATTCTTGGGGTTTATTTCATCTTAGCACACKTATATGCCTCATTATGAGTATCACCCTCTCTATTTAAACTTTCAAAGGCTTCAGATTCTGTCATGAAGCAGCTGAGCTCCACAGAAACCAGATGCATACTGGGATTCCTTTCAGCTGGTGTTGATTCTGCAGATTATTCCAGACTAGTGATATCTCATACAGTCAATCAGTCAAGCTGCTTGAACAATCTGCTCCATTCCATCAGTGCCATATTTTGTCTATTCCACTATCATCAGTGAACACATTTGTTGCCTTCTCAGTGCAGCCCAAAATGATAATGACTATCATGATTGATTTTAAAAATACTTACCATATTTTGCACAGTTTGGGTACATATGTCGATCCTGAATAAGTAGTAATATGATAGACATCATCTATATGAAGGGTTTATGATAAGTTATAAGGTAGTTTTACTTCAGCCATTTTCCAGGCAGGTTCATACAACAAATTTCAAACTGTACACAAACATACATGGATATTTCTAAATAGAAAACATTTAGTAAACACAACAAAAAAGTCTGATGAATTCTTTATATTCCTAGACATTTCTGTACTGTGGTCAAATTCAGAATGAGAGATGATTTAAGGTATTGTCTATCTCTATTCAACATACACTGTTGAGAGGAGTATAATCTTTCTCACCTCCCGCCCCTATGATGGTACTCAGATTTTTATCATATAGTAGGTGAAGGAATAGTAAAGAAGTGAAGATTAGAAATATGATGAGTAACCTAGTTCAGTAAGAAACTCTTTACTCTGAAGAAGTAAGAACAGCTGAAGCAAGATTTTCATGTCAAAACATCATGTCTCCCAAATACTTTGACTTGTAAAAAAGTGACCTTCAAATAACCTATTCTGATAACATAGAAGAGCAGGTGACACTGCATAGTTATGTTCACAATCTGTGTTTATAAAATAATTTCATGTAGCTTAAGGAATAATATCAGCGGCAATGTAAACCCCAATCCTTGTGATTTCAGAAATGAGCTTCTATCCATACAACCRTCTCAGAAAAGCCATGTAATGTGAATAGCAATGCTATAATGAAAATCCAGAGACCTTTCCTTTCCAGTTGCTAGACATAAGAAACTACTCTAAGTTGGTTCATAGTTCATGTACTAAAAATTAAAATACTAAAATAGAAATTTTTATCTATTGAAATATAATTTAATGCATTCACTTACTGTATTTTTTGTCATTCTAGAATTATTAGATATACCTTTATTAATAAATAATTATTAAACAGAATAGGATTTAAACCAAWGTTTTAAATGAGTTACTGAATAGACTGAACACTTTCCTAAAGCAAGGTCTTACGGCTGTTGATTGGAGCAAATTCACCTGTCAATTCCATTTTTTATAAATCTGACATCAATCCTATATGATATATTCCAGCATTATTAGCTGCAGCTTTGCTGATTAGAAATTACTGTCTACTATTTCCATAAATTACACATCATTAACAGTGACAGGCAGGCACAAGGAGCGGCTCTATTAAAGCACGGGTCTCACATAAGTCTTGTGCTATAAACCACTGAGGAACTTTCTTTGCAAGAAGCTGTATGGCCTTTGATCCCTCTGACATTAAGAGTTTAAATAAATTATAATTCATAATTACCACATCCAAATTTTCAGGAGAGGTGCTAAGGTGAGGGTAATTTAAAGATGCACTACACTATTAAAAAAAAAAAAGCTTTTGTAATATATGCCTGAAAATATCATTTCACCCATCCAAGAAATCCTATCAATAACCTTGGATCCTATGAGTATGACAGAACCAAGTACTATATTTTGCATCAAATAAACCCCTTTTATTTAATTTTAAATGAAGCAGACAAAGTTAATAAAGGTGATGATGTTTCATGGTATATATTTGTAGCATTATCCTACTTGTTTGACATAGTTTATAGTCTATTACATGTTATAGACTTATAATCTAAACTATAGAATTGCAGCTCATTTTGAGAAAGCATCATAAAACAATTGATATATGCAAAAAATCTCATATTTAGTCCTTTCCCTAATATGTGGGGAACGATGAAACGCATGACAGAACTGGGCATAACCACAGTCTAAAATATCCTCCAAGTCTGTGCTACTATCTAAATGCAGCATCCTCGTACAGCTCTTTTTCTGAAACATGGAGAAGTAGGTCTTGGTGTTTTCTGTAAAATTCTAAGTGGTCTAAGGTGTATTTGCCCTTACCAAATCAAATGCGTTAGAGAATTTATATGAAAAGCACTTAGTTTAATTCAACTTGATTACATATCGAAGCCAAAGTAGTTAGCCAGCTGAAACAGATATTCGAGATACAAAAGACTCACAGATGTAAAACGAACTTTTAAGTTACTTAGAAGCTCTTAAAAGAATAGAGAAAAGGTATGGCAGTTGCATTCTTGGTTGTTGCTGCTTACATGAAGATTGTTAACTTAAGAATTCAATCTTCTGTTTGGATTTTGTAGCATTTTGTATTTACTTTCTACTCACTGTTGTAAAGGGGCAAATAATAAACACTTCTATCCCCCGTGGACCATTTAATCAGAGTAATTTACTGTTCTTTATCTTAATTAAAACTGAAATATAATTTCTTTCTATTTCTAATTAATTTTGCAAGAATACTTCTTCAATGATAAAATTAAGAAGTTAAGGTCATATTCCTTTCAATGGTACTAAATTTTATCAGTGTGATTTTAGAATTGTATTTCTGGACTGCATGCAAACAAATCTGGAACCTTGAAGAATACTTTTGTAACATTAGAGCTAGGAGCTTTATCAATGTTTTGTAGAGATAAACAATCCAGTATGAACATAACTCTCATTCCTGGTTTTTTCATTTCTTTGTCTCTTACTGCTTCCAATTTGGAATAGGATCAATAGATTTTTACCATAATTTCCGAAATTTCTCCATGTARTAAACAGATAAATATATACTTATCTTTCTTGCTTTCCAATCCAGAAAAAGAAAATGTAAGAATACTATATGTAAAAAGAAGATTAAAAATCATTACAGTTTTAATTAATTGTGGGAGCTGAATAGAATAATACTGGTTTATGGTTCTAAGAGGAAAAGTATGGATGAGAAATAGCTGAATTGAAACATACTTACAGGCAAATGTTTGCATTCAGTTCAGAAATATTGTAGAAAATTAGGGAGTTTTACATGGGAGGAAATAAAGCTGTTTTCACTTATTAAACACACACAATGGCTTTATACCTCACAGTAAAGTTTAGTTAATATACAAAAATTTGCATTGCCTGAAACATTTTCTCTATGGACTTCAAATTTAAATTAAGTTTTTTTCTGTTTTTTCTTTGTTGATGTGTCTCTAAGATACATAAAACTGTTCTGAAAAATATTTTGTGGTGTTATATGTTACATGGTCTTTCTGACCTTTGTCTAAAGCATGAACAGAATGGTTCAGCATTCTGCCCCATCAGCCAATTTTCTGAATTACAAGTAGGTTTTTATTGAGTTGTGACTCTTGAGGACTCAAGTACATTGTGATAAATGTTGAAAGTTGCTTCTTATCAGGAGATTAATGTGTGTGGTCATTGGTCTCTTTGGACATTACGTCTTAATAAAAACCAATTTACTTAAATTACTTTTCTCACTCCTTTTATTAATATTGCAAAATTACAAGCAGGAAAAGGGAAAGCTTTCAACTCTGCTTTGCAGGACGTTGAATTAAATTTGTTCACTTAAGATCTAGAGTAATTGATTGACTCACATAAAACCTAACCAGACTAACTGTAACACTAAGGAAACTTGGCCAATTACAGTTTTCCATATTTTTCAAAGATCTCAGCTAAACTTTAAAGGGAGCAGTATGTGATAATGAATCATTACAATACCATGGCAAATTAGATACAGATGATATATTGTTATGCCCTGCTCTAGCAAAGAGGTTTCAGTCTAACATTCACCATTTCCACACTGGCATTATTTCAGGAAAAAAGTTGTTCTTTTCAAACAGGTGCCAGAATTAATTTTAACATAATCCTCACTTCTCAAAAAAACATGAAAGAATTTTGTGGATTTTATCAGTGACTAAGCATCCTTCAAAGAGGTCTGCCTGGATCAATAATAATTCAGAGCTTATCAGAATAACAGGCTGCTATTTTTCATGTAAACAACTTTTATTTTATTCTCTTTGAAACAAAACACCCAGTTTTACTGTAAAGACAACTTTGTATTTGAAGATTTAAACTGATTATATTTTAACAATCAAAAGTAAATAACTAAATGCGAAGCAAAACTTTTAATACCTGAAGGAACACCTGAATGATTGGGGGTTTTTTGCTCTCAATTTACTTTTTATATAGACTTCATATGAGAAATTATTTCCATATCTTGAAAACTTTTAGTCAGTTAGACATAGTGTTTCTACCCTGGCCACCTACTCTTTGCTCTAGGCAATTATTCCATGCCAACGTGACGGGCACAAACTGGAATAACACTCATGTATTCTACATCCATTGAAAGATTATGTATATTCTAGAAAAGTTCAATAGCACTCTAAATTAGAAAACATTAGTTTCACAGTATTTTATTCCAATATATCAAGATGATACAGGATTAGATTTACTACAGATTTCTGTATATATGGTGCCTGCAAAAATTAGGATGAAAATTGATCTTCTCCCTTTATAATTCAAAAGTCTGTATAAAAACTTGTTTCGGTCACAAGCTCTACAGTTCAACACCTGAAAAACAGCAATGTGGGTAAGAAAATTTATCTGATCTTGTATAAATACATAGATCAGAATTATTTTGATCAGAAATCTTATGTCACAATAAAAAAATCCGATTTTTTAAGAGTTCAGTACATAAGGAAAGAAAAAAAGTCAGAAAGCTGAGATCACGATGCAGGTGGATTTTGTGAAGACATCACAAACACATTTCATTCATTGTGAAGGATTTGATGGTTTCCTATGACACAGTCAAAAGTTGGGACGTCATTATCCAGCAAATCTCACAGACAATTTTTCTGACTTGATAAATACAAGAAAATAAAATTTTATTCTGAGTTTTAAAACTCAGAAGAAAATTTTGCTGCTATAATCTTGCAATACTGGATACTAAAATCTATTTTTTTTGCAAGCCGCAATAGCTGCTTTCAATGCTATACCACAAAACTGACCTTAATTATACAAACTAGCATGAAAACAGAAAATGTAGGTGTTTACTTGACCCTGGAGAGTGATAAACTAACAATTAAAATTTAATTATCTCGTGTCATGCTGTGTGTGACTCAAAATAATGCATATAGTGCACTAAATACCTTCTGAACTACTCTGTCTAGATCCGACCTTAACTTGTAATGAAATTCTGATCAATATATGGCACTACAAGTAGACACGTGCAACAGAATAGTCATCCATATTCTACTAAAAGAACACTTGAATTTCTTAATAGTTCTTCTCAATGTGGAATCTTTACAACTAATGGATCTATAAATTTACAGAGCTGAAATAAATGTTATTAAAAAAACAATTTGAACAGCCATGATTAATGGCATGGCCAGGAAATGCAAGTCAGAAGAGAAGTATTAGATAAACAATTAGAGAAATTTTTTTAATAACAAAGCTGAACTTGTTTACTAGTAAGCAACGGAGTTTAATTTTCAATTACCCTGGCTATTTACACCTGCCACTGAAGACCCTTTTAATCTTTTTTAGACAGATAGCAAAATTACAAACTAACTTTTATACACTTACACAATATTTTTAGACCTTTCACCAATCTAGTCATAATTGCACTAGGTTATCCTCAGTGGTGAGGCTTCACCTCATGCAAGGTGAGAGGAAGCAAATTCTGTAACACTGATGCAAAGCTAACTGAAATCAATAAAATCTGTCCATTAATGATGATGAGCTTGATCTGATTCCGTAATACTGGTCACTTTCCRTAGGTCACCGTCTGCGCTTGTCTAAAACTTGCGCAAATAAGAATGGTAGCTTTTCCTGTTTGGTTAGATTGCTCAAGGTCAAAGGAAATGCAGATCATTGCTGTTCTGAGGCATCTGACRTTACCATCATTATGGAAGAAACAACAGAATTGTGTTCAATTCTCATCAAATTTCTTTGTTTCTATCAAACCCATAACTTTATATATACTTTTAGGAAGAAATAATTACGATAGAACAGTTAGGCAGAACAATTACAGCAGGCAACTTCTGTGTGATTACTTCCACAGTTCCAGTGATGAACTTCCTCTTGGTACTCATGATATTTCATGTTGATAATTTCTTTGAGAAAGGCCAGTATATATAATGCTGAAAACATCTCTGTAACAAGTATGTAATAGTACTAAAAACATTAAAATTGCTGAAAATAAAAATTTAATTTGTCTGTGAGGAATGTCACAATAAATTCCTGTTGTTTTTCACTGAGGTCACAAAGATATATATGTGCTTATTCTCAATTTTTTATTTTTCCAAGCATATATGTTTCAATTATTAAATTAAATTTCTTTATTTGATATGATCAAAATTCCTATGCAGCTACTCTTGTTTGTGACTGGAGCAATTTAAGAAATTCAGAGCAGTTCAAGATGTTTTCAGCTAGGTTGCTGGTCTCAAACTGAATTTTGCGAGCTGTCAGCTGACTGTAGAAAATGTGTGTCGTTCTTCCAATTTCTTTCAATGTGAAGTTGAATAAGTTCCTTTAAAGTTGTTATGACTTAAGGAAGGCTACTTTATCCATTATAAAAATCAAAAAACAACATTCTTTTATTAGGAAAATATACCTTAGCACAGGATGAAATAATTTCCCCCTAAAAGAGGTGGCTTAACCAAATAAAATATAAYGAAAAATACCCATTTGAATGCCCATGTACATCCTTCTTTAGTTTACCACAGTACAACATAGGCATATTCCTGATATATGTAGTTGAATGGAAATAAGCGTTCTCCAAGTTATAAATTTCCATTGGGGATTTTGTTTGTTTTCCTCTTATCCGCAGTAAATTACTTTTTTTTACAGGTATCACCTAAGCAAAAGTTGGACCATGTGGATACCAAATGCCCCATTGTCTGCTGTCAAGACATACTATATTTCATATGAACTAAAGATTTATGGCTAAAAAATTATAAGGCATCATAGTAGTCATAAATAAAGCAAGAATTTTCAGTGTTTTAGTTTTATCACCTTCATAGTTCTAAATTTTCTCTTGATTGAAGCAAAAAGAAAAATAAAGTCACACAGAAATTTTGATTTCTACTTAGCCCTGCTAAAATAACTTTGTTCCAGGTGACTGATTTTTCTTTTTTCTTGCAGATGTTTCATTCATAAGAATAGTCTCAGATGAACTGCCTTACAAAAAATCATTTTGTTTATTCTAGGTTTTGGAAAAGATTGAACAAATGAGCTTTAAAATAATGTTTGCTGTGCCTTTGGGAATGTGTGAGTTTTCTGTTTCAAGTAATGTATCTGCTTTACATATATTTCTTTTCTTTTTTTTGTTTTTATCTGCAAAGCTTCTGGTTTCTGTAATTTCAAAGAATTGTTTGTGAATTCATCCATATGACTACCTCTCAAATCTGGGGAAGATTTATTTAAACCCTAAACAATGCTTTGCTAAATTAAAGGTATGAATTTTGAGAAAGATCTATTTAAAGCACACTTCCAGGCAGAAATGTTTATTACTTTAGCTGATGGCACTGAAACTCAGAATTACAGATGAGATGAAAACTAACTATAGGCTGGGTTTTGAAGACAAAATACAAAAAGAAATTATTTTTATTTAACGAAAATACAGATAATCTGAAAAGAAGTTGTGCAGTACATAAATACTAGGTGAATATGAAACATATAAACTTCCTATCCTACTCGGTGCCATTGCTGACAATTATTTTCTCAGCTTGAAACGCCAGTAATGCTGACTCCTTTAAAACCAATGAAGCCTGCTGTTTTTCCCATTTTTATGTACCACTCAGTGTAGTAATCACCATGTTTCAGAGGGGGAATAAGCTAATATGAAATTAGAGAACTCTCTTAGGAAATTCTTCATTTTGGTATAGTAATAAGATCCTTCATGCTGCTTCGCTGAACATAGCTATGATAGAAAGTTAAATATAAAGACCCTTTTTCCCCATCACTTCTCACTATAGGTTTTTTTTTCTATGCATTCTGCGTTAATGAAATCTAATGACAGGTATTTAAATAGGGAAAGCATTTTTGAAGAATATTTCTTGTACAGACTAGAAATATGACAGCATTATCATCAATTTAATTTAGATTATTAAAAATATAAAGCGTAAATGTGACCTGGAAAACAACGTTTCCTGAAGAAGACTTACTAATAGCAGATATGAAAGTGTCAGCAGGCATCTTACAGAAAAATGGCGAGCATGATTCCTCTTCTTCCTTGGACAAAGACTCCAGGGAAAGCTTCCATTTCCAAAAGATTTTTATGTATTCTGTCTTGCAGCAATGCTGATTAGCCATATAAATTTTCCACTGKTTAGGCTGGACACCATAGCTCTAAGAGGCAGGCTGGTGATTTGATGGAGATGGGGCCTTGCAGGTAAGATACTTGGTTTAGAAGTATCCTGTCTCCCACCTTTAAGGCAAGGGCTCTGTGGAGAAGAGGTTTTCTCGGTCCTGTGTTCGTAGTTCACAAAGAGCAGAAAGGAAACCAGGATCAGGAAAAATTGAAGACACTTTCTACTTATAACTTTCTCTGGGATTCATTGCAATTGGCTTCTTGCTCAGAGCTTTAATCCTGCACTTTCTAAGCATTTAACACTCCCTAAGCACTGCATTGTCAATGAATTCAGAGGTCACAGATTCTGTTTCATTCAACCTTCATTGATTGGCACTGAAACACTTTACTTTGGATTGCAACATGGATTACAATGCTTGATTTATCCTAAGAATGGTCTTGTGAGCTAAGCAGGGAAATGTTACTTTCTCTTTTACAGATGGAAACTGAATTGGAGTACATAGGAAGTCCAGCTCTTCAAACATACTTAGGGGAATTTATCCACCATGGATGTATTGAACTTCAGCATAGGCTATCATCTTAAACCATAGGCATCTTGGTCTCATGCAGCACTGAAAGTTGCTAGTTGATCAGAAATCACTAAATAGCAAGCCATGTGCATTGGTACTGCAGTCTGTCAGGGTGTCCCCTGCACGGCAATTGACAAAGAAATAGTGGAAGTTTCTTCTCCAAATCAAGCAGAGCTTGGCTTTGAAGGTAAATCCCATAAATCATAGCCATTATAGCTGTTCAGGGAATAGCACCTGCTCTGCTCTGGCTTCACACATGGTAGAGACAAGTGCAGACTCAGAAAACCAGGATGGTACACAGATGGAGGCTTCTGACTGGCCATGAGCAGATGTCTTCCTCTCTCCAGTCAGTGTCTTAAATGTCCCTGGTTTTTTTCTCTCTAATGAATACTTAGCTAACTGACACAGTTTCCTATCAGCCTGAAGGCTATGCTTCCCTTTGGGGGAACATTAACTGTGTATTATGTGGAACCCAGGCATTCAACTCAGGAGGGAGGATTCCAATAGACCATTTTCCTTTCCCTTCTGCCATATCTCTTCCTTCAGTTCTCAACAATAAAAACAGTAACAAATGATTCCTGGATCAGAACCTTTTCTTCTGCAGATACAAAGACGATCTTTATTTTTTACCCCACAAAATTCAGGGAAGGGAGAAAGAAGAGGCAAAAGGAAGCAATGGCCTTGTGCATCTGTATCTTCTTCAAAGGTTTGTAATATTTGAGTTAGCACATGCCTTTTCAGAGGTATTGGAATTTCTGTGCATATTTATAAAGATATCTATTAGCCAAAATGAGCACAAAAAGATTAATTAAATAAATGCTCCTTATTCTGATCCAAAGGTCCTGTTCCAACCATGGCATTCTCACTAATTTTAGAATCATATAGTCTATGTAAAATATATGCTGAGGCACATGTAATATGGGTTAGAAGGTTATAGAAAGTCTAGTTAGTTCTTCATATTTTTAATGTCAGTGTTTCCAGATAAGCCTGATAGAGAGAGGTCATAGACCTTGTGTGATTTTTTGGCCTTTTAAGTAGGCAGAGTTGTGTGAATCATGCAGAGCAAATTAAGGTTACAAAATTATCAGAACCAAAATATTGGGGTAACTTAATGCAAGTGCTTAGGATTTGCTAAATAATTTCTGAATTTAACCAAACACCAGTTCCCAAAATCATGTATTTCATGTGTCTTTCGGTTTCAGATATTGAAACAGTTAACATAGTGGTTGCCACAGTTCTGCAATGAGCAGAACTGAATCTTCAGGTTTTAATGTTTTACAAAACAGAATTGCTAATTAAACTTGATTTGTTAAATTGAATATTATGTCACTAGGGAAAGAAATCATTATGGTAACAAAGTAACTTATCTGAAGAACTGCACATTCATAAATAAAATTGATTATTTTAACTGGTATGATTTAAAAATGAAGTAAAGAGTTTGTATGCAAAATAGGGTAAATAGACCTTACTTGCTTCAAAAGACATATTGACATCTTACAATGTGTAATTTAGTTCCAAAAGTAATATGTTTCTGACACTTTCTCCAACACAATATTATGCCTGCAGTGAAAGGAATTTTCATCATTTATTGCCCCCTTTAGATATCTACCATGAACGTAGTTGATCTAAAAGAAGCTACATTAATTTATGTCTTACACTCAGCACTCTGAAGTACTGACTCTGAATGACATTTTCTTCAGCTCCTTCCAGAGATGACAAACACTGTTGCTATTAGATGAAGCCTTAGTATGTTGCCTAAGAGTAAGTCTTAGCGCCATAGGTCATTCAGCAATTCTGCTGCTGCAAATTATGATATCTCTTGTATTAGACGAATTCCTTGCTTGTCAGAAATTATTCTTGTCACTGGGCTAAGATGCAGCTGGAATGAAAGTGATAGTGTAACATATGGTCTTTGCTCTAGCATGGCAGACACATATTCACTCTCTCAGAGTCTATTAATCAGCTCTTGATGCAGTGCCCTTAACTTGCTAACCTCACTTCTGCATTTTGCAGTAGAAAAATCACCCAACCATAGTCTTTAAAGAAAGCTGTACATTTTATTGTACATTTCATGGAAGCAGACTATCCTACAGTTTCTAAATTTAGCTTATTTTGAAGGGCCAACCATCATCTGGTGATCACAAGAATATAGTACTACAACTAAAGTTATATCAGGGGTGGATACTTTGGTAATAATAACTGATTTTGTAAAATGAACTTTCCTAAAAACAGTTTTGGTAGATATATATTCTGTATAAGGGAAAGGAACCAAGAATATGCAGCAGGTATTTTCCTTCAATCTTGTTATTTATCTTAGTAGTTATTTGATCAGTATAATTTAGTAAAGATTTTAGAAGGGCGTATCAGCAGATAGCACTATTACTTGGACACACATAATCTGTGTAGGCATACCAAATAAATACATATTGCAAGTGTACTAAAATAAATATAAATTATTTCAAGACAATATTTTTACTTAATTTGCCTAAAAAACAAATTCTGAGTCTTATTAAATAATCAGGGAAAAAACCCCTTAGTGTTAACAATGAAATTTACTGTTTCCATAAAAAAGAGTAAAAACATGCTTTCTAATCTGTACAAAAATAAATTATACCTAACCTTTACAGCTACATTAAAAGTTTAACGAACTCAAACTGAAACCTGTGGAAGGATACACATTCTGAAAGCCACAATATGAGAGTCAGATTTCTGTAGATTCATCATCTCACAAAACAACACAAGCTAACAATGGTCACCTTACAAAACCAGTCTGCTTTAAGGAATGTGCAAAATCATTTATTTGCAGTCAGTGTTTTTTGTTGAGGTTTTATAGTGTACTCAGCCACTGAGTTTGATTTGGTACAGCACTGGAGTGTGTAGTAATCCTACAAGTAAAGTAAGTAATAGGAGCAGCAAACCAAGTGCTCATATTTGCCTTAATTTTGGGCAGGCAGTCTACCTATGTGTACGTTGCCACCTGGATAATTGACTAGCATGTAGAATTTTACTCTTGTTTTCTACTGGATTAGGTCCTTCAATAATAAGGAGTATCAGCTTTTCTGATGTATTTGTTTGAGGAGATATTTTGTTTTCATTTTCACAGAAAAGCAAGTAGACTCATTTTTATGCCTTCGTAGCTGAAGATAACCGTGCACATAACTCCTTTTAAGACTGCACCTGTGCAAAAAAAGTAATTTAGGATTGGATGTGCAAAAACATAACAGCACTGTAATACATCTACATTCCTTACAGAACCCTCTTACAGTATTTTATGCTATTCTACAGAAGATCCTTGTAGTCACTTTGAGGACTATCCTGAGTATCATTTTACTCATTTCCAAATAATTTTCCAGAATATAACTTCAACCAAGAAACATAATTTTATTTATGAAGTTGTCGTTGTTATTATTATTATTATTATTTATATATTGTGATATAGTCCCTATTTCACATCTTAATTATCATAAGTAGTCAGAGAGTATAGTTTGATAAAAAAAAGAAAATCTGCCATAGGTGGGGTTGAAGAAAAGATTGGAGTTTCAGGTTGTGACCTAGGAAATCCCTGCTAAATTGTCCGTGTTTTAGACAAAGCTGTTGGCAGACCATAAGGTTTAGCCAGAGCTGGTAAAAGAGGCTGCAGTAAAGGCTGCTGTGCCCAATCATAGAACGGCTTTGGACCTTAAAGATCATCCCCACTGCCATTGGAAGGGACACATTCCATAGACCAGGTTGCTCATAGCCCCATCCAGCCTGGCCTTAAACACTACCAGGACTGGGGCATCCCCAAGTTCTCTGGGAAAAATGTTTCAGTTTCATTTCAAAGACAGCAACAAGCTTGAGCTACCTTCAGCCACCCCCACAGTAATTTATTTTTTCCTAATATCTAATTGAAATCTACATTTTTTCAGTGTAAAGAGATTCCCCCTTGTCCTATCACTGTAGTGACAGGCTCACTGGGGAGGGGCAGAAGTAAAAAGTAAACTAATAAACTAATGGGGTGAAACACAGCAATAAGGATTCAGATGTGGCAAAATGGAAAGGACATGGTACACAAGACAGGAACAATGCACACGAGATGTCAGGGAGTACACCTAGCCATTTTTTACTGGAGGTCCTAGGAAGGACTCTACACCATGAGCGTTTTGTTTTGATTGTCCAGAAAGTGAATATTCTATAGCACTTTGCTTGCAGGCATGTAATATCTGCCTGAAATCCTGTTAGCATTGCAGGAATCCATAAGTGCAGATCAGATGGCTGGATTCTTCTTATAATGCATGGAATAAAGTCTTAATGAAATGTCTGAAAGCCAGAGCCAGGCGAGAAGAAGGGATTGGCCAGTTGCTGGATTTTTGCATAGCTGGGAGCTGCCTAAATGATGCATAAGTATATACTGAGTAAAGGATACCACTTAACTTTAATCTCACAGAAATGTGGTTAACTTTTACGAAGTAGAGAGTAGCTGATGGTCTGGAACAGGCATCAGCATAGTGACACCAAGACACCCCTTCTGTCTGGATGCAAACTTGTTATTAAGGAGCAGCAGTGCTCCTGACCAAGAAAAAAAAGCAGGTTTAGCTCTTATGGTTTATTGACCAGTTTCAGCTACAAAAACTAAGTACCCTATGACAACCCTGGCCACAAAATTTGGATTATCTGGGTGTTGTTCTTTACATTCTTATATCTTCCTCTTTCAGAGCCAGTCTTCTCCCAGATAAACAACCTATCTCTAATTACTTGTCCCTACTGGTCCTGGATTTATGATATCCATATCCACACATAGCGCTATGACATAGTATCAGCCATATATTGTATTAACATTATGGATACATAGCGCTGTTGGTCTCACAGGGCTATGCTCCTCTAAAGGTTCTCAATGCTACCCTCCAACAGCCCATGGAATTTAGCTGTTTCTCATGTAACTCCTTTTCAGCCTTTGAGATCCACTCACATTTCCTCAAGTTATCTGTAACTTTTGTCAGCAATTTCTCATGTCATGTCTAGTAATTTTCCACAGTCAGCTTAACCTCAAGTCAGGGTATAGTGAACGGCCCACTCATTAGTCTGTGGCTCTAACATTAACTCCAGAGGTCAGGAAGGTACCTTTTCCAGTGAAGAATCACTACCAACATCTTTTCTCAAATGCAGGGCAATAACCAGCCTTTTCCCTTTAAACGGTGTAACAGGGAAAGAAGTGGCACAGGACCCCCATAACACAGTGATTGCTATATCTTCTCAATATACAGAAGTTTTGCATGAAGACATTTAACCATACAAGGTCTGTCCTCCCCCATCACGCTTTCACGACAAAACTATGTGTTATTTTTGCTGTCCTTAATCTTTTCTGTTGAGTCACTTAACTTTTTATATGTGGTACTTWAATTTTCATTGGACCAATTATTGGAGCCCAAGTCTCACTAATGGGTAAATGAGCTAACACTGGAGCCTTTTTTCTCTTTCTCTTCAGTGCAAAATATAACTTGTGAATCTCAATGGGGTTTGCTGTGAACAAAGCAACTCRCCAGTTTTTTTCAGGTAATTTTATGGATGAGCAATGCACTGATACAAATATACTGAGAAAGTATGAGGTGGTAGATAGAATGTTTTGCAGCAGAAAAACRTTTTGCAGCAAGAGCAAGCTATAGTTCTCATTACTGGGTGGTTATACAGTTAAAAGCTGCAGCAAAGAAAGGGCTTTACACTGGATTAAAGATGAAGAGACGAGTGTTGCTGAAGATATTCAGAGTACTTAGAGAAATTTAGACAGTTTCTAATTCAACCTTTTTTTCCTTCTACCTCTTAAATATTTCCCTTTTAGATCCTCATCTGACAGTAATTAGGCTACTCAGGTTAATTAATCTCAGAAAGTTCTCAGTAGCATAATCTAGGTGACCATAGAAGTTGCCGTAAAATTAATCATCTCCATTGTCAAGCATAACACACAATGAACTGTAAACACTATACACTGAGTTATGATTTGTTTCATAATTTACATGTATTAATATGTAAATCATGCCTATGAACAACATTTTATCTTTTTAATATTACTTTATATAAGGCAGGTTTAAATCGCAGTAATCACTTGCATACCTTTTTGAAGAAAATCACTACTATTGATGCCTTACAGAAAAATTWAAAAAAAATCTATTACATATTTCTTTTGTGTTTCTTTCCCCTTTTTCTTTATTTCTAAGCCAGTTAATCTTTTTTTACTATAATGTTCATACCTTTCTGAAGTTCAAATTTTTTGCTAATCTTTTCTCCTCACAAGATATCAATTATGACGAAATAAATTAAAGAACAGTTTATCTTAAAATTAAATTAAATATTGACATGAATGAAATCATGCATCACTGAATTGAGTCCAGGGTACTAGGGATAAAGGATTAGACAATATTCCTTAAATAACCAAATTGTTTCCTGCATCACTGCTGCTACTCCATTTTTGGCTTTATTTTGACTGTATTTGTATGTAGTTTATTGTATAACATAAAAATCTCTATATTTACAGTATGTATCACAAGATGAGTACTCATCTGGAAGATAAAAGGTGAATGTTGTCTAGAGAAGTTAGAGTTGATTGCATAAACTCACTAGCACTGCAAGGAAAAACAATTGCAGGTACAAAGAATTATTTAGATTCTTGAAATGCAATGCATACAGATGATCTTATATTTTGTTTTTTATRGAAATCTGTTAATTTCTACAGAGCATTATTGCAAAAATTCCCTGATATGTCATATGACAAAAGTGGCATCCAATTAAAAAAACCAAAGCCAACTGTGCACATGCTCACAAAAAGAATATCAAAATTATAATAGACTATTAGAAAATAATAATTCAGACCTTAGTAACAAAGGCCATTTTTGCAATTTTACCACAATTCCAATAAACAACATTAATAAAAATGAATTTTTCTTACTATTTTTGAGTCTGTTTTGTATGTATCAAGATTGCATCAAAACTGAGTGCAGTACTCACTTTGTTCAAAAGAAGACTACTTCACAGTTCATGATCATGTTTAGGCTTCTGAACTGAAGACATCTCTGGCACTTTTAAAACAATAAATTTATTTGAATTAATTTAATATGCTTCAATAATCACTTTCATAATTTTCATTGAGCAGAAAAGCTATGAAAGACAGAGTCCAGAACCAGCATAAATGGTGGAATAAAGACACAAATACTGTCACACCTTAGTGATCTATTTTCCTCAGACTGAGAAGCAACGTGTGGTTCAATGGAGCTGCTTTAAAGATTGGCCTAAGAATAAACAGTTACTAGACTACTTAGAAAGGGTCAAAAAAGATGTTTTAGTTTTGCTCAAATGAAGAAAGAAAACTTTTAAGAGTCACTTCCACTAAATTCACACATTTCAGATGATGCAAAAGAGATGCAGAATCAAGACTGAGAACCTCAGACTGTTACAGATCATGCTCATGATGTGAGAAAGCAAATAATACACTGAGGTGTTAATGCCTTTTGTATGGTTTGACTACACCTAAAACCCCACTGGAAACTTGTGACATGGACTTCCTGTGGTGCAAAAACATCCTTCCCCAGCTGTGCTCCAAACAAAGGCTACTTTAGAAACATTTCCCCCACCAGGTTTATGGCTTAGCATGACGTCCTGTGGCATGGAGTATCCCTTTGGTCAATTTGGTCCATCTTTCCTGCCTGTGTCCCCTGCAGCCTCTTGCCCACCCCCAGGGCTACTCACTGAGAGGGCAGTGTGAGAAGCAGAAAAGGCTTTGACACTGTATAAGCACTGCTCACCAGCAATTAAAACACTGATGTGTTACCAATATGGTTTTGATCACAAATGTAGACCATAGAACCATACAGACTGTTATGAAGAAAAATAACATCCCAACCATATCTAGTACACCAGGATGTCCTCTTATATGGGTATAGCAAAACTTGCTGCTACTTTTGTGGGCCAGGGTGGCCACTGGCAAGACAAAAACAAAAGATAAATAATCTGTTTCAAACTGTTAACTACTGATAACTGCAGTAACTGTGGTAGGCAAATGCCAATATTTTAAAAATAAAAATCCTAAAATTATTGTACATTGCAGGAGCACAATTTTATGCCTATATTCTTCAGCAATCAAAAATAAGATTTTTTTTCCCAGCATATTGCATGAAAATTAAATATTTCTGAAAGGAAGCAATTTTACATAGAAACTGTAATGCCTGATGCATGTTCAAGCAGTAAAGAAATTGCAAGGCGGTTTGAGTTGCAGTAAAAATAAAAAATGAATTTTCAACATTCTAATGAGTTGAAGCTTACATTTTGGGTGTTAAAAACTACAGTCCTTTTGCATCTGCTGTGCTTTCCTTGTGAAATTAACATACKTCTATCTGATGAACTTGAAAATTATATGAGAAATGACACTTCAAGAAAATCAATCACTTATATTACTACAAGAAATATGATCTCTCAAATGCTTGCAATAAAACCTCATTGCTTTCACGTTACAAACGTTCAATTCTAGGTAATGATACTAAAATAAAAAACTACGGTTGAGAAGATGACATTTTCTGACATAGATTGATGTTAGAAACATTGCAATTAATTCATTTTTATACATGCTAATTTGTTAAATATATAAGTTAAATGTATTCCCCTGTAATGTTTGAAACTAGGGGGAAAARCTTTTTAAATTAAAGATGTGAAGGTAGTTTGGCCATTTTGAATTTAGATTTACTAACTCGAAAAACAAAATTCTGATTCGAAGTATTGTCAGTCCCGTCATTCCTGTGTGTCTTGTTTAAACATGTGTAAGCACATGGGAAGAACATGCATGGAGTTCAGCCAGTAGAAAAAAGAAGATTGGAATACAGTTGGGTTTAAATGTTGTTCATAGAAGAGAGATGGACATTCTAAACAAACTGCATTTTCTCACTGTATTGTCTCTTGATCTTTCCGAGGTGTGTAAGAGACAGTATTTCCTTTCTCTGTAAAATCCTGGAAAACTAGAAAACACAAGATAAAAAATGAAACTCGAAAAGAGAACAATTATAACAAGAGATGACTTACATGTGCTGTATATGCAAAGCCCCAGAAAACCTCTCTCAACAAGACTTTTAAAAGGGCTTATGGTTGTTCATGTACTCTGAGTTAGATGTACAAGAGAAATTCTGAAAAGATATTCTCAAGAGGTCACAACAACAAAAACTCTACTTGCAAGCTCAGAAAATCAAAGAACTTTGGGAAAAGGTTTAGAGCAGCATTCAATCAACATAAAACACTGCCCCAAAGCATTAACTTAGCCCATTCAACTTAGCAAACTCTAAGCCCATTCAATTTTAAGCTGCTCAAAAATTCTGAGAAGAGGGAATTAGAAGAAGAAGAAAGAGAAAAACACAGAAAATATATAGACAAGAACAAACATAACTATCACTCCTGGTTCCAGAGGTGCTCAGCTGATGGAAATTCCAAGAGGAGGTAGGATCAAGACGCGCTCCCCTTTTCTTCCACGTTAAATACCCCTTGGCTTTTCTGGGCCCATCCCCCACATGGAACTTAAGGTCATCTGGCCTCTTAGGAGCTGGATTGGGGCTCCAGAGGTGGCTGTGGAGCATTGCCTCCAGTGTGCTAGTGATAGGTGGCCACTGGGGGCTGGGATGCTGTCCCAGGGGAGGAAGGTGTATGGGGCAGTGCATCACCTCACCAAAAGCAAGGCCCAATCTGCCTCTTCCCCCACACACAGAGGCAAAGAAATGTTTCAAGCCAGCAATCCCTCCAGTCTCTCACAGTATAAGACAGATTGCATAGCTCTGCTCAAGAGTAATAATCATTAGCTTACTGCCAGCAGTAAGGGGTATTTTGAGATGTATCTTCAAAAATGTCTCCAGGATGTAGTTATAATCAATAAATCAGTATATGTCTATGGCCAGAATACCCTGAGAATGCCCGATTTCATCTGATCTCAGAAGCTTAGCTTGGTTGAGCCCAGTTAGTATTTGGATGGGAGACTGCTGGGAAATACTGGGTGCTGTAGGTTATTTTCAACCTTATTTCTTGTGGGAGACTTTAACCTGCCAGATATCTGCTGGGAACTTGGCATAGCAGAGAAGAGGCAGTCTAGGAAGTTCTTAGAGTGAGTAGGGGACAGCTTCTTGTCACAGCTGTGAGCAAACCTACCAGGGGAGGGGCTCCACTAGACCTGCTGTTTACAGAGAAGGGCTGGTGGGAGATGAAGTGGTGGGAGGCTGTCTGGGGTACAGTGACCATGGAATAGAGTTCTCAATATTCAGTGAAACAAGGAGGGGCATCAACAAAACTTCTATTTTGGACTTCCCAAAGGCAGACTTCAGCCCATGCAGGGTGCTGATTCGGAGAGTACCTTGAGAAACAGCCCTTAAAAACCAAGAGATCCAGGAAGGATGGACAGCAAAACCATCTGCTGCATCAAACACTTCTTCCAGTTTTGTATCATCAGCATCTTGCTGAGGATGCGCTTTGCCCCCATCATCCAGGTTATAAATAAGGAGGTTAAACAGTACTGGACCCAGAGTGGACCCTTGTGGTATACCACTGGTGACTGGCCTCCAGGTGGGCTTTATCCTGTTGATCACGCTATTTGAGTCTGGCAGTTGTTTCAGTATTTGACCCATCTGACTGTTCACTAGCCCATTTTTAATCAACTTATCTGTGAGGGTGTTGTGGGCGAGAGCATCAAAAGCTTTAGTCAGGATAAGCATCATCTACTGCTTTGCCCTCATTTGCCAAACCAGTCATCTTGTCAGAGAAGCCTACATCCTTGCATTCCAATATCTTTATTCATTTTATGATGAGCTTTCGGGGGATAAGAAGAATAACTTTGATAAATGGTAGCAGACTTAAAAATACGGCTGCTAATTGATACATCATCTGGTATTTTTTTCACCTCCTCTCTGAATCKCACATTCTGTGTCTTCAGGTTTCAGAGGCAAATCATAACATCTTGTGTCAAAAACAAATCAAATACACCAGAACTAGCAGGTCATGCTATCTTGGATACAAGTATATTACAAGCTCATCATCTAAATGTGCGACTCCTTGTGTATTTCTGAGCACTTATTAGACCCTCAACCGATCTGCAAACAGAAGTAGGAGCTATTGTCTCAAACCCATTCTTACATTACCAAGTGTTCTAATAAGAGATAGTATTTTACTACATAAAAATCTAGATTGTTAAAAATAATTTTCATGTTCGTAATATGAAGATGCTGAGTTTAACACATACTTTGATGCTTAGTTTCTCCCTGACATATTTGGAAACAGATATAAAAATATTTTTTGCTTGTTTTTTTCATATTGTGGAAAAGTATGGCATGTCAAATTGAAATGTTTTTTTCATAGTTATTTATTTTTAAGAAAGGAAGCATATTTTTTAAATCACTAAACTCAGAATAGGACTTAACTGCCATTGATAAAATAGAGATTTTTCTGTATACCTTAGCGTTTAATGATTAAGTACTTGCTGGGCTGCTGAAACCTCAGATTTTACTATTATCTTGTTCAGAACTGTGACTGAGCTGGAGCCTTTCAGCTTCATAAAGAGTATCCTAATCAGTAGCTGTTACAGCTATTATAAACTAAGACTTTTCCTTCCTTGCAAGGCCTACACCCCAGAYGGATTCTCAAATAAAAGCCATATCACCAACCTGCATAAGGTTATTCTTACATACCAAGTCAATGAGTACTCACTTATAAAAAATGGAACAACTACATCAGGAGAGACAGTTTTACGAAGACACAGCATGACTGCAGAGCTGAATGCATTTGCATGATGGGAAGTATTTTCATGTAAGGTGGTGGAATGGAGTTAAGGAAAGCAAACAGACACATTTTAAGATAAGCATTTTTTCTGCTCTTATCTTTAGCACTCGACAATCCCTTTATGGGACACTAATCTAGTGTCACTATAGGCCAGTACTTAGCTTCTACTTAGCTACAAGTGGCTCCTATGAGCTGAAGTTTCTTTTAAAATAAACTGTTCTGTAGCAAACTCAAGGAGTACAACACCTGTATAACCCGAATAGAAGTGTACTGAAAGTGTGACCCACCAGGATAAGCAGCACTCCTCAGCACTCCCAGCACATCCGTGTCTACCTACAAACACGTACCTGTGAGAGTATGTATGTATATATTTATGCACATATACATTCACCTGTAGCTATTTTAAACTCCCACCCCCCCCCAATTTATTCACCCTGTTGTATTTTTTTCCCGGTTTCTAAAAACACTTTGATCCCTCAATCCCTCTGTCAAGTAAAACATATGATGATCCAAGCTTAAATGTGGTACATGTTTGTGTGAGATTATATCTTAAATGAAAAAGACACTTTTCTATTGGGAATATTACCATATGGAATAACAATTAGGAAATATCCAAAATTGTTATGAACTTTAATAATTTTTAACATCTTTTTTATTATATTTTATCTTTTTTTGAAGAGTCACTGTAAAGTCAACAAAGGAGGAATGTAAATTGAATATCTTGCATACTATTATGAAATTATTCACGTTGATCTATCTGTTCAAATTAGGGCTATCAAAAAAAAACCCCAGCAAACTTTAATATTTCAAAATATAATCGTCAGTTTGGAGAAACTGTAGTTTTATAATGTGCTGCTATATAATGAATTTGTTCCCTTTAGGTACAATACACCCAAGAGTATTTTTCAGTGCAATAACTGAAGAACATCCCTTCTATTTTGGTATAAAGAAAAGTGGGAATATTGAATCACTAGCTAATGAAAAATTACAGAACCATGCCAGCAATATAATGTATCAGAAGCTAGAAAGCTATGCTGCAAATTGTGCCAACAGTAGCTTTATAGAAGAAAATTAAGTTCACAGAATCCATTTGAGGACTTTTAGAGTTGCAAATATTGATTGTTATGCTTTAGATTGTCTCCAAGGTCCTGATTTTTCCTCCAGTGTACACCAGGAGAACACAAATTTAGTTACAGTGAATTAAATCTGAGTGCTAGGGCATGATATTCAAGTGCAGAATATCTGAAGTATTGCTGTCAGAGTCTTTTCCCTCTACTATATGATCCATTTTAATTTCTTTTTTTTTTCCTTTGCCATCTTTATATGCCTAATTTCAAATAAAAAATCAGACAAACAAAAAAGTGCTCATGGTTCTGTCTGAAAAAAAAGCAAATAAAAATGGCTGAATGGCTGTGACACAAAAAATATGTGCAGGGTAGAACAAAGGTTGGTGCTACCACAAGACCCACAGCTGTGATATTTAGGAAAAACCTACATTGTTGAAAAGTTCTTCAGTGTGGTCTTTCTAAAGACATACGTGTTCCCTAAAAGAGATCTTTCAGAATTCTGTTTCTCTAGAAGTTAATTTCTTGTATAAAAGGTGTTATATGTACATTTACTAAATTGCTGAATATTGAGATTTTATGATGCAATCTTTTTACACCTACTATTCTGAGTTGTTTTTGTGAGGAAGGTTTAATAGGTTTCTTTTTTTTTTTTTGTTCTGTACCTAGTTCATGGCTCAGAAATTTAGTGTGACATTTAAGCTAACCAGGAAATGAGAGGTTCAGGTATTCAACCAAATCACAGGGTAGAAATTCCATGTGTAAGCCTTTCTGTATTTCTTCCTTCATGCCTTTCGTTAGGTAACTAGCTAGAGGCTTTTTAAATAGAGTATACAGGTTCTTTGAACCAGCAGATCCCATTAAAATGTGCTAAGCACAGATGGCTCAGTGATCTTTAGTTACCTATAACCCTGTAAAATATTGGTAAACCCCAACTGGCTACATGAGTCATAAAAACATCTGTTGTTCAAATTGGTGGACCCAGCTGGAAGCTTATGTTTTAAAAAGTGTAACTTGCCTTCTACAAAGCAGAACAGTCAGAATAACTCACTGAGGGGCAAGTCAAACTCCTCTGCATGCATTTAACAGTACAGACCTCTCTGGGTGGACTGACACCCTGAGCAGCTTCACTCTCATACTTGTGTGACTTCCCAAGCCAGGCATAGGTTTCCAGCAACCTACATAGTTAGAAGTAGCTCACGCTCACTGAACCAGTTTGTTCCACCTGCACTTAAAAGAGTTCAAATTATGGAGACCAATCCTTGTCAGACTCATTTAACCAACAGGGAATCATGGTGCCATTTACAGAGGTGCCAGGCAGGACTTCCTGCATTTCGAAGGGACAATTCCATAGTAGTGCAGCAACTAAGTGTCATTTGTTGTTATTACATCTAATGGAAACAATAATCTTCTGTTATTAAAGGTCAGCTCATGATTTCAAGAAAAATAGTGTTATCCTACCATGCCTGGAATAGGCAAGCGGAGTGTACAACATAAAAATTAGTATCTAAAGAAATTTTTCACAACATAGCAAAATACAAGAAAAAGTTATATTTATTATTACATTTAATTATTTCCCCTGGGAATTTGTGTCAAAAGAATCCTTAGCAAGGATTTTCCTATGTAGAAGTTGAATCATGATAAATTCTCTGCTGCATCCCTCCAGTTGTATGCCATAGTACATGTCAGGAGCGTACAAGAGAAAATAACCCTGTCCCTTCAGGGTCAGCGAATCATCATCTATATTCAGGGAAGCAAAGAATAATAAGGAATTCAAGGGAAAAAATATCTTCTGGTATCTACATTTTCTCTCAAGCTAGGCCCAATCTGACCTTCAGCTGAAATATTATCCCCAAACATACAGAAACAAAAAGAAATCTTACAAATGTGTGCTTACAGGAGTTGACATTTCTTGAATCAACTTTCACTGAATTTTTGTTTTTGTAATCATAATTCAATTTTATTTATTTTAAACATTTCTGTTTGTTTTACAAAAAAATATGTTTGTTATCTATCGATCTTTGTAATTACTTGTAAATCTTTCTGAATTTTCCCCTGCTGCAAATGSCCATTCCTGTAGCTTGCTGTTGCATAGAACTCCACCATCTATTTCACATAAATGTAATGACAGAATGATGTACTGAATCAGCATGCAAGTATGTTATGAAGCAATTATGTTTGATGGTGCAGATGTGTTCAAATTAACTTTCTTCCCYGACTTCAGAAACTCTGCATCAGAGATTTAAGGGAGCATTTCTCATATTATTAAAAACAAATTACTACCAAAACAGGGCAGAGATTGATCTCACTCTAACAGTTTAGAGCAGTGAAAGGGAAACCAAGGCTACTTTGCACAGTTAACAATTTATTATGCCCTGGTTTTGGCCCTGGATTGCATTTCATACGCAGAAGTGTTTTAAAGTAATACATGTCAGTCCCTGAAAGGCTCACTATTTCAAGAATGAGATTTTTTTTTTGTCCTACTAAATGTCTGTAATGATTACTTTGAAAATCTTAAGCCATGTACAATAAGGCATCATGTGCTGAAGTGGTCATCTTAAACCAGAAAATGATGCCATGACTTTTTTTTTTTTTAATACTTGCACTGAAACCTGTGCTAAAGAAGAAACATTAAAGAGCTTGACTCYTAGAAGACATCAATATACTCTCTGAAAACCCTTTAAAAGGACCAGTAGTCTTGTTAAATCTGCAATTATTTACTTTTCTATAACATGAATCAGAGAATATTTAGCTCTTCAGTATATTTTCATTTGAACAGAAAATGTATTATAAAGACTTTTTGCACAGTTTGCTCAAGCAGATTCAAAACAATATATTAAAGGTCATAAGCAGAGTCACCTCAAGCCAAATGACTTAGTCTTCAAACATGTATAGAAATAATAACTCTCATTTGAGTTTGGAATTTATTCCCTTTGACATGTACTGATCACAAAGCACCTAATCTTACTTCTAATGAAATCAATAAGAAATCTCCTTCTGCACTCACTGCAATCAGAAGTGCTACATTTTCTTTGTGTAATTATTTTTTTAAAGTTTGAATTGGCTGTTAGGTCACTTGATTTCAGTGCCTAAAGCAAAAGCATTTATAAGTGACTGGAGATTAATTTTGCAAGGAAGATCCTTAAGGAAGGATAATTCCAGTATATTAAATTCACTGCTTACCTGAAAGTAAGTACCCTACATTAGCTTCCTGAAGGATATATACGTGCATGCCATCAAAGACAAGCTGTCAAAACAAGATCAAGTGCTGCTTAGGTTCACTTAAAAGTCAACTTTCGTTCCAAGGTGATGTACTTCTTGAAGGTGAAGTGTGTGGAATCGCATACATCCCTGTTGCAGTTCTGATTTTGCTTGTTAGTAAATGTCATGAATATTCCTATAATTTTCTAAGGCTAGCTAGACTTCACAAGTTCAAAGTACATCTTAAAATAAGCCCTGGGGATTGTATATTCTTCAAGGGTTGATTAGGTATGGTCAAAAACAAAGCAGACAAACAAACAAGTGTGTAGAAGAAATCATTATTTCTCTTGTGAGAATATTATCAGTGGTCTAGGTCAAAATACATCATTATCCACGTATTGTTCTCATCTTTTAAAACATTACATTAAATGTGTTTTCTATATTCAAAGAAAATCTTGAATGTCCAGACAATTAAAAATGTTACTAGGAAAAAAGTCAAGAAGAGATTCAGATGCATAATTAAACATACTTAAAAGATAGATTTTCTTTGTCCACCTYACTTTTTTGAAACAGCATATTCTATGGATAATCCCAGTGAAATAAGCGGAACTTCTATATTCAATGAACATAAAGTCTTGTTTACCAGAATGTTTCATAATGGAAACATATTTTGAAGTGAGAAATGTGTATTCCTTCAGGTACTGACAGACCTTGTTCCAGGGAGCATTTATTATGAATATAAGCAATTGTCTGGATAATGCAGAAGTTTTGTCCCCTTGTTCTTTCTTTTCTAATAGATATTTCTTGCCTGTGATCAGATCATGATTACTTGTAGCTAATTTTGTCAGTAAATTATGTATCTCCTTCAATATACAAATGTTTCTTTCTTTCCATAATGTGGCTTTCATATAATCACTGGGTAGTATTGGTTCCAATACAGTCAAGATGAATTTTATTCTTGACATCCAAGGGGCAGGATTTTACCTTTTGTCCTTTGTTTTTCTACATTAGCTCAGCAATACAGAACTGCACCTGTTTCTGATGGGATGCATGAGATTTCTTCCTTAAAGACTATAAAGACTCAGATAGTTATTCTCAAAATTCTGCACCTAATTTTCAGGTATTCAGCTCATATTTTTGTGGAAAAATGMGTGTTTTCATAGGTATCTATTATTTGCATGGACATTTATGAAGAATGAGCTATTTCATTCTTCACGAATGAAAGTAAATGGAATTATGCATTTGTCACAATTTTGGACAATGGGTGGTTTTCAAACTACATAATCTGGACTGATGTCCTCCTTCAGATGTTTAAGCCTGACATCCATTTTGCCTGCACAGACATAATTGAATTCTTAGTCCTTATTTAAATAGGGATCTGTTTTGTTGTCTTTTTTCTCCCCTCTCTCTACAGATTGCATCATTTTACAATATTACTATATTCCACTTCTTTCTYGAGGGCATTTTAAGGATTCTCTAGGCTTGGTGGACAAAGTGTCATTTTACAGCAGTTTTTTTTCAATTTTTTTCTTTCTTTTAAGGTATTGAGACCTATCTTTTAAGATATTGAGACCTATGTCTGTTTACCAGTGATGCAAGAACTGTATTCTTAATTCTTCTAAAACGCTGTGCCACAATATGAGTATCAGCTTGCTGAAGCTTTACTTTCCCTTTAAAAAGGGATACATTGGGCATTTGTTTAATGTGTGACTTGAAACTCAGTTCCATCCCTATCAGAGAAAACCAATTATGCAATGGTATGATCACCTTCCCTTTTCAGCACCTCATATATAATCATGCTCATAAGTCTGACACCAGCAAGTACATTTTCAAAGTGGTAACTGAGGATTTAACCATGTGGATGATGTTACCGGAGGTAGTAGAGCCTAATTCTGGGACTTAGTTTCAAAAACCCTCATCCTGCAGCAGGTTTAATAAATTTCGCTTGCTTACTTAACTAGTTATGATGAATGGGAAGAGAGACTATCTTCATTCTTAGAAAACAGCACTGTGACAATAACATCATCTGTGAAAATCCCCCAAATGCAATTCACGCTCATCAGGCACTTCTACTATAAAAGCAGTATCTCAGTCTCATTAACAACTGCAACATCATTTATTTTAAACTCCAAATAAAAGGGGTATCTCTGCYCAATCCATATACTCCTGAAAAAAATATCTGTTTACTCTGTATCCTTCATTTAACTTGAAGTTAAGACTGAAAAATAGGTCTGCAGTTCCCTTTTTTCAACTGCAGGGAACAAAGCATACTGGAAACTTGCATTTTAGACTTTTACAGATTTTTGTTYTGTTTTAATTTTTAGTGTTGGTTCTCTTGCTAGACTATACAGCTAGTGGTAATCTGTGACTTGCCTCTTCTCCATCCTAAGAACCTTTTCTCTGAAGAAGCATCAAACCAATTCCTAAAAAAAGAACCAAATTTCACAACAGTAAAAAATCCCCTTGAGGGAGAAGAAACTGCAATATATTTTAGCAGAAGAAAGACAATGCAGTGGGAAAATGCTTTGTTGAAAATAAAAAAAAAAATGGTGGATTAAGACAGAAAAGGAAATGAGTCTAATGGAAAAAAAATGATGCTCAGAGGTGATAAAGAGCCAGTTACAACATTTCAGTTCTCCAGCTGATGAGGCAAAGGCAGAGTAATGTAAATGCTGCAGTTAGAGTCAAAGGCAGTCGAGAATACAGTGTAATCTACTCACCTCCCATTGCATCCCTCACCATCTGCTATAGCTTGACATAGTAATATATCACAGAATGAAGTGTGAAGTGCAAGGTCAAGAGCCAAGATATTTCTTTCATCGGGCAACTCCATATAGAAAGTCTTTATTGATCAGTCAGAGCTACCTTACAGCACCTCTACAACTCTAATTGGTGCTGAATGATTTTATGTTTTTATAACATTAAGATTGTGATGCTATCTAGCCTGGCAAGGACATGCAAAAGGTATAGTAGCTTACAGGCTGAATTAATATCAGAAGGCAAGGTATAGCTCAAGGAAAGGAGTTAGGTGATACCTTAGTGTGATTTAATCTTCAACCTGGGAGATGAGGTGGCTGAGCAGGTAGAAAATTATATCTGTTATGAGATTGATTACAAGGAAGTGAATGTGTTAATAATTTACTTTGTAAAACTGGCTTTTCAAATGACAGCAATTACAACAAATATAGATCACTTCCTTGGGTGTCATGCTTGCAGACAGAATTAATGAGTGACTCAATAACTCCTGTATTAACATAATAGGCTAGTTAGGCTAATTCACTGGAAAAGTAGAAGTATGATTGTATATTTTAACATAGCACTGTTATTGGTGAGGGTATTTTATTAAGTGAAAGGGAATCAAGTTAAATCCCAGGTAAAAATTATTACTCATCTAATCCATCTCTCTAGAGGTAGCCAGTATCAATCCAAAGGAATATCAATTATTAATAAATAAATATGGATCTGCTATCATAAAATCATGTAATTTGGCAAATAMAAGAACATATTTTGTCTAAAGAGTATAGACCAATCTGTAACAYAGTGTTTTATAACATTAGCAGCATTCGCTTCACTAAGCTTCTCTTCATCATTTTTATAAAGGGGTCTATTACTTCACCATTTCACCTAAAAGTAAGGTTTGCCATGCATGTTCTTAGTGACTAATCCAAGCTGGTGCTGAGCACCTGCAACTTCTATTGAAATCTTCAGTGAAAGTTACAGGTGCTCTCACCAGCCCAGAATTTAACTTTCTTGTTTCTCACTGAGTATTTAAAATCATTTCCACTATGCTTTTTGGAACACAATTGACCAAAGCTAGGCAAACAAGTAAGCATAGAAGTAAAATGCTCCATAAGCTCTAAGTAAAATAATATTTATTTATTCATTTCCATTATTTCAGTCCTCTGAAAATAAGGCCTATTTGAAAAGAAAACTATTTTACCAAACTGCACAAAGTAGTACGCACATAAGATATCAATACATCAGGGAAGAATTTCCATGTCAAAATATACTAATTTTCCATCTTCCTGTARTCACTGGTTCTGAATGCAGTGGGTTATTGGTAGCTTGTATCACAGATGGTACCTTTAGGTCCCTGTGAGGCCAAAATTCTACCTCCACAGATAGTTCTTGCTGCCAAAGGTTTAAAATGTAAATAAACAAGATTACTACAAACATTGCAAAGATGAGTCAAGACTCTTACTTCTGGGCAAATTGTATCCCATTTGGGAATGGGACCTGAATGACTTATGTCCTTGTATAGGGATTTTGCATATAAGATTGTCTATTTATAACTACACTGGAAAGACAGAGCAGAACTGYGTATACCAAAGCCTACCCTGATGCTCTTCTCAAATATCTCTAATTCTTAAAGTTGCTTAATAGCTTCAGGTTGATATTATTATATTTATGTTCTGTGTCAAGTTGTACAATATTTTTTTTTCCTGTATTTCCATCTTTTTTCTTTAACTGCATGAAAATATTACAAGTCCAGCCTCATAGCATCATAATTTTTTCTAATGAATAAGGCACAAGTCATTTGATCGCTCGGTTACRATGGGCGTAGTGAAGTCTAAATTTACTGCAAGGGGTGCAAAAAGAATTTCCCCCTTACCATGGCAATATGAAAGGGATATAACCTGATCTGAAACAGAAGTCTGAAATCATAAGGGATCTGGATCAATCTTGAGTTATATCCCAGAAGATAATGCTGTGACTTATGGAAAGCCCATTTGTCAACTAAGCTGGAGCATATGCTATGGGATTTCATGTGAAATGTGTTAAAAATTCTTCCCCAAAGACAGAAACTAATGTGGTTATGATAACCAAACCCTTTACTACTGATGCTCTCATAATGAATGAGAATTGTGACATTCTAGGAAATTAAGGTGATCTTTTCTCATCCCACAAAAAACCAAGCAGATGTGATTTCTTTTGCCAGAAATTTAATTACTATTTGCAATTGTCCTATTCCTGCATTCTGTGTTTCTCTTGAGAACAAAAACTGACGTAATATTAAACTGTGAAACAAACAAAACACAGATCAGGTTCCAGTAAAACTGCAAGTATCACATGCATCAAATAACACTGTAAGAAACCATGCCTATAAATATCAAGTAACCTCAAAAATCACTCAGCTGCAGAAGCTTGGAAAGAGGACCATTGCAGTATGCTATTTTTTCCCTCTCTATTCCTATCTGAGGCAGCTGCTGACCTGTGTTACTTTTTGTCGTTTTCCAAATGGCTTTTGCATAGGTCCAAGCTGCTTAGAGAATAAAAGTAAGTGACACTGAACATTATGCTATTTTGTGTGCTTATCACCTGAAAAGGTATGAACCAGTGGTMAATGTAATTTTCCTCTAGTATAGGCATTAGCTGAAATGACACAAGTCCAATATGAATGGTCAGTCCGACCAGTTATGAAAACAGTAATTGTATCACCAGAGAATATACAGACTAAGAAGCAGTCTGAACAATGACATAAAAATCTGAACTAAGCCGAATTCTTTTTAATGGGAAAGTAAGAATCACAACCATTATGAAAAGTAACTGTTTTCTATATCCTTGCTACATGCTTCCTGTACTGTGGGAATCCAAAGTGCAGGGAATAYTTCTCTGCCTGTTTTGAAGGGTTCTAYCCCCCTGGAAAACACTGTCTTTGACCTTCGTCCATGGAGAAAATCGTCTATCCTATGGGAAGAAATAGAATCTACACTGGTGTGAACTAGGTGATAGAACATTATGTAAGACTGTCACAGGGTGAAAATTTAGAGGTGTTGGGCTTGTTAATATAGTAAATAGATAAAAAGCAAAAACTTCAAAATGGAGGATTGTTGTTGTTCTCCAGACCTTCTTCTTCCTCTTCTATTACTCCATGTTTTGCGGTGAAAGTGGATTGAGATGATTGGGTGAAAAATTCCRCAGTTCCTTGTACGTGACAAGGAGATTTATTGAACATTGGTAGAAAAGTAAAAATATCTTTCGTTTTGGGTTTTCATTGGGTGATTTACCTTTAAAAGGCTGTGTAATCTTGATAATTCCCCTTTTCTCTCGCATTCTCTGCTCTGGGTCACGTCCGTGGCTCTGCTTCTCTGATAAGATTTAATAAACAACTATCTGAAAGCAAGAAGCGTGAAAAGTCCCGTTCGTCCCATCCCAGGCAAGGACTCTGGAAAATCTYCCCCATACGGGGAGGCATAATTAAGGCACGGAAAAGTGTCACTGTACTTTAGGTAGTTTCTGTTTCATCCCTGGAAAAAAGAGGTTTTGCAGATATTCAAGTTGAATTAAACTTTGGGTAGTGAGTGGCAGACGATGTTTCATTTCTGAAATAATGCTTAGTAGTATTTCGTTCAAGCTTCTCCARTATGCTGGGTCATATGACAGTAAAGAAGGTGCCTTAAATGCATTGTCTAGTCATAAAGAGTATCAGCCTACCAGAGAAGAGTCTGAATTCCCTTGTAGTACAGCACATTTCAAAATGTAGATTCCTCAGAATAAATATTCTATTACACATGTATACTGGATACATTAAAAGAAGTTTTTACATTTCCATGACACAGCCTCTTGAGATAAATATGTTCKTAGGTTTTGCAAATCTAAGCTAGCAGGGAATAAATCTTTATTCAAACAGTAGGGTTTTTTTCCTTGGAGGTTTAGGCAGATTTCTTTCTCCATGTGAAGCCATCTCTCTGCCTGTTACCACAGTGGTAGCATCACACACTCAGAATTGTTGATGTATAAGCCTAGGATGAATTTCTGTTCAGACTCAGATTTTTACAGGCAAGTATTTGAAATAAAGTATCTTTTGTTTGTACAATCAARTCTTATTCAGCTTGTATATTATTATGGCAAAATCCCCACAAAAATAGATAACCGACATTGCATGACAACAAAATTTAAGAACAAGATGCTCAAATGGAAACCCAGGCCTGTAAGGGTCAGCATTAGCCCTTAGTAGAAGAGCTACATAAGAAAATACCTCAACTGAAAAAGAAACACAGAACAGTTGAAGTTGGAAGGGATCTCTTGAGATCATCTAGTCCAACTCTCCTGCTCAACAGAGTCACTGACAGCAGGTTGCCCAGGGCAGTGCACAGATGGCTTTTGAATATCTTCAAGGGTGGAGACAGCACATCTTTGAGTAGCCATCTGGTGCATCAACCACTTCTCCCAGTTTGTATCATCAGCAAACTCCTTCACTGGGGGTAAGTCTTCCTTGCTCCAGACTTTACCTCCAGTTTCAGGGACCTGAAGATCAGACCTACTGATAAAGACTGAGGACAAGGAACATTAGGAACATGAGGACAAGACATTAGGAACCTTGTCCTTTTCCATCTCCTTTGTCATCAGATCCCCTGCCCCACTGAACATCAGACCTAMATTTTTATAGCTTTTCTTGCTGCTGATATACCTGTAGAAGTTTTACTTGTTGTATTTCACATCAGCATCAACTCCATATGGGCTTTAACTTTCCTCATCCCACCCCTCCATGCTTTGGCAGTATCTTTGGGTTTTTTCCATGTCATTTGTTCCTGCTTCTAGCCCTTTTATGCTTCCTTTTAATGTCCATGTTTAGACAGAACYCCCTGCTTAGCTGAGCTTGCAGGAGGTGATCCTTGAAAATCATCCAGCTCTTCTGGATCTCCCTTTTTTCAAAGACTATATTCTCTAGAATTATTGGAAATCCCATATCACCAAAACTTTACCCCAAATAATTAATCTTGAACTGTAATCTCTCAGCTGACTCATCACTCACCCATAGACAGAACCCCAGGCAACCCCACTGGTCTCTCATATCAAGAGTAGACCCCTCTACTCACCATCCTGCCTGATCCTTCCTAAAGAGCTTATATCCATATCTCACACACCCCAGTCATCTGATCAATCCCACCACCTCACCATAACCCAAATAAGATCACRGCCCTGTTTGTTCCCCATGCTGCATGCATTTCTGTATGGGAATTGATTGGTGTACAGGAATTTTCTGCCATATCTGAGGGAACAAATGGTTGGCTACAATACCTAGAAAGAAAACTGCCTTGAATCCCTCAGGATGGCATTGGGAAGAACATGGCTCAAGTTATTACAAAACCACATATTTTGGAGGGATGATGTAGTCAGACATACAGTGATATACTTTGTCCTGTTTAATAAACACTACTTAAACACTAATGAAATTAAAATGAAAATTTCATTTCCAGGAAAACCATCTTYTCTCATTTTAAAACTTCTGAACAACAATTTGTGTCAGTTCCTGTGACAACAAGATGTGGTAACATGTCATGGAATATATTCATCAAACTCCATTTCTAATCAAATGAATTAAAAATAGAATATATCTTAATAGTAAGATTAAAATTCTCTTTTGAATTGAAATTCATTTTGCATACAGATGCTGAGTGCATTAAGATTAGATTCACTTACAATTCTATTTTCAACTTGACCTTTGTGGTCAAGATATTTCCCTCCTCCCCCACCCCACACATTCACTTTTTGCTTTAAACTACAACCAATGGTGACAGTGTGCTTTGCATTATCTTCTAATATGACTTGTGAGATTGCATGACTGGAAAGTAGTCCAATTAATTTCACTGCAGCCTGAATAACCAAATATAAAATAATTTCAGTCTCCTAATTTGCACCCAAACCAGGACTTTAACTAACAGATAGTTTGCCAATGCAACAATTTATATATCATTTATTTTAAAATCCTAACACGTGGCTCAAGTTAACAAACTTCGAATTACATTGCCAAWGTTTTTCTTGGCCAGCTCTATCAGCACTCTGTAGTAAGATATCCATTCACAATCAGTATTTATACAAAAGAAAATATCCAGATAATTTTCCTACAGAACATTAATAAAGCTAATGGAGATATACCCAAGGTAACTTAGCCTAACAGAACAAATGTAACTATAATTTAAATATTGCTCCAGCTTATGCAYCAGGATGAGCCAATATGCAAAGACTCTTTTCTTTATAACTGTTATTGAAATTAACATTAAAACTATACACACAGCAATCGTTTCTGTGCAGAATCAGAGATATCTGATATAAGAACACCTATGCTGCTAGAAATCTAAATAGAACTGAAGAGTTTTAAAACCTGCAGTGTGATTTCCTTAAAAAAACCCARACAACAAACAATCCACAGATACTAGTTCCTAACAAATGTTCCTATACCACTTCTATAAATTCTGTGCTTCCTAAGAGACTTCTACACTAGGAAAGGACTAAAACAACGCCTGGGTTGTGTGATTTAAACCATTTATATAACTTAAAAAACAACAGTCCTTATACAGAATCATAGAATGATTTGGGTTGGGAGGGATCTTTAGAGAGAGGTATCTYGTCCAACCSCTCTGCTGTGGGCAGGGACATCTTTCACTAGATCAGATTGTTCAAAGCCCCATCTAACTAGACCTTGAACACAGTTCATGGCTTAGCTACATGAACAATTTATCACATCCCAGCTTACAAATGGTAAATTTTAGCATATGTAGTAGCAGTCCACCACAAAAAAAACCCCAAAGTAATTGGAAGTACTTCAATCTACTGTGAAAGATTAAAAGAAACTTTAATTACTTGTACTTACCATTACACATTAGCAAATCCACATTTTCACAGCCCAGCTGCTGTGCAGCATCCTTTTATCTACAATAACTTGTTTTTATAATATTTCAAAAACTTAGAAACATTGGAAAACATATTGTTTCTCCATGTGACAAACAATGAAAACGCTTTTTCACACTTTTAGACATTTTGTATTGCTTATAAGGTACTGAGTGCATTCTCTCCTATATGTTTATAGTGTTTCAGAAACAACAAAACTGTCTTTATCTAACGGTCAGCAAGAAAGGATAAGTTAGATTGGCATATTTAAAAGCTTTAATTAAATATATGTTAGCAATACCATATTTCAATGATTTCAGTAATTTCTTTTAAAATATGAATAYAGACTGTTCACAATGTTGGCAAAATTAGTTTTACTGCATTCCTTTCTACTAAGAAATATTTTAAAAAATAGATACTTGGARACGTTTCTGAGTTTTTGCAAGATGARATTCATTTGTAGAATGAAGTGTTCACCATCTGGGTTTTTCTGTTCGGATTTTCTATTTGCCAGTGCACAGAGTATCAACTCCCCACAAGAGTAAGGTATAAAGTTTTAAACAATTCTCAAACCGAGTGACACAATTAATCCTCATCTATGATTTCTATCAAGTTGGTTTGTCGCCACATCGTCTCTGTATTGCAAATTTATACTATTTTGTGAAGGTGCCCTTGAACATCCTGATCCACTAACACCTAAAGACAAACCAGCTGTAAAAGTATGAAGGAACTCCAGAGGAATTTATTAGAAGACAATTAACAAATGAAAAAACAGCGATGGTCYCACTCATGGAATAAATACTAACATATATTTGGAGATTTTTAACCTACTAAAATAGTGAAGTGTGTATTTTAAAATATTTGTTTTTCCAGAATCCRTTGTGAGAGATGTCATAATTCTCGCAAATTTAAAGCCATTTTAGCTGACTAAGAGCAGCTGAAAACCTTATTTTGCTCATTTAGGAATAAATGGCAGGAGTCCTATTAGTGAGATGAGCCTCAAAGTTGGAAAGCAAAATACAAATCCAATCCTTTCCTTCATTTCCAAAATATGTTACATATAGATAACAAAGGTATATGTCATATTCAGACAATTGTGTTACAAATTCAGAAATTAGTAACACCATAACAACACTTTTGTTCTTTACTTTGAATTCTCTGTCATCCTTCAACCTATACAGCGTCCCCCTCCCTCTCTCTCTCTTTTTCCCTTCTTAAGACCTCTATGAAGTATAAATAAAACATATACATGTAATACTACAATAGATACATTGCACATATATAGTAAAATAAGGCTCAGTGCAGAAAAACTGTATAATCATTAACCTAACTTTTATAAGAACTTGAAGAAAGCTGTTACTTAAAATGTCCACAATCAACCATTGACAGTATTTTGTCCAACATAATAATAATAATAATAATAATAATAATAATAATATGTCATGGATCAGTTAGTACCAATGAACAAGAACTTTGTGTAAAGCAGATTTCATCTTCCTTTTCTTACTCCTTAGGTCACTTTATTTCCTTGAGGAGTAATGCCTTTCAACACATACACAATAGATTTCTTGCATAGCATAAGTTAATTTCCTTGGTGATTTGTTCCTACTTCTGGGGATAATTAGACACTGAATCAAATGACTTTGGGATACGATGGTTGCCCTTCAGTTTAAGTTTTCAAAATCAAAGTTGTTGTCTTTTTAAAGGATATGCCTTAACACAACRTGTCAAGCAATGAATGTCAGTGAAATAACATAGCCCAGGATATGCAAAAGAAATCAGGCTAGATCAGTAAAACTTTCTGAAAAATGACAGGCATCAATTGCAGCTTTAAAATTTCTTGAATAGTAGCATGACCAGAATAAATACAGACCACTTATTATGACCTYGCAGACTACTCACCAGCACACAGACCACGTTTTCAGAATCAACAATAAACGTAACTTTAGCCCTCTGCATCACAAAACCTGTCTGTGCCAATGGCAACTGACAGCTCGATGCAAATGCCCTTCCTAATTACCAAATTAAATTGTATACATCTGTGCAAATAAATTTCAGCTATATTTGCAGTATGTATCAGCACAGTTCCTTTGGACTTAGCTATTTAGTRCTCAACACCTGGTCTCTTGTTAATTTATATCGCTTAAATTTTCCCCCCTAATTTGCATGAAACCATAAAGATTAAACTCTATATAATTATTGATTTTTCCGCTGGGCATGCATTTTTTCTTAGAAAAATACACATTTGATTGTCTTTTTATCTTTCTTCTTATTTAATCCTCCTGGTTTTTCTGTTTATTATTGAGATGGTTTTTTTATATTAATGAAGATATAATTATCTCTGGATCCTCTACACTGATTTTCTTCACACATGAAAATGAAACAAGACAGGAAAGGAAATAAGATATACTATAGAGCAAATGAAACAATAGCTCCCCTCAAGCAAAAATTTGACAATTTTAACATGAGTTAAGAACATGAGTCACCATTATTTAAATCATATTAATAATTAATAGACTTATATGTTACAGAATKCTCTCCCACCATTTTTCCCTCAGCACCACGCTTTTGATTCTGACATAAAGTATAGCAGACTAAGACCAGTATTATTTTAGAACTTGCTTGCTGATTTTTTATATTTATGTTTGAAAACATAATATCACTTTTTGCGAATGTAAGACTTTGCAGATTAGAAAAAAATATAAAGGAGGAATTTTCTGTACAGCTTATACCATGATCTACTGTAGCTGAGAACCACATTTCTTCCTGATAGTAATGGAAGTTGCAAGTTTTATTAGACACCGAACACTCTGGTAAGTTTATCTTGGTTGCTAGGTAATTGTGAATATATACATGTTAAAAACAAACAAAAGAAAAGCCCGTAGCATTTGATGCCCCACTGGGGTAAATCAGTTCAACTCCACCATTTGAAATTCGAATCTGATGCTTTTTCTATCCTAGAACATTTAATATATATTCAAAAGAATGCATCTTTGAAACGATTTTTCATGGACAGCAGTGCTGCTCATGAAGAGCTTGCAGTGCTCCATATGGCGGAAGATATTGCCGGGCTCTTATATCACACGTGCAGTTGTGGGGTATAGGAGCAACACTTACTATAGGCTACATCTAAGAGCATGAATCTGTGAAAGCAGCAGTCAAAGGAGTATAACAGCTGTAAGAGCATGAGGATACCTTGTGGAACTGTCATATCCAAAGAGGTGGAGAGTAAATGAAGGAATACCAGTATTTCGCAAACTGCAGCTATGGCAGGAGAAAGAAGTTATGCAAGMAATACAGAGATGAAAAGCCAAGCCAGCTGTACCAGGTTAGCATGCTACTGGTACAAGTGGCTGATTTCTTGAAAAAGAAATGTACATAGAAACAGGACATCGTTGTCAAATTAATAATTTATTTTAAAGCAGTTTCAAGGAACTGAGAAAAGGTATTACTTAACAAAGAGCATTTTTTCCTTCTTTTTTTTTTTTTTTTACAGACAAGGCAGAATTAACACCCCTATTTTTTATTAAAATCACAACAGAAGTTTTCCCATCTGCTTTTAACACATGTGGGATACTAGCTTCACGTATTTCCAGCATTCATCATTCTTATATGAAGAGGCACGCAAACATTTTCCATTGAAGTTGCTAGTGGAGGCATACTCTTTACACAAATAGAAGTCAATTATTCTAAAAGCAGTAGCATAAAGGAAAATGTTTGCATATCACATTATGAAGTATAGTTCAGTTCTAAGCTGTTGATGGTGCAAGACAGAGCTGAAGGATCTTGTTCCAAACCCAGGATCTAGTTAATTCCAGGAGTTATCACTACCCTGTAGTTTTCATTCATCCATGACTGGCAACTACGACATCTCTCCTGAGATGTGAAGATGACTAGTATGACTGGTCACCTTTGTCTGGCAGAAAAATAGTGAAATTGGCATCTGGTGGAATCAAGGTAAAGATGAAGTTTCACAGAGTAAATTTACTGTCTTTGACCAGAGTACTCGGTCAAAGCTCAGGGCACTGTGTATTGATTCTGTGAGGAGGAAGGTGGTGATGGAGTCAGATGTCTTTGATGTCATCTGTTTACTTTCAAAGAACGAGCAAGCTTCTGAACCACTGCAGAAAGCAAACAACAGTCTCCTTGATCATTCCACCAAAAATCTTTCAAGCTGGCACCCAGAGCAAATTTTCTTTCTTAGATGTAAACATTTATCAGGTGGAAAAGGATAAATAACTCAACATCCTTTCTGGGTCCAATTTCTGTGATTTTACAACCCTCAGTGCCATTCTCCTTTACCTTGCTGTGTATCATGTTTCCTCTCTTAAGCACTTGGTTTTCCCAGGCATTCAAAGCTTCATATAAATGAAGGAATATGTGATCATCAGCCCATGAATGTCCAGTTGAACACAGAAGGTGAAGCCTGTATTTTTTCATCTGTCTGTCAAAAAGCTTGAGCAATTTCTCATAACTAGTGTTAAGTGAAGGATAGTAGTTATATCTCCTTTCTGAAAGACTACATTGAATTCCTAACGCCTATTACTAGTGCTARCACACAGGAAATGACTATGTTTAAATGCTAAGGGAATACATGCATTAATCAATCAGTTTTCAGTTGTGATGTTAAATCAAAAAACTCAGAGCACTGTAATTACTCTGGTATCAGAGATAGCACTCACCTCCATTTGTTAGTACCTAGCATCCAGCAAGCACTCAGAGCTCCTGCCGGTATTCACCCACACTCGGAGCAGAGAGCATGAGATTGACCTTTTTGATTTGTGCATGGCAAGACGGTATGGCTATGGAACCAATGGTTGTAGACCTCTGCTTTCTTGGCACCACCTCAGCRGGGTACAGAGTTTCACGTGGATAATTAGCCTTCGCTAGGCAGTGAAGCTGCAAAATTAAATCAGACAATGCACAAGCAGATGTACTGACACTGCATTTTGGGTAGCTGAAGACAAGTAAAGGGAAGGCAGGTTGGATGAAATCTTGATTTTTATTTTAATCTGTATTGTTACATATCAGCAATCTTATACATTTTGAGCCTAATTTATTTTATTGATCTGAGTAAAGAAGTTTGTACAGAGCTGCTTAAGAGCCACGGGTGTTTAATGTCTGTTCCTTGCAGCACAGTATGTTGGAACAAACCACGAAAATCTGAATTGTATGAAATACAGACTGGAATATGCCACACTGTATGTCCGCTGCTTATGTTGCATCACACATCTGTCAGGCAAACTTAGAAGAAAATTAAGGCCCCTGGCACAACAGAAAAATGGAAAAAAAATAATACTGCCACAAATTCTTTATCCTTATAATCACCTAYTTTTTTGTGGTCACCAGGAAATTCGTGACACTATTTGTCAACYGAATGAACACACCATTATTTGAAGAAACAGAATATCTGGAATGGCAATTTATTTTCAGGGGTGCAATTGCAAGGAGTTTGCAATTGCAACCTCTTTGGGAGGCAGTGCACTTGCAAAAGGGTTGAGGTTGTTTTTTTTTTTAAAAAAGGGTTGTAGTATAGCAGTTTCTTTGTCAATCATACTAAATTCAGCTTCTGCACAGGATTTTCTTGCTACATTAACAAAGTCTTAAGATAGAAAGCAACCAAAATTATATACTCACTCAAATGGCACTATAAAAAAAAAATATTGCTTTGTGCTCTAATCAGAAAAGAAGGCACTCCATTGCCACAATGAAATATGACTTTTTTTTTTTTTTTTTTTTTAAGCAAGATATAGATAAATCAAGAGACAAAGTCAATTTTTATCTTTGTCCTGTGGTCCCAGAAAAGCTTGCACCATTTAATGGCAGTAGCTACAGTCAAAGCCTTGAATTTAATTCTACCCCTTAAATTGCATCAGGCATGAGCGCTGGGAGGACAAGAAAGCTGCAATAAGCTCGAGGGCTGATTCTGCAAGGAGAAAGATTTCAGAGTGCTTTTTTTTTTTCCTTCTCCCTGCCCCCCAGGGTCCGTTCCCGAGGACGCGAGGAGCCAGAGGGCTGTGTGTGCGCGCTGTCCCGAGCRGGGGCGGTGCGCGGGCAGCTCCGGCGCTGCGCGGCCGSGGGGGCTCCGGGCCGCGGGCGGGGCTCGGCCTCCCCTCATCCGCGGGGCTGCAGCGCCCCCTGGCGCCCSCGCCGCCGCCGCGCCGGGGCTTTAGCGGGGTCTGAGGCCTTTCCGAAAGGACGGCGTCAAACTGCTCAGATGGCTGTAATTGCTGGTTTATTATTTTAGAAAGAGAACGGGGTTTCTTGAGCGTGTGCTTTTGAGACATGGACTTGTCTCTCTGACCTCCCTCTGCATGGGTTCTGTGATTGCTGATCAGCTCCTGCGAATGGGCCAATTATAAGCTTTAGAAAGTCACCCAGAGCAGCGAGTTAATACTTTTCGGGGGCACTGGGGACAAGAAAAACTTTTAATCTTTTAGGAGTTGTGAATCAACAAACTGCTGCCAATTTTTTTAATACCCCAACCCTGTTTTAGAGCCCACCACATCTGTAAATATAGTCAATATATATCGAATGCTTATAGGGAACATAAAATTGTTTGGTTGCTATCTCCAGCATAACTCTCAGGAAACAGTTTCTTAGAAATTTCAAATGTTAGACTGTCACACTCTGTTTATTAAATGTGTGTAAACCATCCTGTTTCTGTAAAAAAAAAAAAAAACCTTTAATTCTCACTTTAAATCTAAAATGACACTGCAGACATTTCACTTTAAATCTGAGGTATAACTCTTGAAAATTCAAAAATTTTATCTGTCTTGAAAAGTACTCTCCTTAGACTTCAAGTTTCCTACTTTTAATTTTTTTTAATTCTTTTTTTTTCATCAGCAGAAAAAAAGATTTTTTTTTTTTCCATCCACCTGTGATTTTGAGTGTGTACTTCCTTGGTTTTTCATTTGATCTCCTTCCTGCCCATTCTCTGTCCCTATGTTAGACTAATAGGTTCAAAGCAACATTGATGAATTCTGTTTGAAATGAAACATTTCTCTGATGCCTACATCCACTTTATTGATTTATATGCGCCATGAATTTGTTCTGTTATCAATATATTATGAACCATATTGTTTCCAGCTCTACCATTATTACTGCATTAAATGAGAAATGAAGTTTGATCAAAGCAGCATCCAGGCTGGATGGAACCCCAGGAAGCCTCCAGACCAATCTCCTGCTCACAGCATGTCCAGCTCTGAGGTCAGACCAGATTGCTCAGGGCAATCCCAAAAACTGCCAGCCTCTCTGGGCATTCTGACAGCTTGGCTGTCCTCAGGAAGGACCACGTTTTCCTTACATCTGACCTGAGTGTCTCTCTTTACAATTTTTGCCTTTGACTTTCAGCCTTCCCCTATGCACTGCTATATTTGTCACTAGAAGACTTTTCCAGCTTTCAGCATATCAGGAAAGGAAACTTTTGCAAGCTGTGTACTGTGCTGGCTTTGTCTGGAGTAGAGTTAACTTTCTTTATAGTGTCTCTTTCTGTCTTCTTGATCACGACATGTAGATGCTGAACGTTTTGTTTTAGGTCCCCCTGAAACTCTTTTCCAGGCTGGTTAAGCCCAGCTGCTTCAGCCACTCCTGGTAGGACTTCTCCAGCCCCTGGCCAGCTTGAGGTCCTCTGCTGAATTCACTTCAGTGAGCACTAACCCTGCATTGGAAGCACCAGGATGGGATGCAGTATTTCCAGAATCCCTAAGAGTTTAGCTGGCCCCTGCTTTCTCAACCAGTATCTCCACTTCTATTTTTATTTTATGTGTTCTTTCTTTAAAGGAGTCTCTCAGGTCTTCCATCTTTCCTACACCTAATTTTTGCATCAAGAATTCCTGATATATAATAAAATATGACAACATAATCTCAGACAATATTCTGTGACTCCTGGAGACACTCCCAAGAAGATTTTACTTGCCTTGATAAGGAATTATTACAGTTCTATTGCACAAAWCAGCATATTTTCTTTAACATTCATTATTCAGAAAATTTCTTGCACTTCTGCATTTTGTATAAATTTGTATGTGGCACACCCCATTCAAAACTAACTCCATCTCTAAAAAAGATGCTGTCTCACAAAATCCAAGGAATTCCCCAAGTTACTACTGTGTTTAATTCTAAGTACTTATAAAATGCACTGAAAGATGGGAAAATAACAGATATTTTATTTAGTCTTTTCTAATACTTAAAGTAACCCCTAGTTAACTGGCACTGAAATGAGATCAATTCAACAGCACAACACAGCAGAGCAGGCAGCTACTTTTTTTTGCCGTGCCTAAAATCTTGCCAAGGAGCAGAAGGCGTGGGGCTGCGCCATAAGGGAATACAAGCCTGGAGGTGAAGTCAGGGCAGCAGAGGCAGTGCTCCTGCGGGCCAGCACACAGCTCTTCAGTGTGGGGGTGAGCAGAGCAGGCAGAGCACAGTGCCATCAGCAGGGTCTGCTGACAGCCCCAGACTATCCCAGACAAGACAGAACCGGGCTCTGGATCCTTCTAGGGACTCCAGTCCAGTACCAGCAGGAGACAGGACTACACCAGAGGCCTGAGGACAGCACAGGAGCAGAAAAAGACTGGAGACTGGGTAAAGGACAAGAATGGCTGTGGCAGAGATCAGGCAGGGACTGAGTGTCCAGAGGTGCAGATGGGGGACCCCAGATGGGGCTGGTCAGCTGAAAACTCCCTAATGGAATTGGGGCCCCAACGGCATTTTTCATAACTATACAAGTTAATTGTTATTTTGTTATTGAGCTGAGAAAAATTAGATAGAAAAGGTGATCATTGGGAATATGATACAGTTGAAAGAAGAAAGGTATAATATATGCTGACTTGCATGTTTTTCTCAAGTAGAGTAATTAAAATAGTTTTAGTTTTTCATTTACTTATAGGAATATGAGTAAAAGAAAATATTTTAAATGTATTGAAAGTTAAAAATATTTTTATAAGGGTAACTTTGATGTGTTAYGTCAGGAACCTGAAAACTTAAATAAAAACTTCTCTTTCTCTATGCTGCTGGAATAATTCCCACTGTTCACCAAAGACTGATATTTCAAATAAGTTGTTCAACTACCTCCAGAGTAATACACGGGGATGTATCAAAGACCACATACCTGTCAAGTCACTGAGATACTGAGAGTGATGCAAGCTCTGGGACTCCTTTCCATAGACCTGTGGCCATTGTCATCATCACTGACCAACCTGACAGCTATCAGTTTCGACCACGAAAAACTATGATTCACCAGTATAATTCCTCTTCACTGCCCATTTTTCATTGCTGCATCTTTCTGTTGAGTTAACCATTTTCATATAGAGCACTCTACCCTCCCAAAGGATACGTACTTCTTCCTAATAGTACAAAAGAAAGWCAGGGTTTTGACAGGACTGTAAATATCTTAGTCATAAAGTCAAATCCTATTCTTCCAGCTACTGCATTCTGAGATACAGGGATGACTGCAGTAAGTGCCCTGAATCACAGCAAGCAGTGTCTGGGGACAGGGGGCATTGGTGCTGCTGGGCCCATCTCTGTACAACCAGCTGCCAAGGGTTGCAGCCAGTTCATACAGTGCTGGTGCCTTCCCTTTGTTTACCTGCCTGGATACTGCCAAAACAGAGGTTTCTCCTGACAGTGCCCAGGCAGGCTCTGATCTAACTCACACTGCTGTATTTCAGAGACCTCACAGCCTTGTAAATGGTATTATAATTGAAACTGCCCTGTAAAAGGACATTTCTTTTTTTACTCTCTGCCTTTTATTCCTTAGTTCTCCATTTGATTATTTTTAAGTACTTAGCTGTTTACCAGTTAGCTGGTCATATATTTGAAAATGTGCAAATATGTTTGCCTTATTGCAGTGATGTGTGCCCCCTTTGTGGTCACATTTCAGTCCTCATTCGGGAATAGACACGTTACTGACAATAATCTCTCTGCTGTGTCTGGAGGTATTTTTCTTCTATCTACTCTCTTTTCATCTCATGCAATTCTGTTTAGCACATGTTTTCTGTCAAGAAAGAAAGAGGAGTTAGGAATATGTATTTTTTACAGCTCTGCTCTTTATCTCTCTTTGCAACTCCTTTTTTCCCAGCAATTCCCTCATTTGACATCCACACATGGTCCAAGTGTGGGAATGGAAGCGACCAGTACAGAACTGGGAGGTAAGCAGTTCTGCCTATGAACTCTTCAGAGAGAGGTGCTCTTGTACACATCCTAGCAGGTGTGCGTCTTCATGTCCAGACATTCACATTTTAAAAAACTGACTCCAAATGCCATGGTAGCAGTAAAGAGATTCTAGTCAAATTTCTCTATCAAATTGTAACCTTCTACATCTGTGGCTGACTGTACAAGAAAGTTCTTCTGAGAGAACAACCTAGCAATTAAACTCTGCCTTTTGGGGAATTTATTGTGAATTTATTGTGATGCCCTCTCTCCTCACCTTTTCCACCAGCTGATCTTCTGCTGTGGCATTACTCCAACCACAGAAGGTCCGTAGTCAAACCTGGAAGAGGCTACTACCAAACTTGGAAAATGCCATATAGTTTAATGAGATTTTTCCATAGTCATTCTGCCTAAAATGTCAGAATTTATGAACAGTTAAGTCATTCTGATTTGACATTCCATCCATGCAGAATAAAGAATAAATGAAACATTTCAGATTCAATTATGTGGTGACTGTCAAAATATACTGAATTTTAAGAGTTGACCAGTGTGCCTAGTTACTCAGCTTTCCAAAACTGAGTTRATGTTAGTGTTACCAGAAGAATGATTGCGTTTGTTGAATTTTATGACCTAAGGCTCAAAATCTCTACCAACTACTACTACAGTTTATACTAAATGTAGCCAATGCATAACTTTGCACAGAATTTTCTACATAATGACCTCGTCTGCTTGTAGAAATAGACTTGCAATGAGATGCAGCATCACAGTTATGAATTTTCTGGGTAAACTATATTGAATAAGTATGCAAATATTCCTGTCTTCACCAGYGGAAAATGATACTTAAAAATTAAAAAAAAAGGTATTGTGTTGAAGATTCTGTTTTCTAAAAAAAAAAAACAAACCAAAAAAACCCCAACCAAAACAAAAGGTGCTTGTATTATGTACATATGCACATACAAAAACATAAATATGAGTTATACAATTTTAATATCAATTAAGTAAATTTCCGTATTACTGACATGATATATTTTCCTTCAGAAATTCACATATGCAGATTTTCATAAAGATGCATATATTCACAAGGAAAGTTATGTATATGTGTATATATAGACATATAAAAATATATGTACATATATGCACAGTTTGCAGTGTAGACTAGTTAGCCTTTTCAGGAAAAGGGAGCAAAATTTTGCCTATCATACTGTACTTTAGGACATTCAATGTGTCTCAGTACATTTATTTTCAGTTCAGACCTTAGTTAAGAATCTAAAAGACAGGAGGTTCAAACAAAGGGTAAGATGTTACCTCTACCTAATTATGTGGCTCTGAATGTTCCAAGAGCAGAGGCTTTGGCTCTGCATACTTCAGTGACAGTCTCCCCCAGATCCTCCCCATATCCTCTTCAAGTGTGTTACATTTCTGACTGAGTCCTCTGTATAACAAGAAGCAGACAGAAATGTCCATGTTTAGGTGCTGAATTGAGAGCTGGGAATCATGATTCAGTCCTTGTTTTGCCAAATAACCTTAGGTAAGTCATTTTGTGTCTTCCAAATAATGGAACTAATAATATTTTTCTCCTCACAAGTATATTTTAAGGTGGTATGTACTAAGTATTTATGTGTATTCAGTTCTAAGAGTAATTTATGCAACTTACAACAAGTAATTACTTACACCAGTATTTTTTATTTGAACTGTGTTTTGTTTATACAATAATCAGTAGCAGAGTGATTAGATACCTGAATATTATCACCAAAAGTTACTATTTCATAATACATTTTAAGCATTCTTGTTTTCTCTAAAGAAAAAAGGTACAAAGCTATTAAATRTTTAAGGACAAGACTAACACATGCAGAAGCAAAGGGAAAGGTTAGGCATTTGATGCATGGATGAGAAGAGGAAAAATMTCTTTCCATAAGAGAGAAGGAAGAATCTCTTACCATGAAAGAGACATCCCCCAAATATCAAATCCTTTAGGTACTGACAGTCTTTAGAAGCCACGTGTTTTTTTTATTTCTGAAGGATTTTCCATGAAAACCCTTTGTTTGTTTGGTTTGGTTAATACCAATTTATGTTGTCTGAAATCCCTATTTTACGTTTTGGTTTTTTTTCACTTATAGGCAAACTAAAGCCAACACCTTCCAAGACAGAATGCCAGTAAATATTAGAGTAATATTTATCTAGCAGTTTAAAATCTCAGTAGTAAGCTCACTTTACTCTAATCATTTAAGCAGAGTTTTAAATTTTCTGTCACTGAGACTATAATGTTAAGATTTTTTTACGAGAGAAGAGACACCATCCATTTTATTAGTCTGCYATTTGATTCTAATGGATTTACTTGGATCAAGTAACTAAAAGGCAGCTGTCAATTGTTGTACAGCTTCTGTCCCTTTGTCTGTCTAGCACTGGAAAAGAGCTAAACCCTTTACCTTCCTTTACTGAAAACTAATATCTCACTCATTGTATCAAATAGTTTTTAGGATTATAGATCTATATACTAATGTTCCTACTAACAACTTTAGATTTTTTTTTCTATAACCTGAAGGTAGAACCCAGCACTTCAGATGATCCTAAGTTCTTGCCAATAAATAAACCATTGTATAACTTGTGGTGAATATACATGCCAAGACCATGGCCAGCTAGTTTTATGCCAAAAAAATACAAAAACTTTCAGTGACATATCATGGTGCATTATGGAAAGATTGTATGACTATATGCAATTCAGATAATGAAAAGACATCTTTAAATAACTGTTCTGTCAAAATTACAGCCATCTTTAACTTAAAATAAGTAAGGTATATATATTTTTGTTGCATTGTGCTAGTATGACTAAAAAAAGTGTGCGTGTGAGAGACACACCCCATCGTCCATTTAACCCACAGGGAATTGATTCAGTTGTGGGAGAATCTAATCTGACTTCATCATTTTTAAGGCAGAAATAGCTTTTTGAATGTATGGAATGGTGACAGACATGCTGATGTAATCGTATAACTGATAGCAAAGCATGAAGTGAGTACAAGGTTGATAAAGTATGAAATGCTTTTTATTACCCATTGCTGATATTCTCCTGTAGTCTGAGTTTAAAGCCTATGGTGTAAGAGAATATCAACAATAGGCCATATAGTGGCTGAAAGAAATATATAAATCTTGTTCTTTTTTCCATGTTCTATAGGTTTTGGGTGCTCCATATCTTCAGCTGCTATTGCCAGTTTCTATTCCACTTCATATTTCTTTCTTGCTGCACGTCAGCTTCAGAGGTCCTTTCTCCTATTCTGTCACCACAGGCAGCTGACAAATGGTTTTCCACAATAAAAATAATTAGCATACCAATTAAGGAAGTCTTCCTTATCATATGCCTTGGTTTAGAAAGTTACCAGCACATCTTTCCCATACACTTCCCTCTGTTCTCCCCAGGCAAATAAAGGCACTATCCATTGGACAACAAGGAAATCTGTGACATCAGTGAAATAAACTGTGTTTCAGGAGGTAAAGTGGGCACACAGAAAACAGGTGCACTTTTGTTTTTATAATCTGGCAGTAACAAAATAAAGTTCTTTGTACAGAGGCAAAAATCTTTCCCAGGATGGCTGATGTGATGCATCTTTGCTACAACATACTGGAAAGAAGAACTTTTATCAGCTTTTCCTGATTTTACCAGCTTATGTGTGGGGGCAGGTTTCCCGCTGAAGCAACTTCATTCTCTAATGAGGTTCCTCATGCTATAAACTGTACATATGAAATCTCTATGCTACCTGTCACAACCTAAGAGGAGATTTGTGGTTTTAATTCCTATCCATTTTCAAATTCAAGAGGAGGGTTTTATTTCTTTCTTGAGCTATTACCTTTTCCTAATGAATTGTATTGCCCTGAGCATGAATATGAGCTAGGAAAAGTGTGTTCAAAGCAAAATTAATAAAGCTAATCAATTTATCTTTTTTTTTTTAGTAAGTTTATTTATGGCCTTTTCTCAAAGCTACAATTTTTTTTAAAAATGTCATTACGTCTCCTTTTTACTATTAGCCATCTTTTTATTTTATAATTTATACCATATTTTGGGGAACCCCCAAAATAAAACAAACAAACAAAAAACCAAACAAAAGCTAAACCCGAACCTCAGTAAAAAAATGCAGCAAACCAAAAAATAAAATGACAATATTTTAAATAAGAAGACCATAAAAATGTGAGAAATTAATAGTTCAGAAAAATGTAAGTGGCACAGGCATACACGGGGAAACTTTGTAACTGGGAAAATATTTTAATTGCACTCCTATGACACTGATAGGTGACATGAGCCACACCTCTTTCTTCTGGATAAGGGCAGGGTTAAGCACACCTAACCTCCTTCAGTACTGCTTGACCTCTTCTCCRAACAAAACCTTTTCCTTTTTTTTCTCCCAGTGTATAACATGAAGATTACATTTGCTGTTGTGGTAGCCATTCCCATTTAAGGGTCTGCCTTTCAAGCATCGAAGTAAAGAATTTATTCCAAGATAACATATAAGGAATTAATCTTGACTGTAACCCCATTCTGATCCATCAGACTGAGTACCTAATTTTTTTTTTTCTGATGTTTAAGTAGCATATCATGAGACTGAAATAACAGCATGAAGTAGAGATATTTTCAGCAGCGGGTTAGGATTTTTTTCATATACTATAAAGGATTCCCTGGCATGGTTCTCAGAGGAGATACTGCTTTAAAAGAAACCTGCAAGACACAAGATAATGGCAAAGTGCAAAAACAAAGAGCGATGGAATGAGATGAAGCTGAGAATGGAAATAAACACTATTTTGCTAATTTGGCTTTTGTGTATTTTTACTTTCAATTTATCCAGTGCTTGAGTTGAAGGATAAAAACTTCTATTGCATTGAATATATTTGCTTTGAAAAAAAAGGAAATATTTCATGTGCTGGCAGAGGATCCTAAACGTAGGAGAAATAGATAACAAATTGTTGACAGTAGGTTACAAATTGGTGACAGCAGGTATGCTATCCTAACAGTGCAGATTTAACAAATCACATTTTATGTTCACTTTTCTGAAGTGCTACCACTGTAAAAGAAATAAGTGAACCTTGCTCTTGTCCCATAGATTTTAAATTGTGTTGTGTACCTTGGAAATAATCCACTCTCAGTATGTGTTTTTTTCTGGTCAGTGGTGCTCAAATCATGTTTCATCTTGTCTTTTACAATTCTAGCATGAATACTGGAGTGTAAGTTTACAAACTATCTGCCTTATAAAAATTACTAATATGAAAACATGAATACATCATTTACTAGGAAGCAAGTTTTAAACTGTGTTGGCTTTGAAAAATCTTTTAAATTAAGTACACACATATTACTTGATGTATATTTTAATTCATAATTATTATAAGGACTGTTCTAGTGATTGTGAAGATAAATATGCTAAAAGCAATTGAAAATTAAATCTTATCTACAGGCTATATGTAGCTTGAATTCCCTTAAAATTATTCTTCAGACTATAGACCTAGAAACAAAATTAGTAAGGTGACATGTGAGTTTGTCTTGTTTATGTAAAAAGATTTTTTTTAATATGCATTATCATCTGCAAAAATTAAGGAATGATACTGTACCTTTTACTAAGTGATTAATCTTTATCCACCTAATGAGATATACTCCTGATTGTAGGATGACTATTATAATCTTATTGATGAATCATTCCCTGTTTTTACCTCTATATATATTACACAAATAAAACTTTCAATAATGGCTTTTTAGCAGGTGGTATTGTAAAATAATAGATGCTACATCGTCTCTCTTCTCTGGAAATAGAAAAATGTATTCATGACAAATATAAACAAGCCAATGCAGGATTCATCTTTGGATGAAAAAAATCTGTTTGATGAGCCACTTAAAAAAAACAGGTTCTATAACAAATTGTTGGGTCCTAGAATCATAGACTAGTTTGAGTTGAAAAGGACTTTTAAAGGTTATCTAGTCCAAACACTCTGTGATGAACAGGGACACCTTCAACTAGATCAGGTTTCTTAGACATCCATTCAAGATGGCCTTGAATGCTTCCAGTGGATGTGGATGGGGCATCCACAACCTCTCTGGACAACCTGTTCCAGTCTCTTACCACACTAATTGTAAAACAAACAAACAAAAACCCCCCAAAACACCAAAACTCAAAAAACCCCAACTATCTAAATTGACCTTCTTTTTGATTTAAACCATTACCCCTTGTCATATCAAAATAGGCCCTGAAAAACCTGTTCCCATCTTTCTTATAGACCCTCTTCAAGCGCTGAAAGGCCGCAGTAAGGTTTCCCCAGAGTCTTCTCACCTCCAGGCTACACAGCCCCAAGTCGCTCAGGTTTCCTCACACAAGAGGTGCTCCATCCTAGGATCTACATGAGTTGTTACTGCTATTCCAGAATACAGGGTAGCTTTTGTCTGGGGGGTGTTTTCTCTCATCTTTTCTTAGGGTAAAATGTAGAGGAGTTCACAGATGGGAWATCAGTGAGAGTTATTTCAGCAGGCACAACATGATGCCAGTACACCAATGGAATCTCTGGTTCAGTAGGGCATCTTGCTGTTAGAACAGCACTGAAAACGGCGTTTGCAAACAGCTRTGCAGACCTATCTGTAAAATGTCAATCATCTGTGAACAGGGCTCTTTCTTACGTCACCTCTTGTGTATTTACACTGAGAACAGCAGGGTCTTGATGTCATTTGGGGCCACAGTGAAGTAGAACTGACAAATATTTGCAGTTGAGCTGTTGCATTTGCCTAAGTATTTCTGTTTCAGATTTGTCTTCACRTTGTTCACAAAGAAGATAAAGAAAAAGGGAAATTGTATGTACCTTTCCCCTCCATTACATCATCGCTGCCAGACCCATCAAACTTGTAGAGATTTCAGGATTTACAAAAGGATCTTCTAGTGCAGGAAGAAGTTATGAAATCAACTGTGTTTTGTAGGGGTTGCTGAGATTGTTTATTCTTTATGCACTTTTCAAGAGAATTATCAGCTGGTTTAATTGTAGCTTCTTGTTGAAGTGCATTTAATCGGTTAACCACTGTTAGCCTTGGAAACACAGAATGGTTTAACTAATGGTCTTAAAAGCAAGCAGAATGGAGAACTGCATGATTATTTTGTAACTGGTTAGATCTCAGCTTCCATAAAAATTTAAAACTTTCAAGCTGCCTTCAAATAATACACATTAGTAGTTAAATTATGATCTAAGGGGCTTTTTTTGTTTACTAGTTTCCAAGATATTTGGAAAATGGATTCCAAAGGGAAAAGTACTCATTTTTGTACATATTATACACCTACTATTCGCTATATTTGGCACSTATCTACTTGGCAGACCAAATAAATCTGATTCCCTAATGCACATGTAAAAAACTATGTAAGTGCTTTTTAATATTTTTAAAAGCATCATTAAAGTTAATCTGTATCTGTGCTCCTACTGCCACATGAATCGTGCTAAAAATGGTCTTCCTATTTTGCAATTTCACATTAATGTATGCTAATGTCTATGGAAGACTAGTTTTGTAGGAGTTGTCAAAACTTATGGTAGAAACACTTCCATGTAACACTGAATTTAGCCACCCCTTTGGCATTCCTTGGACTTGTTCTCAGAGGCAGCATACCATATTCTGTACTCCTACTGTGTATTAGCATCTTGAATGTTAATGCTAAGGTACACACCTTCAAAACATTTCTAAGAATTTGTGCTGAAAAAAACTGTCTCAATATCTTTCTTGTAGTGAGGGGCCAAAACTGACCACAGGTTTTGAGTTACGGCCTCACCAATGCCAAGTGCAGGGGAATCACTGCCCTGGTCCTGCTGGCCACACTATTTCTGGCACAGTCCAGGTGCCATTGGCCTTCTTGGCCACCTGGGCACACCCTGGCTCATGTTCAGCAGCTGTTGACCAGCACTCCCAGGTCCTGTTCTGCTGAACAATTTTCCAGCCACTCTGCCCCCAGTCTGTAGCACTGCCTGGGATTGTGTGATCCAAGTACAGAACTGGGCCTTATTGAATCTCATAGTACTGGCCTTGGCCCATTAATCTAGTCTGTCCAGATCTCTCTGCAGAGCCTCCATGTCCTCCAGAAGATCAACATTCCCAACCAACTCGGTGTCATCTGTGAATTTACTGAGGGTACACCCAATCCCCTTGTCCAGATCATTGATAAAGATATTAAACAGGACCCAATACTTGAGCCCTGGGGAGTTTACTGATTTTATTGATCCAATAACTGCATTACTCAATGTTCCCTATATATAAACTGTATAATTAGATGGAAGAAATTTTTTTAAAGGCAATTCCAATATTTTTTGTAATTCTTGTCAATAAAACAAGAGGGATTAGATTCCTTAAAATTATCTTAAATCCAAAACCGAGCCACTTACTCTTATTTACAGGTTGAGTTAACAGTGCATGTTACACAGAGGGAAGAGGAAGAGAAGGGATAGTTTTCAACCTTTAAAAAAGATCTAACATTAGGGAAACACTAAAGATAGGGAAAAGTGACATGCAAAATTGTAAAATAATACACAACARGTTTTATTCTTCACAATGAGAAATTACAACCAGTGATTATAAGAATAGGTAACTGAAGAGTAAGGTGACAATTTAATGCAGACAACAGCACTGCAAAACACACTTGGAAGATTTTGCCCTTCAAAACATGTCTTCCTGAAGTTATGCCATTCAGGACAAAAAATCCTTACAGAGACTGTTGACTAAAACTTAAAAAAATACACTGAAAATACATTAACTGTCTAAATAAAGACAAATTATTGAAAATTAAATACTGAAAATATTAAGTTAAACACAAAAAATATTATGTTCTCAAGTTTTTTGTTTATCTTTGTTAAATTCACATATACCTGTGTACTGATTGTCACCAACTGAAAAAAAACAAAATAATAAACGACAGAAATATGTAATTTGGGGGGACAAGCAAGAAAATTCTTACAAGCATGGAATATCAGAAGCTCTAGAAGGCAGAGCAGAAACAAAAATGGCACTTGTTTAGTTTGCATTATTAGGAACTAATAAATTCCTAATAAAAATTTCCTAAATAACTAATAAATATTTTGAAGAATTTATACCTATAACCCTGTTTACTTTTTTCCTCTAATGAATATAGGCAGCAAATTTTACAAGATACCAATTACAAGTGATGAAAATAAATAGTGTTTTAGACACAAAGCCATGTTGTGAACCCTGTTGCCACAAGGGAACAGGAAGATGAGCTTCTTGGCAGGATTGTCAGAAAGAAAGCACTTCCATACAGCTAATAGAGATGACTGTCACTTTTCACAAGGGCATGTAATGACAGGACAAGGCGGAATGGTTTCAATCTGAAAGAGTAGGTTTAGATTAGATGTTAGGAAAAAATTCTTTACTGTTAGGGTGGAGAGGCACTGGCACAGGTTGCCCAGAGGTGTTGCGCATGCCCCATCCCTCAAAGTGTACAGGCAAGGTTGGATGGATCTATGAGCAACCTGGTTTAGTTAAAGGTGTCCCTGCCCAGATGGTCTTTAATGTCCCTTCCAACTCAGACCATTCTGTGATTCTGTGATTCTTTGACTGTGGAATGGCTGCACAAGTTCATAGTAAAAGTTGAGACTGTGAAAGCATTAGGACACAATTATAATACAGTGAATCAATGGCTCTATCTTTGCAATCACCAACTCTATGAAGCTCAACAAGAGAAAGTGCTGGATTCTGCACCTGGGACAGAGCAACCCTGGGTATAGTCCAGACTGGGAAATGAGGTGCTGGAAAGCAGCACCGTCGAAAGAGACCTGGGGTTCCTGGTAGATGGCAAGTTGAACATGAGTCAGCAGTGCCCTGGCAGCCAGGAGGGCCAAGCGTGTCCTGGGGGGCATCAGGCACAGCATCRCCAGCCGGGCAAGGGAGGGAAYAGTCCTGCTCTGCTCCGCACTGGGGCGGCCTCACCTTGAGTCCTGTGTGCAGTTTTAGGCACCACAATATAAGAAGGATCTAAAGCTGTTAGAAAGTGTCCAAAGGAGGGCAACGAAGAGGGTGAAGGGCCTTGAGGGGAAGCCGTATGAGGAGTGGCTGAGGGCACTTGGTCTGTTCAGTCTGGAAGAGACTGAGGAGACGTCTCATTGCAGTCTACAGCTTCCTTGTGAGGGGAAGAGGAGGGACAGACACTGATCTCTTCTCTGTGGTGACCAGTGACAGGACCTGAGGGAATGGCCYGAAGTTGTGTCAGGGGAGTTTTAGGTTGGATATTAGAAAAAGTTTCATCATCTGAGGGTGGTTGGACACTGGAACAGGCTCCCCAGAGAATCAGTCACAGCGCCAAGACTGACAGAGTTCAAGAAGCATTTGGAGAATACTTCTGGGCACATGGTGATCCTTGGGGATAGTGTTGTACAGAGGGAGAGAGGGGTGGGGAGAAACAAAATTAGTGGTGCCTTTGCTACTCTTGGCCTTGGCAATAATGGCACATTCACATATTAATAAACCAGTATTAAACTAATGGATTTTCTCTCTGAGATAGAACTGCTTTAAACCCCTAACTCAGGAGCTCAAATAGGATAACTGATGAAGAAATACAATATATAGCACAAATTCTGAGAAAAATGAGCTGCACTTGCCAGGCGTTTTCTCTTGCCTATCTGCTGAAGGGGGCAAAAAAAAAACAAAACAAAACAAAACCAAAACCACCACTTACTTTCCAGCAGCCTGTGAAATCATATGGCCATCAGGTCATCTTTCATTTCTTTCTGACTGTTTCAGAATATCTCTTTCCTCACCCATCCTCTCTGTCACCTGTCTTCTCTAAAGAAAGATTTGGGATTCTTCACTCTGCASTAAAGAACTGATATAACAACTAGATTAGTGGTACCTACCAAGATGCACTCAGACAAAAACAGGAGTTATTTCACCTCCACAAGGATCCACCTAAGCTTGGTCTAATGGCTTGTTGAAAAATAATATCTCTTTCAAAATATTCCAGTGCACAAACAAAATTCTGACAAAGACGATATAATAAATTTTGGGTAACAACCATACAAAGTTGTTTTTTTTAATAGTGCCTGAAAAATAAACACATATTTTTAAGTGAAACCAGGATTTCCAGTAGAGCTCTTCTAGATTCTGTAAGATTTATTGCAATRTTCTGCCTGTACAGAGATTTCATGTGCTTTATTCGACAATATTCCATTAAACAAGAGGTGATTTCATCTGGTTATTGTTTGCAGAGCTCTGAAAGTTTTGATACATTATCAAAGGCTTATGAACTCAGTTTAAGGTAGTAAGGTATGCTTAAACACCTGTGACAGCGTCTGTATTTTTACCCAACCTCTGCCAAAGCAGTAGAAAGTATGTATTAAAAATATATCTGGCAAAAATATTGAAGTGCTGTAGAACTATTTCATTTTATATAATTCAGACTTTTTCTACCATAATCCAGGTAAATCTTTGTTCCCATCCTTCTATTCCAGTAATAMCATTGTGATATCTCATAATCCAGTGGTCATACTTGAAAAATTAGAAAAGCGGGTTTTAATCTTTTTTTTAATGAATTATTTTGCTATTCCAATTAGACAGTTAATTTCTCCATGCTAAAGCATCATCTCTATATAGATCTAGTTTAGCCAAGTCTTTTCTTTCCTCTCTTATCAAGCTTTACTTTCATTTAAATCATTATTTATTATCCAGCAGTCAAAACCACATTCATAATTGATTCAGATGATGAAACGCAGCGTTTTTTTCATGTCATACCTCTTCTTGCATATCCTGTCTTCCTAATAACTGGGAACAGGGGTGTCATCATACTTTTACATACTGTAAACAATCAATAAAATGCTTTCATAAATCTGGCAAAATAAAATTAAACATTTGGAAACTGACTCTAACTACATTTTGAGATGACCATAGAAAGTTTATTAAATTGTGGGAAGTAAAGGACCTACAACAGAATTTCACCATGTTTTGTGCATATGTTTCAAAACTGGTAAAAAAAAAACCCAAACCAACAACATTGCAGAGCTGCAATCTTGTTCAATATTTACATCAAGGGAAAAAATTTCAAACCTTCAGTATAATTTTTAGTTTCCTCTAAACTCTGTAAAATAAGAAAAGACTATGTTTTGTTACTTTACTTTTTGTAATTTGATAACTATTTGTTGATGCTTCCATTTATTTAATTTCAACTCTAATTTTGCAACAAAGAACAAAAATTTCACCTAGTTAAAAGAACATCAAAATGTCCTAATGGTACACTAGAGAGATACTGACACAGACTCATTAAATGGTGGGTCTTTATTTTTCCCCTTCAGCTGGTGAGCTAATAGCTAAATGTCTCTGTCAGCTTCTGTTGTGAGGAAGAACAAATCATACAGTAAATCTGCAGAGGGAATGTTATGATAGCCAACTTATGCTATTTTGCCCTTGCTGCTTTTTTCATTGTCATCACTGCTGCACCTAGGTGTCTAAACACTCTTCAYGCCTTCTGCATCATACTTTTGTCAAAGGCAAGGATGGAGTGTTATTCAATACACTTTTCTGCTTTGACGGCGACCCCCGGTAGCTAGACAATGACTGTTGGCATCCAATCAGCTTTACACTCAGTTACCATGTTTCCCTAGATTGCTAATGAGGATAGCATTGTGATTGTGACAAAGCCTTAGTTAAGTCCTGATATATGCCATCTCATTCTTCCCCTCTATCATAGAAGACTTAATTAGCCATTATACACAGCATCTGACACATGCTTTGCATGGTTCTACTGATGCAAAGGTAGGACCCAGTGAGGGTTTAGACATGTCAAATTCATTCTGTGGAAATATGCATGTTGTTAGATAGCTGCTATGCCAATTTTGCAAACATCAGTACTGTACATATCTGTATCCCACTGCTCTCTATCTGAATGCTCTACATTCTCCTGATAGGTACCATTTTAATGCTCTTTCAGTCTTCCAAGAGAACCTTTCTCTGGTTCACACTATTAGCAAAATACCTTTTCTTTCACCACTCACACATGCTTTACACTTAGTATCAACATTTCAGCTGCCTTTCCTATCAGCTTCCTGGTTAACAGCCCCAGAAGCTCTGTTAGATATCGTTTACCACATCTTCCTCACACATCTTCACCACTTTGGAGTGAGGCTCCTAGAAAGCAATCCCTACAAAGCTGGTCAGATAATCTCACCAACAAACTGCAGATAAAATCCAGGCTCCACCTGTTGCTGAATCCATTTGCCTGACTGGTAACCTGTGTCAGATGTGGTCATTGTCCTCAGCTGAGTTAAAGAGAAGGTGCAGGCAAGATCGAGGGCAAATGGCTTAGAAGGAAGACCTGTAGGTRTTATTAACTGTGAGCAGAAAGGGCTGCTTCGGAAAGAAAGGGTACTAATGAATGACAGGGTACTTTTGTGGTTGCATGCAAAGAACTCAGAAATCATACAAAAAAAATAAAAGAATAGATGATTACAGAAAAAAAGGGTCAGAGAAAACAAGAGAAGAGGAAGGCATAAGAGAAAGATAAAGACATGAAAGTGAAGAAGTATGGTTTACCACAAAATTGGCATAGAGTAATTTCAGTGGTGGAAGTTTTTACAGTATTTTTGTCCATTTGTCTTTACAGTCACAGAAATTAACTCAGTAGTTTACTGGTAATTTCCTTAGCTTGCAGCTTTTGTTTTATAGTATCTGCAATTTACTGGTTCACAGACATATTGAAACTCGGTTCTTCAATAATCCTACCAAATAAAATGCTTCAGTCTCCTGTTTCAGTATCTCCATACCTGTACAATAGCCTTTTCCCTTTTTTTTTTAGTGTTTTTTCCTAGACATGTTTTTTATCCAGTTTTATAAGCTGGCCCCCAATTTTTTTTTTTTTTGGTAACCTTACTTTCCACTTCTTGCTATCCACCTCTCTTTACATATGCAGAGCAGTAGTAGTTTTGCCAGGGTGGCCACCATGTGTGGTGAAAGAGGTACAGCACTGAACTATGTGGGATACTTAAAAGGAACAAAGAAAAGCCAAGAGGTGACACATATTGAGAAAAGAAAAAATGCTGAAGCACAAACACAATGTTATGAGACTGTGTTGAAAGGGGAAGAAAATAATATCATGATTGAAAAGGGAAGGAAGTAACTAGGGAGTCCACAAGAAAGCTGAGATAGGCAGAAAAAAAGAAACCTTTATCAAGTAGCCTGTTAGTTATTATAAAAAAAAAATTAATTCTCATCTTCCTAACCAGTTTTTCACTGGTCTCTCCACAAATCTCTGGTGAAGGGTGCTAATATCACATAGACAGCTGGATTTATCAATTATTATATATTTTGCTTGGAATATAAGTCAAATTATATAATTCATAAAAGCTTAAACTCTGTAGTAATTGACAAGTCATTGACCATTCCCATGTTTTGACTTTCCATTCCTCCCTACTTCTCTGATTTAAAAAAAAGTGTGAAGGTTGTCCTAGTAAAAAAATCTGGTGTTCACCTTTTTATCAAGTGATAGCATGAAACTTTGCACTATATTTTAAAGAATAAGCTTTTGTGAGTGCTTTATCAGTGCAGCAAGACAGTATCATCTTATCTATATTACTGGAGTTAGCGATTGTTTGCAATTATCGTAAATTTGCCTTTGAAAAATTTAATCTTGGTTGATCAACAAAATGCAAGAAAAACATGCAAGAGAAAATATAATTCAGAAATGAAAAATATGAAATTCAGTGGAAGAAAACTTTCCAGCATGATGTCTCCAGTCCTTTGAGATAATTACTCTAAATTTTCCTTATTAGAAATATTTATTTCTGTTGATACTATTTCTTCCTTGAGTAATCTCTTTCTATGTAAAATACTATCTGAACAAATAAAATGATGAAGAAATGCTCCTTTTCTTTTTCTTTCACTCACTCTCATTGCTTCTTGTCCTCAGCTCAAGTTGTGTCTCTATGTATCACTTTTTCTACTCCTATGCAGTAATTAAAAAAAACCATTGGAATGCAGAAATAGAAGCAGCCTTTTCGTTAAGAACGGACTGTGTTTTCCAGACATCCTAACCAATCTTGTTTCTGCATTCCTCCTCTCTCCGTGCAATGACAACCACCTGTGATCAAGTAGATTGTGAAGAGGTTATGAATAGCCTCTCCCTACCAGAGAACAATAATGGAGAAGAAAAATAGGCTGAAAAAATCCTGGATTATGAATTTTAACTGWCATGAGATATCTGCCAAAATGACCTCAGATCTCAACAGAAATGTGAGAAAAAAAATGTGTGGATCAGAAAGGTAATGAGTTATTTTTCCTCTAATAATAATGAACACAGAAGTGTGTTGTTCTGGGTTTTCCCTTCTGTTTATTTCTGTGTTGGCCCCAAGCATCTATCAGGACACCAAGTTATTTCACCATTCCTAAGGGAAAAACGATTCAGGAGGTGATTGATGGAGTTAATGGAATATCACTTTACCTCAGATGCCTGAAAACAAGTTATCCTCAAAATTGATTTGCTGTTTCTTGTAGCCATAGATCACACACTGAAAGTATCACTGAAACAGAGTATTGCATAAATTCTTAAACTAGTCAAAATCTGAAATGGTAAATCCACTCAGATGCATGCAGAGGTTGCCATCACAATTTAAATTCATTCTTATCTTGTAAGTGGAAAGAAAGGTATTTAAGTCTGTCTAAAATCAACCTAGAAAGCCTAATTATGTCTGGTGGTGAGCTGAAAAATTGCTGTATAGCATTTGCTTAGGTCTTGGCTGGCTTAGTTATCTCTGCACCATACACTATTACAGACTAGAGGTACATCCAGTGTTAGCAGCCACTGCAGGAGATATCAAATCTTGCTGGTTAGGGACAATATTCTCTGGATGTCTGTAGTGTAAGGAAGGAAGGAGGAGAGACTGAGGTGGGAAAATGCTTGCACAAGAAGAGCTGTAAATATTTTTGGAATATCTGATGATCCAGAGTTTTATTGAGCTCATAAAACACCTGTGGATCCTTCATTATTTTAAGTCAGTCAAAAACATTCTATTAAACTACTCTTCTGCGTTCCTAGTGTTTGTTATCTTTTAGAAGCTTGTTCTAAAGCTACTACCTGGTGTCTTTCAGCTGCTTTAGGTTTTCTGCCTCGAAACTGCCCTGCATTCTGTTGTTCTTCTTCCTTGAAGAGAAGATGGCCAAAAAGAGAAAGAAATAGCACATGGCCATTCTGAAGTGATGTCTAATGTGTTTGCGTTGTGGGCCTTGAAAATTTTAGTTAGATTTTTTCACGTTAATATATCTATTTAAAAATAAATAGATTTATTAGAACTATTATCTACATTCTATCTGACAGTAATATCCTGTAATTAAATATTACACTTCAAAGATTTTCTGAAACAATAGTATGAGTTTAAATCATGTCCTTCTTCCCTTAGTTTGTATCCTTTGTTTAATTCTCTTTGTGAAGATGAGATATATTCATGAAGCCTTTTAGCTTGTATTTAGTCCACCCTGCTCACAAAAGAGGGGTGGAAATTTGAGTAATCTGCAAATTCAAATAAAGAGATAATCCAAGACTGATTCAGAATCATGGAGTTCTTATTTAGTAGTTTCTAGCACTCCCTGTTGAATAGATAATGAGTTATCACACACRAAAATGGCTTATCACACACTCAGATTCATGGAGTTATTAGAACAAATCACAGTTTTTCTGACACATAAGCAAAAAAAAAAAAAAGAAATGGCATTACATATGCAGAATAAACTGTCTCATTAACTAACTAATGAGGAATTAATTCTACATACTCCATGACAACTGCTCTTTTCTGCTTTCCTTTTTCTGCACTCTTTACTAGCTAATTTCATGAAGACCTCTTTCTGGCTTTGAGTCTTCTTCCCAATGACAGAGCTACTCCCCAAGATATCTGCCACTAAAATAAGCAAAGTATTGTCTGTGATTGTGTGCACAATTTTCTTAGCAACTTTTTTAACTGCATCCTATGCCTACTCTTTCTCTAATAAATGCGAAGTCATCTTACTTTGCTCCAGCGTCAAAGTTTTGCCTACTAGCAACACTGTTCTGCATCAAACTGTTTCTCAGAAAAAAATTCAAACAAATGAAAGAACAGAAAACTCAGTTGTATAGGAAAAAGTGCTAAACAACGAGAAGAGGAAACTAAGATTTATTGGCTGCTGAATCCAAGGGGAGAAAAAAGAAAAATAAAAATATAGTAGTTTGGGCACGGTCGAGTCTCTTTGACATGTTTATGTCTTGGAAAGAGATGGGGAAAAATGACTCAGAAATCTGATGGGGGGGGGGGTTGTTGGTTTTGGGGTTTTTTAATGTGATATGTATCTGTATGAATACAGTTATTTACCGCATGTGTCACACCAAGAATGCTGTTCAAACAAAATACCTCAACTAACTTTGATAAACATGTGAATTCTAAGGGACTGGCTTCTTCAAAGTATTCATAAAGGAGAATTCCCAAAGCAGGGATAGTTAGTCACTCATTGGGGGAAAAAATAAAGCTTGAATAAGAGCCAGTTGGGACATAAATATAGAAGCTACTGAATCCTCAGTGGAAAACTCTGTGTGAAATTGTTATGAATTCTATATCATGGCAGCAAGCATTTATCAACAATACCGCTTTTCATTTGGGAGTATGAGACTGGATGCTAGTCTTACCTCTAAATCCAGACATGGAAAATTTATCCTTAATTAGCACAACTCACCAACTGAAAGAAATCCTGCATAAAATTCTATGAATACTTTTCATAACCTCCCTTATGGCTTTATTGTGGATTTTTTATTTTCTTTTTTTTTTTTTCCCAGAAGCTCCCCTTTCATCTACTAGCAGCCACAGTAGCAGCACAGCTTGAAATGAAATCAACAGCCAGAGAAACTCAGAACAATAGATATCACTGACGTGTTGATGCTTCCAGATATAAAACAAACAGTGCCTACTCCCATTTACATTTACAGGATGAGAGTGTTCACATTTTGTTTCATTTTCAAGGAGGGGGTTACTCAAGCAAGTAGAGCAATACACGGACAGACCCTTTCCCCAGCTTTCTTATTCTTATTGTGTAAAAAGTGGTGTCATTCTTAGTAAAAAGATTCTTGAAGTTTAATGATTTCCATTCATTAGACTGAAGTACTGTCTCCTGTACCCTACAGGGAAACCAATTCATTAGCAGAAACACAAGTTTGCCCTCTTTAACTGCACCTCCAGGCACCTTGCAAATAATTTATGAGGCAATGAGAAGTTTGACAATCAAAAAAGAATGGAAATTCACAAGGCAGACTTGTAGGAAATCTTATTAAATGTATGTAAATTCTATTAGGGTATAAAAAGAATGCCCAAATTCCTCACTCAGCAATGGAGCAGCATGTTTTCAGTGACGTTTGGTAGTTTTTTGTAATATGAAAATTTTTGGCTTCACTAACCCAAATTAATCTTCATCTTACTACTTGATATCACAGCTAGACAAGTATGATGGTCCACAGAAAACTTGGAAATATTATTTTTTTTCCGCATTAGAAATCCAGAAGCATTTCTTTAGGCTTTGATGAACAGAAACTTTAAATCCTTACTTGAGAGAGCCACAATACTCAATTTCCAGAATTTTGAAATACCAAAAAGCCTGAGTGAAATGAAACATGAAACACCTTAAAAATTAAAGTAAGATGTCCAGCATACAAACCAGAACTCTTTCTCTTTGTGCTCTAACTGAGTAGAAAATCACTTTCTGTAGTGCCTGGGAGAAAGGATTTCATACACATGTATGAGTCAGGTGTTCAGGAAGTACCTTTCCATCAATTCAGGTAGAAGAGACAGTTCTTCAGAAAGAGCTCAATTCCAGCCCAAGAGCTGAAGATTTTTTTTTCCCTGTGGATCTTCCTCTACATAACATGTCCAGAAAGACCTTCTCTTTCTCAGGCACAATTATAATAGTTTTCCCCAGTGAGAAAAGACACCTACATGCTGCCATCCCCAGAGGGCAACAGCAAAATTGTCAAAGTGTAGCTCCAAGTGAGATAATGACAATAAGGCAAAAATGGAAGGAAGGTGTCTTGGGGAAATGATTTTTGTTGTTCAGACTTTTCTTCATGTTCTCGCAAATTATTAGGAAATTAAACTTTGGAACAAACATAAACATAGGTTATCAAGAAGACAGTATTATCTCTCATGAATTTAATAAAGCATCTAAAGAAGATAAGAGAACTTTTACCTTCCAATAATTCCTATCAAGTCTTCAAAGAATATTAAATTCTTTTATGAGATGCTGTACATATGTCATCGCACAAAACAAAATTACTGTTTACAATCAGGAAGCTTTTCTGATTGAGCAACGATCACCTTAACAYTACCAGTTAAAAATCCCTAGCCTCTTATTTAAAAAGTACAGCTGCGTGTATCAATCAAATCAAAGAACTCACAGATGTTATACATGCATATAAGAGTGACAGACTTTTCATTCTGGCTATGTTGGGAGAGAAAAATTTCACAAAAATTTCTTCAGAGAAAAATAACTATAGTCTGCTACATCCCTGTCACACTTCAACCTTAAACAAGAAACCAGAAAGAAGTTCTGACATGATGACTTATGGCTCCCCAAATTCAGSTGACCATCAGGATATGCAGAGATAATGGTCACTTACAGTAAAATTTTTCAGTTTGTTGAAGGAATTCAGTTGATTGTAGCTGAATCAACTTCCAGCTACACTGAAAGCTGACTTTCAATCTTCCTTCCTATATCTTCTTTTCCAATGTTTTCTTTGATTTGATAAAATAAAAAAGTTAAATCAAAATATCAATTATAATAATTTTCCTATTTCAAGTCAGGAGGACAGGAATATATTTCACTGGCCATTGAGTACATCCATAAAGGAAATATCTAATTGTAGTAATCTCTGCAGGTCCACTTGCCATATTGAATGGATCAGGATGTTTCTTCCCATACTTAATTTGGATGTTTCTGATTAAGAACAGGAACGCCTACACTAATATTTTGTGAGACAAATGATATTTATCTTTTTATTTAGTGATTACTCATAAATATAAGTAAGCTCTTAATTAATGGTAAAATATGTAAGTGTATATCTAGAGAAAGAGAATCCTTCTTATATCTGTCTGTTTTGTTCTCTCTCCTTTTTTTATTTTTCTGATTAGTTTTTCATATTCTGTTATACTAAATACCCATCAGCTTTTGAAAGTAATGGAGTATTTAGAAGCTGTGAGCCTTAGATCAGCCCTGAGGTTCCTGCAGATAATCAGGAGATTGGAAGCAGCACATATTTTTTCTGCTTTATATTACCCACTTTAAAAAAAGTCATATTTCTTGAGCATAATGGATGGACTGCAATAATTTACAAGGAAATAATTTCACTGAGGGACTTTGGGTTGGTGGTATCATATAACACAAGAACAAAAGTCTGATTGGTTTATGATTTCACTGGGAAACTGAAAGGAAATTAATTCTATTTAACTTGCTACTTGTCAGCTCCTTTGTTGTTGTTTTTGTTTGTAGTATATGTACCTAACACTGTGTTTTAAGTCTGGAGATATTTCAAGCTGCTAAAACATTTATTAGTTTAGTAATAATGTTAGAAATGATTGAAATGCTATAAATGTTTTAAATGGATCATAGAAACTTCTGGGTTTGGTGTTCAAACTAAAACAATTTTGACTACAGTTTCTAAAAGAGCCAGGTAACCTGAAGCACGTTAATCAAGGTAACCTGCTATGCTAAAGTTTTGTTGATAGGTTTGGACTTTCTGAAATCAGAAAGATAGGTTAAAATACAGTATTAAACAAAGATTATAATAAAACTGATGTACTCTCTCTGCCCAGCTATTACCCTTCTGCACATTTGCACAAAACAGAAATCTGATAACAAGGGAGAAATGGCTTTGAGGAGCTTAAGATGAGAAAACAGTGAAAGCTCTGTGGCTCCATCAAGTAATTGCCTACTGTATCTATACATCACATAATCATGGTGGGTCAAGTATTTCTGATTACTTTCTTAACCTTGTGCCCTCTAGACTTGAGAGGAAATAAGATTTAATGACTTACACAAGCATGCCTTGTTCCCTGATCGGCATCACCATTCCCAGGTGAGTAGCTACTCTTTCTCTCGCCTACCCTTACACTGAAAGCTGACCTCCTCTCCAGGTGGCTCAGTTTAGCTAGTACTCGCACTTCCCAGGAAGACACTTACAGTTTCCTTAGACCAAAACATTAGTTTATGACCAGATTTTAAGGTCACTGTTGTCACAAGAAAGAAGAAGTAGACTGCTGTGGCCCTAGCTGAAATGAACCTTTTGAGTAAGGATGTGCATCCCAACAGCTTAACTGGAGCCTTTAAGAAGATATTAAGCATAAAATGTGCAAATATCTAGTGGCTGATAAGCCTTCAGGTTATAGTAAATCTGTGAATGACCACAATACTTGTGTCACAGCATCACTTTTTTGTTTTCTCAAAAACTCTCCTTCCAACAAATGCCACCATCTTCCACTGCTTTCTTACAAGGCTTTTTTTTGGTTGATGCTCTTGTATTTCTAACTTGTCTCTGACACACCAGCTGTTTCCCTCCTGACTGTAAGCATATTAATACAGTGGACACTGTGGCAGAAACTATTTTAACCTTTGTGAGAAGACATCACTGTTTTGTGATAAATATGAGTGGGACTCATTGCCGTCCCACTCATGAAATATCAGTAATATTTTGGTCATTCTTTTTGGCTCCCAAGCAGGTCTGCTTAACCACTTCTAGACTAAAGCTGGGACAATTTGGTTCTCCAGTATTTGATTCCTCTCTGGTGCCTGCACTGACGCTTTACTGCACCTTAATTATGTCTCCCCAGATGGGGGGATTTCCAGAGCCCTTGCCTGGGCTCTGCAGATGAATGGGACTTTTCCATGCTTTTTGCTTTTAGTTAGTTGTTTATTAAGTCTTATCAAAAGGGAGCTGAGCCACAAGTGTGACTCCCCTTAGGACATGCAAAGGAAAAGGCGAGTTATCAAGATACCACCATTCTTTTAAAGGTAAATTACCCAATGAAAGCCCAAAACGAAAGATATTTTTACTTTTCTACCAATGTTCAATAAATCTTTCTGTCACATGAAAGGAACTGCAGAATTTTTCACCCAGTCCTCTCATCCACTTTTGCTGCAAACATGGAGTAACAGAAGAAGAAAGAAGAAGGCCTAGAGAACAACAACAATCCTCCGTTTTGAATTTTTTGCTTTTTATCTACTTACTATATTAACAAACCCAACACGTCTAAATTTTCACCCTGTGACAATCTTATATAATGTTCTATCACCTAGTTCACACCAGTGTAGATTCTGCTTCTTCCCAGAGGGTAGGCAATTTTCTCCATGGACGAAGGTTAAAGACAGGGTTGTCCAGGGGGGTAGAACTCTTCAAAACAGGCAGAGAAATATTCCCTGCATTTTGGACTCCCACGTGCACAGGGAAGGGGGTGTTGGTGTCTGGACAGGAGGCAGGCTGACAATTACCATGCCCAGCAGGTCACCTCCCCCACTGCATTGTCTCCTCCTCCAGCTCAGACATTCAACTAAGTTATGGTGACAAACACGAGGGAGGCAACAGATGGGGAAAGGGAATGAACTTCCCACTGGCTGGATTAGTAATCGCATTTTCAGTGTCACTGCCTGATTCTGGTGTATGAGAGAAGGGAAAAGACTTAGGTATAAACTGAAGTGCACAGAAAAGATGTATCTCGTCCTGGTATTTGAACTAGGTGGGAAAGAAAAGGCAAAACCAAAAAGACAATCTTAAATACTTTTAATTTAATCCTTTCCAGTTCACCTTTCTCAAATTTCTTATTAATTGTTTTTTCATATTAAAACAAATATACCACAAAATAGGAGAAAAAGGGTAAATAAAACATACTTTTGCCTCTATCAGACAGAAGTATTTTAAAAATTATGAAGATTATGAAAATGTTATTTCACTCAATGTTTTTATCACATGATGCATCTTTTAAACGTCTACTGAGTTGAAAGTAAAGGGTATTTTTATATAATATAGAAATTTTGTGGTGATATTTCAATAACACTTGGTAGCAATAAAGTAAACAAGTACAACAAACTTCACATGCAGCAAAGTTATGCAAATATTTTTATGGCTCACTCTGCCTCTAGTCACTGCAGAAATGACCATCCATCCTTCTGAGACTGGTTTTTAAATGTTTTACATGAAAAAATTTCCTGCAATTTTCTTCTTTCCACTTTGTGAGACTGATCACCTTCTCACACCAGTAAAAGCCTGTTTTATCCAACATGTGTTTAAATCTTATCCCTCTAAATATTTAAAATACCATTACTGCAAAGCCGTCTTGTGGGAGCTCTGCAAGCTTCATCATCTTAAAATTGTTACTCCAAAACAGTAGTGAAATGAAATAATATTATAGTCCAGATTGTGTATTCCTTGAAAGATCTAAATGTTTCTTCAGTTATTCAACAGAAAATGAGATTTTAAAAAGTATTTTCAGTGTTGAGTTTGTATTTTGAAGTATTCATTTGTACTATTTCAGTTTGAGCCAGATTGAGATTCTGCCAGCTCTTTACCCAGTGATAGTTATCAATAAACTAGGCAGAGATGGAAGAGAGCACTGCTCTGAACTGGGAAAAACTGCCATCCAGAGTGATTTATCATATGCATAAAAGTCATAAAAAGACTGAATGATCTTTCTAAATGGCATAATACATTATACCAGTATTGAATAACAGAGAAGCTGAGATAAGACCCCTGTGATACAGCAAAAAGTAATGGAAGAGACTTAAATACAAAGTATGCTCACTGCAAAAACCCACAAATTTCTACAGTGAAATAAAAAAAAGTAAAATTATAAATTAACTTAGAAGGAATGGCCTCAGAAGCAGGAAAAAAAGATCTTATTTATGAAGGGAAGAGCCATTCTTTGCTTAAACGTGTCTGATTGTCAGTACTGAGTGATGCAGCTGTGCCCATGTATTTCAGGGGTGAGAATGACGGACAGCAAAAATTTTCAATTGTCACTAAATTCTGGTACTGGTCTATGGCTGGTTTTGTATCTGGAATATATTTTTCTTCTCAGAAACATTTCTGTCTATTTTGAAATTATTTTTTTAATTGTTATTGATAGGAAATTAGTAAAAATACTTCTGTAGTACTATCTTTTTGCCTTAAAGCACAATATAGAGAGAAACGTTATCATAGACTATGCAGGTGAAATGTTTCATTCACTAGGACTGACAACATTGGAAGGAATGCTTATTTCTGTACTGACTATATCCCTGTTCCCTCTTCTTGCATTGCCGGCATTTTCTTTGACCTTTAAGAATGTCTGTAAGTAGATGACCATGAATGGAACTGCAGACTGGATTAGTAGTGACTTTGGGGAGAGGGGCGTTCATCAGGCTCAACAGACCAGATGTTGCATTGAAGATTTCCAGTCAAAGTACTCTAAGTTTCTAGGTGAAGGTGGATAGGAGGAGAATGCTGTTAAAGTGATTCAATGATTAGCTGATTACTTGTTGCTGTGTATTCCAGTCTGTGAAAGACAAATGTATGCTGTGCACCTATATTTAACAACTCCAATGAAACTGCCTTGCAAATGACAATAATTCCATATAATTCAAAAGATAGCATTCTGATTTGGAGTTGAAACAATTCTCCAAAACATTGTTTGAAAGATGTAGAAAAGCACAGTTTCAAATAAATTCTAGGCAGGATTTTTTCTTCCTCACATCTTGGAACATACCATTCCAGAGACATTGCTAAGCACCCCGTTTTTACCCTCCATGAGTAATCCAATTCCATCAATCCATTGTCTTACCTGGGAAACCTAATTTCACTAGCCCTGAAATGTTAAAGTAGCCCTGCCACTCAGAGGTAATTGAATCCTTTTGAGATGTTGCAAAGAACTGTAATTGGACCTTTGAGATGGCAGCAGAAACTTTAATCTGGGCTTAAATATGCAGATATAATGTGTTTGGGACAACTTTATACTTTTTTGTATCTGGTATCCTCTCTCTGAAGATTCCTATTGTCCAAGTGATTTACCTTCCACAATACTGGAAATTTTTTCCTTAGAATCTCTGCTTTGCAGAACTAATGCTTTTTAAAATCAAATCCCTTTGAAAATTTGCAATTTTAATCCAACTCTAGCCAAGAATATATAGATTCTGTATTTTTGTATTTCTTTTTCATTGAAATTTTGCGAATTAATAATACCAAAACATTTCTTTATAGCATCTCTTTTGTTCTGACAGTGCAAGTATGTTCAAACTAAATTGAAGGGGGCTGAAGGACAGTCACTCACATGAAAGCCACAGAGCTACCCCCACACACTCTTATGGAAAGAACTGTTCAGATTTTTTGGTGCTCTATGCTGTAACAGCAAAATAAAATGCCCAGAAACGAGCAGTGCAGGATAAGAACTGAGTGAAGTTGATATGGAAAAATGCTTGCCTAAAGATAAATAGCAGAATGAAAGTTATTTTTTTCACTAGCTGGGCAAAACCTTAGGGAAGTCAACTGGTCGCACAGAATGAAAAAATGCAGAGAGGGCAAAGCAGAGCTGATAAACTGCTGCTTTCAACAGAAGATGAATGACCATGATGGCCTGGCTTCCACATTTATGAGAGGAGAGTCTTTTTTTATCTTAACAAGCAATGCAGAGTTTACATTTCTGTTTTCAGCTTTATTTTTATGGAATCTGATTTCCCTTTGTTCAATTTAGATTTAGATAAAAGGATTCTTTTCCAGAAGTTTCTTCTTTTTTTTACTGTAATCCACAGCATATCATATTGAGTAATATTTAATTAAAACATTTGTATTCAGTATAATGTTCCAAATTCCACAGAGCAAAAGATTTGAATTTATGTTTTACTTGTAGCCACCTACAATACATCTTGATTTGCAGGACCACTTTTAGAAAAGATGGTCAAAAAAAGTACCAAAAGTATATAGTGGGCCCAAAGTATACAATGGACCCAAAGTATACAAAGTTTCCCAGCAAGGAATCATAACAAGAAAGAAGTTTAGAATGAATGGGAAGATTTAAATACTAGTTTACATCTCGAGGCTGACACTGCATAACAGCCACTTCCATTTCTGTAGTAGCTTCCAATTCAACACATTATCAAGAGAGTTTCTGTTACCCCAGGCTCCATTTCACACTCATTAACACCTCCCTCCAGCCATCATTAGGATTCATTACAAAAGAGTTTAAACCTGTTCAGAAATTTTCTGTGTTGAAATGATCCATGCTGACTTTGTGGCTTCCTTCCAGAAGAGACTCACAATCTGTCTGGACAGCCCCAACATAAACCCAGAATACGTTATGAGAAAGTGAAAGGATTTGTCTGAATTTGCTCTTCATTGTCCTCTTTGACCATGGGCAGATTCCCTTCCCTTTTTCAAACCAGATCTCTTTTACCATGTGCCCTAAAACCCCTTCTCAGCTTCTGCCGAATGCATGATGTACTTTGGTTTTGTTTCCTTGGGTTTTGCTCAGGTAAGTCATGCTCCTCAGCCAGATAAGCACTGTGGGATGTGCACTTGAGTTCTGTCTCCCCACTGTGCTTGATATTTTTCTGGCCACAGATCCTGTTTCCCAGAAGCGCTATGTCTGAACTGCAAGCTTTCCCCAGTGTTTCCTTTTCTTTTCTTATTTTTTCTTATTTTTTTCCACCTGTGCCCTGAACTCACACGTTACAGTTCTTTTTCTCTAATCTGATTTACCAAAAGATATATGAGCCTGAAATAGATTAGGCTGAAATGCAAGTTTGTCTCAACAGACCAAGACCAGGTTCATGGATGGTTGGGTTCCTATTTTGAAAAAATGCAGAAAAAATGATTGCTCTTGTTTAGTTTCCAAGAGAAATCCAGTGCCCTATATTACCTTCGCGTACTGACCACTTCTATAATTCTTAAACCAGTTAAATATACAAGGTTAAATATTTACTGAGCTAACAGAAGGGTAATACGGAATTTTCAATTTTGAAAGTAGATTAGAAGGCCATTCTTATTGTTATTACTCCTGGGTAACTGAATATACTGTGTTTTAGAGAAATAATAGTTCACAGTAACTACAGTTAGGATCACTTTGTTGTAGTAATGTCAACGAGGTCTTCTCAGGGCAGAACAGCTCCTGCATCTTAAAATTCTCTGTTGCCAAAACAGACCTCAAAAATAAAAAGACAATCCTATGTATGAATTGTGATTATTTTGCCACATCTCTGTGCCTTTCAGAGAAAAGTGTTTGGATATCTGTAGTCATCAAAAGAGGGGAAAAAAGTAATGGGAGAAATTAAGTCAATAAGTACCTGAATGCCCACTCCACTGGACTAATAGCTGAATCCTGAGTAGTAATAGAAACGATTATCTTTACAAAGTCCAGGGTTGCATTGTTGTCACTGTTGTACTATAGCTACAGTTCAAGGAATTAGTGTACTGCAGTAAAAATTCAAGTGGATTATAATAGATAACAACATTTGCAAGCACCATAGTTACAAAATGTTATAATGCTTTCTACACTTCATACTCCGCACATGCATTGCTTTAGGTAATAGATACTGGCAGGAAAAATAGTGAAGGGAAACATTGCACATGAGGAACACACATATCTGCATAGAAAATTTTGCCAAAATGGAAGCAGGAGTGGGGATTTTTCAGCTTAGAAATTCCCTCCAGATTTCCTTCCTCCTTAAAAAGAACACAAAAGAATATATAACAAAACTTTTTTTTTTCCCAGAAGGAAAAATAAACTTTTACTTAGAACGATTATGTTTGTATAAGTAACGCTGTTTGCAAATTAAACTTTGTTCTTCAGGCTGGATTCTGGACTTTCATGTTCCTTATTTTAGCTGCTATGGACTAAGAGTATCCAGTACTTCTTGTGGCATCTCTAAGCTCAAAAACTTCATGTTCTTCTCTAGGACACAGTAGTTAATCTTCTCACTTTCAGGTCTTCTGTAATTGAATGCAGATCTCACCCAATCCACTTCTATCTGGTTGGACTAGATAGTGAATTGTTCTCTAGTCTGTTCTTCTTCCATAAAAGTGGCTTGAAATAAGGTGGTGATTTATCTACAGTAGATACCTATAGGCATCTTCCAAGTACTTGCCTTCACATAGAAGATGTCTCTATATCAATCATGGTGACATTACCATTATGAAGTAACCCCCTTCAATTAGCACACTGAAGGGGCTACCCACATGACCTGACATTTGCTGATGTGCTGCCTTCAGGGTAAGGATGCCTGTCAAGATAGTAAGCAATACAGATACTGTCTCAAAAGCAGAATGAATAGGGAAGAAGGACTTGACTTACCCCCAGGCTTCTGTACATTACCTTGTTTGGGAAATATTTCTTTGTCAGTAGCATAGTGTCCCTAAGCAACTTGTCACAGGAAAAAAAGGGGGAAACAGATAGGTATGATCCATCTAGCAGGGAATGCTTTTAATGAAAGTACTGTGCCTCTAAATAGGTACTATTCATTATCTACTCTTTAAAAAGGATGAAAAATCATGTTTCTCTCACCCAATATGTGCCAAACAAAGGCACAATGAAACTGGCATTGAAATATATGAGCTCTTTGACAATAATATTAGTCACATCTTATAACCTGACCTTTCTGCTGGCAGGGACATTCACTAGGGTGTTATAAGAGGGCAAGCATTTTCACTAGTATGAAAATACATTATAACAGTCATGCAATAAAGAAACATCATTCTCTCCTGACTGACAATTTTTCTTCTCCCCACATTATCTTCAGTGTTCATGTCTGCTCCCAAATGTTAAAAAATATCCCATAAAGTTCCTACAGTACTGAAGGAATTGCTGGGATAAACACAAACTGGTAAGTAACCCACCGTGGCTACTGCTGGTCTTACGACTGTGGGTCAGGACTTACAGAGACTGCTTATAAGTAAACCTAATCAAGATAAAATTTAAAAGCTCTATCACTCATGGTCATAGTTTTAAGAGACACTGGATTTAAGAAATATACTTCAGGAAAAGCACTGCCATAGAAATGGACCTGGGGATCCTGGTCAATGGAAAGTTGAATGTAAGTCAGCAGTGTGCCTCGACAGCCAGTCAAGGGAGGGGGTTGTCCCTCTCTGCTCTGCACTGGGGTGGCCTCACCTTAAATATTGTGTGCGGTTTTGGGAACCACAATATAAGAAGGGAAAAAAGCTGTTAGAGATCATTCAAAGGGTGGCAAGGAAGATGGTAAAGCGCCTTGAGGGGAGGCCATACGAGGAGCAGCTGAGGTCACTTGGTCTCTTCAGCCTGGAGGAGACTGAGGGGAGACCTCATTGCAGTGTACAACTGCATCGTGCGGGGAAGAGGAGGGGCAGACTGAGGTGACCAGTGACAGTACTCAAAGGAATGGCCTGAAGTTGTGTCAGGAGATGTTTAGGTTGGACATTAGAAAAAGTCTCTTCATCTGAGGGTGTTTGTAAACAGAAAGAGAAAACTGAAGCATGGGGGGCATATTCTGCTATATGGAATATAGAAAAGGTATCCTCAGTGGTCAGGGGTGGTGATTGAAGACAATGTTCCAGATTGTGTTTTCTGTCATCAGAATCACTATGGTCAAGACAACTATTTTCCACAATATACAAAAAGCTGAATTGCCCAGGGATTAGATTCTTTTCACCTGATTCTCCAAATGTATCTTAAAATGTCCTTGACTTTATGACTCCAGTTTATTTGATAAGAGTCTCTAATCCAATCACATTTTGCTATTTAGCTTTGTTTTGGCCTATTAACCGTGTAACAAAGTGGTTGCTCTTTAAGGAATAAAGTAGAAGAGGGATTAGATTAGCTTTTGCCCAAGAATCAAAAATCCTCACCTGGTTTCATTAAGTATGGATAAAGAGAAGATGGTCCCACTCAGTGCTGGTATTTCAAAGAGATGATTTTTCAAGAAGAAATAAAATCATTAGTGAATTCGTTGGAAAATAAATGTGAATATAAATAGATGTGGGAGTTTTAACATTTTTATTACAAAAAAAGAAGAAAACTGTAAGTAAAAGCTCAGTCTGAGGAAGAAATGAAATGGCAGCAACAATAGCTATTTTTAACAGACAAGAAAGGAAGCGGGTAGTACCAAATGAGAAATGGCGGTTGCTAAGTGTATGAAATTTCTGGGGAAGGAAAAGATATCTTTAGGAAAAAAAAAAAAAAAAGACTGGCAGCATTAGAACTCTACAAAGGAGTTTATGCATATGGAAAAAAAATTTCTAAAAATAGCTCTTAAAAAACAGATACTAAATTTATTCATACCAATAGAGAAAAAAGGTTTACAGGAAATGTTTTTATTTATGTCACATTGCTATTATCTTTTCTAAATCATACAGATAAGACATTAAACACTGTAAAGGGCATGCTGTTTCCTATAGCAGACTTTCACAACTTAAACCTGTGTTAGAGTATGCTAATTTATTTGAATGCTAAATTCACGGCAGTCAATTTTTAGTACAATAAAGATGGCAATGAAGTTATTGTATAATTGAAGGATGCAGAAATTGCAGACAAAGTATGCAAACGAAAAGGAGAAGGTAAAAGATTAGAAAATAAATGTGTAGACAATATGTATTTTCAGTTTTGTTCCTGACCATAGCAGCACCTGCAAAAGCCGATGCTTTGTATCAAACAAGCCAATCCAGCCACATCATAGCAATATTAAGTGTTGAGTTGCTTTTCTTGAATATTGTACCAGTATTCAGAAAGAACATAAATAAAGGGGAAACTAAATTATCCTGACGTTAGTTCTAAGTAGCACATTGCTACCAATTCAAAGTACTGTTTCTCCATCAGCTGACAATCAACTACAACAAAGAAAATAAGTCTTGTCAAAAAAAGCCTAATTTTCTTTTCAGAGGATATTAAGAGGTCTTTGTGCAGTAGGTAATTTCAATATCAGTCATGGTATTCTTTGACAGTATATTTTCTAGGTAGCAAATCTCTGCTTAAACTTGAACGCTGTTAAACTCTAATTACCAGCTGGATGTTCAGGTGAGCATAATATTATGTAACTAGAATACAAATATAAAATTTAAAGAATTCACTACATTAACAGCTTGATTAATGAAAATCAGAATGTCAGAGATCTACCAGGACACAAAAGTCACCAATCACCTCAAGCCAGGCAATGTTTTGCAGTTCTCCCAGAGGTCCATTGGTAACACTACTTACATAAGTGGATAAACAATTGATTTAATGCATTTAAACCAATACATTTAAAATAAACTTCCAGTAAACTACAAAGGAGGCTGATAAAAGTGTACAATGTAAGACTCAAAGAATTCATAACATTTCTATAGAATGAGAGATGGCCTATTAAGTTAGGTAGGCACCAAAGAGTGGTTGTCAGTATGCAAATATTTCCCCTGAGTACTAAAAATCCACCCGGAGAGCATAGTTCTTTGATTTGTAGCTCCAGTGCAACCTTCCACAGGAGATCTAGGGCTGCTCATAATTTCAGGCAGCAACACCAGGAGAGAAGAGCTCTTCAAACTTTCTTCTTCCATAAAAGATCTAAGTGAACCAGTTAAGTTTCAGTGTGTCTCCAGTGTAATGCAGGCTTCTCAGCTTTGAGGAAATTTATCACTGTTTCTAGCAGTTGGTTGTAACAATTCTATGGGAAATATATGCTATTACAAATTGTAATGATCAAGGTCAGTTATTCCTATGGGGTTTTTTTCCCTCTTACACATCATGTATACCGCTAGATACACTTGTCAAAATAATCTCATACATTAATCACAAATACAGGATCCACTGGGAAATACTGAGTCTTTTGAGAAAGACTGAAAAATTACCAAATAAAGTGACTTGAGTGCAAGCACTGTACGACTTCCTCAAATGTAAGTTAAAAATAACATCAAACACTCTTTTATGCTATTTTAAATTCTTACAGTTTTGTCTTTTACCTATCTAACCACCCAATGGCAGAAAACACTGATATATTATGTGACATTTTTAAACTAAAGATAAGTCTCCCAGCCACCATAAAATATGAGCTTAAAAATCACCATACCTGTAGCCTAAAGTCTAAGCAATTGATCTAAAAACTATTATCTTCCAGCAGCAGTGGAATTACAGCTGCTCTGAGGTAAGGATAGCATCTAATTCTCTAGTATTAATCCACACATCCTTTACAGTGCACAGATTAGGCAGGGCTGTCAGGACTGGAGTGAAACTACAGCAGGTCAGATTTATGCCATGCTAAGTTGTAAACAGAGTGTTTGAACTTTCATATATCTCTTTGAATGCCCACCTGTGCACTGGTTTTGGCTGCAAATAAGTCCCTTTGTATAGGAAATAAATGTTCCATGTGGTATATCCATGACTTAAATCAACAATCCTACAATGTAAGTTGGAAAAGTTGCATTAACTTTTGTCAGGTTTTTCAGAAATTCATCATCCTAAACTGAAAAGATTTTAACTGCTGAACATAGAATGCTTCACATCTCGAAGACCAGCAAAGGATCAGAAATTCCAGCCAGCCAGCAGTTCACAAAAAAGTGATTTTTCTTTCACAGTGTATTCTCCCTTCCTCTCTGCATTTCAGAATCTGATGGATGCCTCTTCAAGTTTTGGACCAGGTGGAACATTACCTAATATAAACTGTTTGTTAATAATAATGCTTACAAGTACATGCATATATATACATGTACGAAAATAAACTATATATAAATTTGCTATCAAAATAAAATAAGAAAAAAAGAGCTTTCTTAAAAATTTGCTGTGAGTTCTGGTCTTTATGATTAGAGACAATAACCTTTCTAATCTACCTTCAAATACTTTGGTACCATTAGAGCCATAACATGAAAAGAATTAACACAGAAGACACTAAACCCAAAAATATGTGATGCATGCTGTTAGCACTATTATTTACCAATCAGCTTCTAGATTCCTTTCGTAACATAATTCCACACAGTCCACTTTAGTTACTATGAGAACAAGAGAAATATGAATACAGGAATGTGCAGGTTTTTTCCCTCACACAGCACATTCTTCCCATAATTATTAAAAACTAAAGCAACTTGGTACAGTGATTCAAGTAAAAATTCCTAGAACACAGTTTTCAGAATATTTCTAGAAGTGGGAATAAATTTCTTAAGATGCTCAAATGCATGATTTGAGCATTCCGGGTTTTTTTTCCATGYGCAATCACATACATGCAAATCACAGAATTATGAAGACTACACCTGTCCAAGCCATGTGCTGCCAGCTTTTCCAGGGCAATGTCATGGGAGATGGTGTCAAAGGCTTTTCTGAAGTCCAGGTAGACTCATCCACTGAGTGGGTCACCTGATCATAAAAAGAGATCAGGTTGTATAGGGAGGATCTGCCTTTCCTAAACCCACTGGTTGGGCCTGATCCCCTAGTTGTCCTATATGTGCTGTGTGAATGCACTCAAGATGATCTGCTCCATAACCTTCTCTGGGACTATGGTCAGGATGACAGGCCTGCAGTTCCCCAGACCCTCCGACCCTCCTTCCATCCCTCCTTGTGGATGGGCATCACATCAGCCAACCTCGAGTCATCTGCAACCTCCCTGATTATCCAGGGCTGATAATAAATGATGAAGACCAGCTTAGTGAGCTCTTCTGCCAGCTCCCACAGTACCCTTGGGTGAATCCCATCCAGCCCCACATGGCATACACACATCATTTTCAGAAACCAGAGGGAGTATGCAAAAAAAAATCTCAGAAAAGGAAGGGGCATATTAGTGGTCAAAATTACTTCAGTGAACATGAGAAAAATGTATTATGAAATATATGTCTCAGTGGTAGTTTTATTCTTGCCTCACTGCATATGAAGCAAGAAGTACGTTCTTGAGGTCATATAAATGTGCTAGCAATTGTAATGGCCTAAAGTAAAAAAACAGGGATCTTTATTTATTAATACATTTTTTGGTAAATCTGTTGCATAATAGACTTTCCATAAGTTTCTCCTTCAGCAGCCCTCCCAACACTCATTATCCCAATCAAGATCTGCAGTTCTTAAATTCCTGTCTTCATGTATCAAGTGCCTTCACTAAAACCTGAGAAAAAAGGAAAAATCCTGAGCCACAGAATGCTGTAACATGTGAAACAAGATTCCTCTGACTTAACTACAGAGCTGCTGGTTTGAAATTCCTCTAATTTTGAAGTAATATAATGAACATCCAAGCTCCATGATGCTTATAGCATGGTACAAACTCTGAGATCCTGCAGTCAGCATCAAGGTTCACATATGAGCAGAATCTTCCAAGGTTACAGGTCATAGTMAGAAGAAAGGTAGAAAACCTCAATTATAGGTGGAGAACATAATAAAAAAGTGTTCAAGATAGACAATATCAACTATTTGAGAATTTGAAAAAGCCCTGTCTTCTTTAAAGAATGAAAACTGAATTTTCCTGTAAGGTAATAYTATTTAGGAAAAAAACACCTGTAGTTGCCTGAGTGTTGTGTATGAAACAAAAATGAAGGCATTTTTGCCTTYATAAAGACAACAGAGTAGGAATAATATCTCAAATACAGTTCTACAGGTGCTTTAAGAGTTTAATTAAACATTTAAGATACTTACTTGCAATCAGTGAAAACAATCAGAGAAATAATAACCCAGCTACAGGAGCATTCTCCAAAAGCAATCCTGTTTGAAGACACTGATTGATATAATTCATAATAGTAGCAGGCTGGTCATTTCTAATTCAATCTTTAACCTAGTGTGGCTTTCTCTGTCAAAGTTTACTCAATTTTTATTCAGCTTTTTAGTTATCTCAGTAACTTGACTATAATATCTCTCTCAGAAGAGAGAGATGTTCCTGAAGACTTCAAAGGAGCTGAGTATTCATTAGCACAGATTAATCCACTGATTAATAGTTTTTAGATTTTTCACTTTTCACCTGTTGGTTTAAATATAGTGTTGCAGAGACTTGGATGGAGCAGGAATGCATATCGACCACTACTTACTGAGGACATTTACGCAATGAAGCAAAGGCATCTTTTGGAGACCAGCACAACAGAAGAACTTTGAGCCTATGAGAAAAGAACAAATGCAGTTTAGGAACAGAGCTCAGTTCTATTCAACTCTTTCCTTCACTAAGCCCCGTTCTCAACAAAAAAATGCCSCCTATTTCATCCAATGATCCATGTATTAGAAAATGTGGTCCTTGAAATTTGCATAGGTAAAGCAGCTGGGTCATTTTGTTACTGATACCAGGGGAAAAAAATTACTGCATTTTCATGCTAGCAGCAGCTTGGTGTCCAAGGGACAAGTACTGTTAGCAAGCTGCCTGTTAAATCTAAAACACCACTAACAGCCCAGAACAYGAAGTACACTGCTTATGATGAGATGCCAGAAAAATTTCACACACAGACTTCTGCACCAAAATTTGTGCTATTTACATTCTATTTTTATTACAGAACACCTTTTCTTTCCTTCTTTTGCTTGAAGAAATTCACATTGCCAGAGATTAATAATCTGGAGGGCCCCATCAGTTAGTGAAAAGAGAGGGTAAAGAAAAGGAGAGGAGTAGGATTCCTTAAAAGTTCTGTAAGTATAATTTTCTGCAAATATCCAGATAGGTGTTCTTGGGGTCCCATGCCCTGATAAAGTGATATATACTCAATTGTCTAATAACAAAGTCAAAAAGTCCCTCATATCTGAAGATAATAAATTAACTTAATTATCCCAAATTGACCCTGTTTTGCCCATGATGGTAACTGGTGAGTGATCTATCCTTATCCTGATCCATAAGCCTTTTGTTATATTTTATCTCCCATATCCAGTGAGGAGTGCAGTGATAGAGTGGCTTTGGTGGGCACCTGATGTCCAGCAAGGTCAACTCATCACAACTTGGAAAATGAAAATCTTATTGATTAAGGACAATAAATTTTTATTAGAGTATTTTCTCATATAAAATCAATTTCAAATAAAATTTAAAAGGTAAGTTGAAATGTCAGGTGCAGAAAACTAACATTTATTTATAGGAATTTTCAAAAGAGGTGTAATTTGTGACTTGGACATTAGTTTTCATCTTCCTTTATAATACAAATAATATTCAGTATGTATGTATCTTTTTTTCTGTATTTCCATTTATTTTCAAGTTACTGTTAGATATGTATAGAGGGACCTTCCTGTAAAGGAAAGTTTTAACTTAAAACTTAAATTTCTTCCTAGTCTTAAAACAACTGCCAGAAAATAGAACAGGTTTAGAGCCTAGCAAATTTGATGGGAGAGTCTCACAGGAGTCTTTCACATATTTGCCATACAGAATATCCTGATAGCTTTCTTTACTACTTCATATCTCCTGAAATGGCACTGACTCCCTTATTTACATGTATATCGTCTTGCTTGGTTGTAATGCAAGGATTCAACTTGCAAGGACTGGACATGCCATGAACATTTTACCTGCCGACTGCATGTGTTCCCAAAGCATGATTTCTCAACGGTTCTTGATAAACCATTTGGTTTCACATTTCTTCCTTTTTCCAATGCCTATTACCTCTTTTGTTATGAGACTCCCTCTTGTTAATCTAGGAAATTCATGCAACCCTTTTTGACATTTTCCAACATTTACTGTCATTGTCCAATAATTAGACTCAGTATTCACCTGGTACTCTCTATAAATTGATGATTCAGAGGTTTTTCCACTACGTTACAAGTTTTTTGTCACATACTGAGCAAAAAGCCTCTATCAGAGGCTTCTTCACTTCCAGTTTCAGCAGTTCTGTAAAATAATTTAACTTTCCTTTCAATATGCTTTATTCACCAGGGTCATGGTGATAGCCAGTTTAGCCCCAAGGAAACCCTCAAATTTATTGTGTTTGAAACTGTGTGATCTCCAGTGTCTTTAATGTGCTTTTTAATTTAAGATAAGAGTAGGAAAGACTGGGCTATCACATTTGGTATTGCTTTTTGTTAATTTAAGCACAATTACAATTTACAACACAAAAAAAAGGAAGCCATAAAAGCCAGCTGATGTTTTAAAAGGACARTGACAAATACCAGACATACCTAGTCATATTCATTATAGGCAGCTGAAAGAGCATGACCATAAAACCCTTTGAAAGCAAAAGTGGAAAAGAGGGGAATGACGATTTGTTACAAATTTGTCTGAAAGTGGATAAAATGAAACTTGAGAGGGATAGCATAGCAATATTTTTCCATTAAAGGAAAACACTTCAGGCTTTTTTCATTTTCCGATAATTTGGCAAGACCACTATGCAACAGTGACACTATTAGTGCTTGAGACTGATCTCAGTGCGTCTCACAGTCTCACAGTCTCTGTTGCCTAACAATGACAGAAAAGATAAACACAGCTTCCTCAACTGCTTCATCTATGTTCCATCTTCACTGTTCTGTAGGGAAAACATTTTGACCTTTCCTTTGCACAATTCATTCCAGAGTTTATGTGAGTTACAGTCTGTACTTTTGCAGCATTGCTGAGAGTTTTATTTTGCCATCACATACACAAAGTTTGCCTCTCACATTTTCTCAAATGAGAAATTTTTGTAAAATCTCTCTGTTGCATTTAAACAAAATTGTGTCTGCTTTTTCTTAACATTGGCTGAAGGATAACAGCCATAGCATCAGAAAAAGCAAAGGCCAGATCCAGACAGCCAGAAGGTACTCCTGAATAAATAATTTTATTCTCCCAGTCAGAATTTCAGGCTCACCAAAGGCCATGTCCAAACAACTTCACTGTCCAAGATTCCTGGAGCTGCATAACTTAATTTGGACAAGTTCAGTACATAAGCTTAAGGATCACTTACTGACTTCCCCTAGTACCAAGGATTGAACTCCATGTTAGCAGCTGGTTCTGAATATCCTCAGAGAAGAGGACAGGGGAATAAAGTCTTTGTCCCTTTTTTCAGACAAATATTTGTATTAAGTAGTGACACCATTCCACCAGTTCTACCCATGTCACAGGTAGATATTTTTGGAGCTTGATGAGCAATAGATGTTCTCTACAAAATGCAGCAACTGCCATAACTTTTCATTCAATCCAGCAGAAAATGACGGATGGCAAGACATGAATCAGTCATATTTCAGAGTAGATAATAGCAAGTTAGTGGTGTTGGTATGAACAAAATTTAATATGAGTCTACTACAAAGTCTAATATATGGTTTTGCAAATTTCAGTATCAACACAACAATGAATTTTTTCCTAGAATAACATTTTTTTCCCTTCGCAATTTTAAGATAGACCGAAACTGAAAAAAACTCAACCAAACGAAAACCAAAACCTGAACCCAGTATGCTAGACTTTTATAATAACTTTTGTATACACTACTATTCATGAGTGAGAATACTCACACCCTGATTCAAAAGAGATTAGCATGTTTGCAGAATTAACATACAGCACATAATCTGGCACATCTGGCCCTCACAAGTTAGATCCTTGGACTACATCCAAGAAAGGTAATATGCAGCCAGCCCAGGCATACAAGACAGTATATGTGCATTAAAGTAATACTGCATCCAATCTGATGAGTATTCTTTCCAGCAGCTATTTGGCACAGTTATATCATCACAGTACACTTTACAAAGGAGAACATTACTATTGCATGCTCTGTTACACAGTGTAGAAAAGCTCAAAAAGTCACTTGCTCCTGTAATAATGAACACATTTCTGTAACAAATACAGATGTGCTCAAAACCTTTACATGAAGAAAGAGGTACAGTGGGATAGAACATTGAACAGATTTGCTGTAACACTGAAAACTAAATACAAGGTGAAGTAGAATACCTGCAGGCCATACATTTAAGAGATCTCTGCACATGCCCAGACCTTCCTCTCACAGAGGGAAAGACCATGCGCTTCAAACTGTGTGCTAACTTTAAAGCAAAGCAATGGCCAAATGTAGTTGACACTGACTCTTCTTAAAGGATAAGTAGGAAACTGAAAACATTTCTTCACATATTTAAGTCCTGCAGGAAGAAATAATGTGTCTAAGGGGTTTTGCTGTTCAGTTTGCTTAGCTGCAAGTAAGGGCTTTACAGTTATGGACATGTAGTGTCACAATTTGATTGAAAGATTTCTAGAATTAGAAATTTAATTCAGTCCAACCTAATATATAAACTTTATACTTACAATYTAGAGACGTATCAGAAAACCCCTGAAGTCTGTTGTAACAAACCGAGGATAGATTACCACATTATACATAAAATGTTACTTGCAAAGCTTGCAAAAAGACTTAGTAGACTTCAAAATAAATTTATTGTTAGAGCTGCAATGCTAAGAGGAAATTTATATTCAGAAATACAGTATACTAGTTGATTTACTTTGTCTGGATGTGTTTTAAGGAATTATATCTGACCAAGTGAAATAAYGAAAGAGTTGCTTACACTAAACTAGAAACCTACACTGTCATAGTTCTTAATATGACTATTTGAATTTCTTTGGCTCATATAGGCCTACGACAGAAAGCTTGTCTCAAGTCTAGACATCTTCCATGTCTTGTTTAGCTATATATCAATCTTGACTACTCTTTTGAAGAAATAATGTAGCYAACTCTAGCATTAGTTTCTGTTAAACATGAGGATGTTTAGAACAATGAGGTTTTTGTCAGTCTACTTTAGTGTGGGAGCCTTGAGAAAACTTACATGTGAAAGCTTTTTTTTTTCAGCTTGACAATAGAACCTCTGTCAGTCTAGACAATGGGAATAGAATTTCATGTCAGATAACAGAAATAGCTCTGAGATCAYTCAAAAGTCATGCAGAATGTCCTTGTTCGAGACCTGTTCAGATTCTGGCCTTGATAACAAAGTTCTCCCCATCTGAGCGTCAGTCAAAAAATTGGCTACTGCAGGCCAGAGTTCTGCAAAGCCTTTTACAATTTAGGTAGTAACTATGTATTKGATAATGGAAATTAATCTGCATTTTACTAGCTCAGTTCTGTGCCATTACCAAATTATGCAGAGCATTCAGTTGGTCAAAAAGGCTATACAGATAAAAGCTCTCATACTTATCAACATCCTGTCTGTGTGTTCTCCTTGAGTCTTTGAGACCAAATACAAGTTTATATCAAAACAGGAATAAGCAATTTGAAATTCTAGGATATCGACTACATGCTGGAGGAATACCCCAGACCAGAATATTTGGTCTAATAAAGTCTCCCTCCTTTTCTTGAAAATGCCTTCAKTCTACCTTAATTCAGAAAAGAGCAGTTTTGTTTTTTCTCAGTACTTAGGAAACCTCTTCTTGTACACTTCTGTTTCTGAGAAAGATTGTATATGAGCAATAAAACAGCTGGTTCTCCTAGCTACTACTTGCTACTCATAGCAATCATCTTGCAATCTATTGATTGGGATATTTACTTATACCTTTTTTTTTGTTCCTGAGGGGATTTACCCCTGGAACTCTTCCTACCTACAATTTTCTGTTATTGAAAACAAAATTACAGCTGCATTTTTCATCTTTACTCTCTAATTCTAAGACATTCTAAGATGCCGAGCAAGAAGATTATTTTGCATTTATTCCTATCTACAGATATAGATCTTCATGTTATATTTTTTCTTTATTGTAAACCTTTCCAGTAGTCTATTTGAGAGATACTGTTTCTGTTTTCTTCAATTTGAACATGTTTGCAGTGTTAGAACTATTTTTTTCAGTAGAATAACTCTTGATTTGCACAAGTGTATAAAGATAAGCAACTCTATAAAACAAGCATTACCATCAAAAAAGAAATTATCTATCACTTTGTAATGTTAACATGGAAGCATCTCGCAGCACTCTAAAGTGTAATCAAGTCATGCTGTTATAATCAAGCATTGCTATAAGTTATACCTTGAGTTCCATACATTTATTGATTATAGAAAACCAGAGAATTATTTTCTTTACAATCACCTATTCATTTTTAGTTATTTTATATTGGTGTTTGTTTTACAACAGAAGGATGCCTAAGATTATAAGTACTTTAAAAATAGTCTGAATAAAAACGAGAATTCCCATATAAAAACTACTCAAATGTAATTTCTGCATAGCATATATCGTGCATATGTTTCATGCGCGGTATACTCTTATAATTGTCATCAACAATATTAGCTGATTTCTGCAAGTTCCAGAGCTTGAATTAAATTTCTGTGCAAGACAGTTTTTTTTCTACAAGAGTCACTATCAGTGTTCACTTGATATTCATGACAAAATTCAGAAGAGCCTGTTTTACATGCAGCTACAGCTTTCTGAATCTAAATAGAGACATTATTTAAGCACTATTAATAGTATTTTGTTTTAGTGCAAGACTAGGCTTGCAARCTACAAATGAGGCTTATTGGGTTTTAATGTACTGTACAGTGTTCTGGTCTAGACAGCTAATGAGAAATTCGGGTTAACGTGTGTCAAAAATATGTGAATTCTTTGGGGTCCAGTAAAAACTGCTTACGGAGATGCAGAAATTACCTAAGTATGGGAACATAAACAGATGAAACCGTGTAAAGAAACAGGGCAATTGTTCATATTCTTTTCCTCAACAGCCTGTAGATGGTTTTAATTACTTTAAGACTTTATATTTGATCTTCAATCATTTTGTATAATTAGGATGCTTAAACATGACTATTGAGTATATATTTCTGTTCACTAACACAATTCTATCCACAGAGTTTTGTTTGGTTGGGTTTTTTGTTTAGTTTGGTTGTTTTTATTTTTTACATTCAAAGAGGGAAAATAAAAACAACAGACTTCGAAGTACTATGCACATATTACATGTTGATTCCAAATATTCTCTTTGCTTTCAACTTAGTCAACATATAAATATTTAGTTAAATGCTTACCTAAAAATTTAAATATTTACATTATGTTTTTATCAGTATTAGTTGCTGTGATTTAATGCAGAATAATCTCAAAAGCAGAACTAAGCAGATTACAATAACGTAGTCAGAGAATAAAAATGAAGGAATCTTCAAATTTCTGAACTCTGCCCAACTTCATTAACTAGTCAGCTTCATCCCAGATCAATGAGACCTACCTGCACTGCACAATGGAACATTATGCAGAGAGCAAATACTGGTGAGAACCACCAGAATTAAAAAGCTTCCATTGATACACTAGTGGCTCAAACAAGCACAAATGGTAACAGCCTGACTGCAGACCTGGAGATGTTGCTTTCAGGACAGCAGCTAATATTGCTACACAGTGCTGCATTTGCAAAACCACCATCTTTGCTCAGCATTGATTCTGATAACTTAACATAGCTCCTGTATGCACTAATATCCCAGCAGGCTGGGGATGGAATGTTCATGGCTGAATCCTTTATCAACAGTAGCATTATTGAGTTCCTCTGTAGCATTCTCCCCGACTTATTCAAAAAGGCAGACCTTTCATTGTGCACACCTGTCACTCTTCAAGCAATAAGAGTTCACTACATTGTAATTAAGGAAAAAGACTCACCACTTCTAATATATGCCAAGAAGTATTACCAAGGTGGGTCCTACTTTCTATGTACCATTTTAACATAAAATGAATAATTTTATTTTGTACAAAGCTTCTTCATCTAGGTTCAGGTGTATTCTCTCCTTTAAATTTTTTCCAAGACCACTGTGGTAGGCAACAAATTTTATTCTTCTCAATGCCTTCTACTTGTCTTGTTTGCCTCACCACATATTTCAACACTCTCCTAAGAGAAACTGTACATTCCCCTTCTGCATTCTCTCCTTCAGTCACTGCAGTCCTTTAGAGTACCAGACTTTACAATTTACATCTTTGGCACAGCTAAGAGACCCTTTCTATTTCTCTTTAGGCTGTTGATGTTCGGAGGGCATGTACAACTTATTGAATATGCTACTCATCATAGTAAAATGAGAATAATTTAGACATTATTTCATCTGGTGAAGTCATTGTAAATATTGCTAATGTTAGCCATGAATAAATGTTTCCATTTCTGTATTTAACAGTCTCTGAAATGTGATTTTATGTCACACAGGTGGATTTCTGTTAGAAATTAAAGGGGAATGCAATGAATTATTTATGCTACTGTAAGTCAGTTTTGGGTAATGATAATGAACTTCAGAGATCTCAATTTTTCTTTCAGTACCTGGTCACGTATGAACAGAATCTGGTTCAAATCAAAGTTTCAGACTGCACAAATCTGAAAGAAATAGAGGAGAAGAGAAAAACAGAATCTTGCTGCTTCATTTAAGCTAGATGTACATTTAAAAAAAAAAACAAAAAAAAGAACAGTGACATCCTCATCAAAAATACTTTAAAAATGTTAATTCACTTCTAATGTTTACGTGGAGTAATGTCAAATAAAGGAGTTTAAAATGTCTGCAATGTCTCCAACATCACTTTTTTTTCTAGTTTTATTTCCCTTTAGTCACTGTTATAACTATATTTACATGAAAATATCATGCACTTACAAAAGCCTTTCCAGTGATGGGTTTCCAAAATTGTAAGGGTAGAAATTACTCACCCATTTGACCTTTTTGACTGTCACAACACAAGAAAGGACCTTATAATATCCATCTATTAAATGGGTCATCAAGGCAATAGTGCAGCATGGCAGGAACTGATTGGTTATTGTGTTGTGGGGCCAGTTTCAGAAGCAATCTGTGGCCAATTTCTGTCGAGGACAAGGTTTCAGATTTTAAACTCTGCTGGTTAAACAGAGTTACTGCTGTGAGTCTTTATTAAGGTTGAACAAGTAGAATCTGCTGATCTGCCAGTTGTTCCAAAAGACTGTGCTCCCGTTGTGAGAATACTTCACCTCTTTATGCATGAGTGACCTTCTAGGAGGATCCTGCTGTGGGATATGAATGTGGCCACTGCAAATAGATTGCCAGCAGAACTCTAAGCACTGGATATAGTAGCCAAGCTTTTGCTGTTATGGGCAGCAATACTGAATTATATAGCCTGTTTTAAAAGTACYACATCGTTTCAAAAAACCCACAACTGATTACCTTGTTTCCTAGCTAACTTCTATTACTGTAGACATAGAATAACTTTAATTAGGCAAATCTATTTATGGGAAGGTTTTTTAATGCTTTTCAGACAAAAATCTGTATCTAATCATTGCACTAATTATTTTCTTCTAGCTTTTTTTTCCTGTAAAACATATAGCTGACAATGGGAATGCTGCATTACAAACACATTTGCTAGGAATATATCATAGGAAATTTTTACACCTGGTCAGTTCTTTCTCTATGAGATGGTGATAAAAACCTCTTTCTGGTAAATTTTATTGCAGATAACCCTCCAAAAATAACAACCAATTTGAATAAGAATTAACACTCTTTTATGCATTTCTCCAGTGATGCCTCCTTTGCTATAGTCCCTAGAGACCATAGTTCTGTTTCTGGAAGACCAAAATTTTGATGGTTGTACAGAATGTAGGAATAACTTCCAGCTTCTTCCTTGGCAGAGTGAACGATGGTGACACTTTACGCTTGCAAAGTGTTCCTGCATGGAAAATTATATTCTCAGTTATGTGTATCTGAACTCTTCATTATTGCTGCAAAATGCAGGTAATTTGAGAAGAATTATTGAATTTGGCAAATTATACATGCTTTTCATACCTATAATGTACAATCGTCGCATAATGTATTTAAACCCTAATAGTATGCACTAGCCAGGCTCTCACTCAGGACAGGACTCAACACCTGAACTCAATTCTTATTCAAATAGAGTTCAGGCCACCTCAACCTAAGGTGCTCATYAACMTCCTACAAACAGCTGTGGCTGCAGGGCGGGCACAAGCCCTATAAATCAGGCCCTAGGAGGAACCAAAAGTAGATGGTTGTTCCTGGTTGCTGTGTGCTGCGTATTGCTGGAGCTCTGCTCTGAGAAATCATAATCCAAGACTCAGAAGACTGCGAGCTCTGGCACACACAATTATATATGTGACAAAAAACTTTTATTTGGTTTGTTGTTTTTTTTATCAGTCACATATATTTTTCTCCTGTTTGCAGTGGAAAAATACATCTTCGAGATATATAATTCCTTAATTAAAATGAGAAATAGAATCCTTCTGTAGAAACAAGACAGATGACTGGAAAAAGTGTTTGTAAAGGACAAGAAATACCAGCATAATTTTATGAAGTAATAAATACCTCTCTGCTTGTGCGATTAGTACGTATCCCTCATGAATGCAGAGTGCAAACTATTTTCCAGGGAAGGAGAGTGCATGATCAGCAACTTAATTGTTTAAGGGGTGAATACGCAGATCTAAATCGGCTTTTAAAACTTCAAAGTCAGAGACACTCTCACACTACCCATGTATTTTAAATGGTACAGGACGATGTCACAGGCTGGGACAAAATGTGTGTTTCTGATCTTTGACATATTCCCTCATTTTTTTATTATATTTCACCACTGGTGCTCTGTTTCCATTCTTCAGCACCAGGATTTGGTGAGAAAGATCTTCACTGATTAATCTGATTTTAAACTAAGTTCCTGTAACATATATCTGAAACATCTTCCTTTGTGGGAGGTAATTTTGATGTACAGAATGGAAATTTAAATTACAATCATGACATGACTATTTAGCTGTGTTCTCCCTTTTCATTTAATTATGGATTTTTATTTCATGACCTTTCCAGTTTTAAACCGTGTGTGTGTGTTCCCTTTACTTTTTTGTCTTCCTCTTGTTTTTAAAATATGCCARATTTCAAGTAGGTCCTTATCTGAATTATCCTATATTCTATCATTAAGTCACTAATAAAATTCAATGCAATTATCTATTTCCCTTTGTTTCATACTTTTTTTACATAAAAATCTTTATTTATGCTGATAACATGACTGTACTTATTTCTCATGCATTTGGCATCTACATCCCTGAATAGATTTAAGGGCCCTGTTTGCCTCTGAGTTTGGCTATGAGCTGTAGAATGGAATTGAAATGGCTGTCAGGTGTTGGAAGTTTTACTGTAACTGCGTGGAGCTTAAGGTCAGAATTAGAAAGGAATTGTAGAAGGGCTGGAGGAAAGATATAACCTTCCTTATAATTTTGTCAGGTATAAGGCAATTGTTTTCATTTAATCAATGTTAACTATCTAACATAAATTTCTGTAGTAATCACCTCCTGTACTCATTTGCTAAGATCAGTTCACATTCTGTTTACCAGAGCTGCACTTAGTAGGAGCACTGTGGTAAGTTTGGACACTTGATTTCTGAAATAAGCTTTCCCTGATTTAAATAAAGTGCATCACAAGAAGTATAAAATTTTTTTTTTGCAACTTTATTTATATGAGTAGATTTTATGGGTCATTTTTATGGCTTAATTTTTGTTTTATTCTTTCTGATTCAGAATTGCATTTTATGCTCTTACCAAGTTTCAGGATTTATTATGAAGATAGCAGTTGTTTGTGATAGAGAATTCTGCTGCGTACAGGTAAAACCTTATAAAATGAAGGCCTTGTTGCCTTTGTAAAATCATGGCTCAGGCCTGTTCTGCTAGAAAAGGACCGTGGGAAAGAGGCATAGCTGAATTAGAGGTAGAAAAACATGCTGTGTAATTATCGTATGTTCACCCAGTGGTGTGTGGTGATTGGTTGAATTAAGCTTGTTGTGCTTTCAAGCTATGTAAACAGCTAAGAAACTATAAAAGATGCTGTGTGGTATTAAAGATAAGCTTTCTGCCTTCTGAATGGAGTTGGTGTGTGTGATTTGTGAGTGTTGCGTCCGTCTCAATCGTGACAGAATTCTATATGTGTAACATAATTTGATTGTTAATAGACTGTGAGATCGTTAACTAAGTTACTTGCAGGATTACTGATAAAAATGTGTTTATATTTCTCTCTCTTCTGGACTATTACAATTAGGAAAATAACCACCATTTTTAGAAAGGAGTATCTGAAGTGTCTTYGTTATATATTAATAGTTTATTGATACAACATTCCCAAATGTTGTATATTCTATTTATTGTTGCCTTGTGAATCCTAATTTTTTTCATTAATTCTCCTGGATCAGGGAGATTATCAGGGTAGTACTGACACCTTTGATTTTCAGTGCCCATTTATTCCTGTTAAATTAATAGAACAGGTTTAATCCTTCCAGCTCCCATGGTAGAGTTTTGAGCTTGGATAATGAGAACCTGTATAATGACTTCCTTTAAAGAGGAAAATTACAGCTAAGTAATTTTCTCTTTCAGGTATAATATTGAAATCTCTCGAGTTTGGGCAGCACTGTCATTAAATATGCAGATACGTTACTATGGTGCCACCTTTTCCTTCAAATTGAGTTTCAGGGATAACTGAAAAACTTTTAAAGCTTCAATACTGTCTCATTCAATTTCAGAAGTGAAAATTTCAAAGGAGTTAAAAAATGACTATCAAAATCTTCTGAACCTAAACCGAAGAGTTTTATCAAGGTACATTTAATTCAATATATATATATATATATTTTTTTTTTACACTAACTCCATTTTCTTCCTTTAATTCATAGTTTATCATTGTCATTCCCTACATATATATCTCTGTGCTGGGAGCTTCTTCTTTTAATTAATTCAATGCATCTATCATTAGTTATTTCTCTTATGAAGCCAAGGAACGTGTTAATGAGTCTTCTAGATCAATGTGTCAGTTTTTAAAGTCCATTAACTTTCTATGACTTTTTGCATACTAACACTCATTATGACATTATTTCCCCTGATCTTGAGATCCAATTTAAATTCCAACCATGAATTTTCAGTGATGGAACATGTTTTTTAATTGCTCTATCTTTCTATGCTCAGTACAGAACTGAGATAAGAAGTTGCAAGTTATATTTTTAAGGTCTCTTTCACACATTTTCAATGACAAATGATCAACATGAGAAATATTTCATAGTTATGAGACTCAAAGCTTTCAGAAAATAAAGGTTCTTACAGAATTTGTTATTATTTCAGATGTATTGTTACTGACATCTTCTTACAATTATGTCTTTAACAAGTTTCCTAGTCCCAAAGGCTATGAGTTCAAAGCCCAGCAGATCTTCCAGAATTATACCCTTATGTCATATTTTGTCTCTGGTCCAAAGAGAATAAACAYCATCTTCCTTTGCTAGCTCTCTTGAAGAATGCCACTTTTATTTTTGTCATGTCAGGACTGCATATTTGTATCATGAGATTTATCATGCAAAGGACAGGAAGAAAATCTAAATGAGCTTTAAATCCTTATTTCCAGGTCTAGTTGATGGTTTTGATAAGCTTCAGTCTCTCTATGAAGCYGTGATCTGGCCACAGAACCACTCTCTTCTAGGTTTTTGACCAGAAAGAAAACCAAAGAATGTGATCCAAATAAGAGCTGAAGTGTGACAGTGTGTCCTCCAGTCTATTTTAACTGATAACCAGAATTACAGGATGCACACAACATGTGCTTGCAGGTGAGTTTGAATGCAAAAGTGTTTAACTGGCACATAAATTCCACAGAAGTTCTAGTGTTCAATGCAACCCTAAACATTCCAGGAGACATTTGAATAAACCACTGAACAAAACCCACATACCTGAAGGAAAAATACAGGCCGCGTGGAAGTCTTAGCCACAGGGTTTTTACTCATAGCAGAACCTAGTGAGGTATTCCCAGAGTTTTGAGCTACAGGTTTGCTGTTTATCTTCATTTCCTGATGAAAAGTCACTGCAACCTAGAAAGATTTCAAAACATAGTAGCAGATGCTTTACTTTAAACTGAGTGATTGCAGAACTGAAACAATTTTCATACTGAAACCATAGTCTACTATGAAGATGTAGTTTGGCAAAATCTGCATTTTTATTTGTTTTTAGTAAAAACAAATTTTCAGTTACTTTGAAAATAAAGATTAATTGAGATGGATGTAAATCTAGTTGTAGGGACATATCACGGGTATGTCAGTTTCACTATGTTCAGGAGCTGTATTTTGTTTTTTTAAAGAATTAACCTTAGACAAGAGTAGATACAACTTTGACACTAATGGAAGAGCCAAAGATCCCCCCTGAATTATGCTGCAGTAGRCTTTTCCTTTGAGTCACACAATGGTGGCCATTTATTCCTTTCTGCTCTGCTTTAAACCATGTGACCGTCGCTACAAACCAATGTCATATACCTCGGAGTACAGTAAGAAGTGCTCCATTTTTCCTGGCATGGAGGGAATTAGCTATAATCTTCATCATAGCACSACATCAAGGAATGTGCTAGTGTTATAGGGAGTTAAAAGCATAAGATAATAGAAATGCGTAAGTTCCCATTTCTCTAGCAAAACAGTTTTTGTTACATTCATTTTCAAACCATCTCTCAGCCAAGTGCAGAGCTGCTGCTCAAGTTGTCTCCAGTTTCATTAAGATCTAGTTTTATTATATTGATGTGCCAGGAGCAATAGTATCTGCCAAAACAGTGCTGATAGTTAAATCTATGCTTGAACTACGACTGCCCTAAAACTAAAACTGGAAAACAAAAACAACTCTGTAATTAATATGTCAGATCTTATTAGATTTTGAAAACTGTCTTTACTTCATGTCAAGGTTGGCAAAAATGATGAGCATTATCTGTATGCAGTTAAACACCCATGACACTTTTGTTCCTTATATGGTTTCCMTATAAAGATACATTTCACTTTTTGCCAGGGATATAAACAGGACAACTAATCAGATTTGGCATAGTATTTAACTGGTCTTGTACACACTTTTTTTAATAAAACCATTCCATTTAAATCATTGCCTTTGATCACAGTTTAGATTATTTTTCTCTATTTAGAAGGTGAAAATTTGGATTTCCCTTTGGTTGTACACTAAATCTACAGCTTCTATTRTAAAAGTGAGAGCAGTAGTTCAGACTGCTTAGTTCTACTAGTAGTACCTTTAATTGACTACTATTTGAATGATGAAAAATTATCAGCTGCCTTTATTTGCTGTCAGACAGACAATAGGATTTTCTTCTGAATATCGGTTTAGTGTATCGGTACTACTTCCTCAAAAACAGGCCATCACTTTTCAAAGTTGCGATAGGTTCACCTTTCATGATGCCTTATTATGAAAACATCCCCATTAGAGTCCAAAGAAGGCCTCTGCACTCATTGCTGCTCCATGTCGGGTCCCTGAGGGACACCACCAGAGCATCCTCTCAACATCTCTGGAGAAAACTGGGCATCTGGTCTTCACAGCAGGGATCCCTTAGTTACAATCAGTTTCTGGTTTTCTTTTTAAAACCATTCTATACTAATTCAAGTAAAATTTTTCAATTTAATGAACTTGTGAGGAAACTCTGAAAACTGTGGAGTCAATACAGAAGAATTATATGTTCCAGTTCCACTTAGAAGGGAAGAAGTTGTTCCCTTACCAAGGGAAACAAAACCTTTTTGAATATGTGATAACAATTCTACTAAAATTGGCATAGAACTCCAGTCTCATGCAAGAAATCCTTTATAAAGAGGAGTAACCTACATGACAGTAGAGCATTTACATACTATACCTCAAAACAGATAATGACAACTTGTTTAAAATCTATTGCTACCTTCATATATTTTAACTTTTTATAGGAGTTGAGCTAGTTTATTTATTATCCTAAGCATTTTTTTGAAAATGAACCAATACCTTATATGAATAAAATTATTTGTTTCATGTTCACTTTCCAAAGTTCATCGGACTTCACAAATTACTAAACAATTTGTCTATAACTTGCTTGCTAGAGTTACTCTGATTTATATACCTCATCTAATAAGGCCAAATGGGTTTATGTTATCCAGTTTTAGAGCTTTCTTCTGTCCGAACTCAATAAAATATTTTACTTAAAATTTCTACACCATTACCCAGTTTGATGACATATATAAGGTTATACAAAATGAAATGTATTTTACATATATGTGAGATCTATAAGGAAATAGGTAGTGTGTATATTGGCAATGTGTTTTACAGACATTTTAGAACAACAAAAGAATATTAATCTTAAGGAGGTATTGCAGGACTTTTGCTTAACTTAAAGACTAAAATATGTTCTTAATAAGGTTGCTGTCAACCTCCAGCATCCATAACTCTAGGTGTCAAAAACTGAGGACTTTGAAATATCTTGAGAAAAGTATTTTTTTAAAAAAAGCCTTAAAAACGGAACACATAAACTCACCAAAAAAAAATTAACATGTTATAAACTGAATGAATGAATATTTTCTGATCTTACATTTAATTAGATCAAATCTGATATTATAAGTTATGATTCTGAAGCGCTTATTACCRCCATTTAAGTAGAAAAGAAGAGTTGAATATGAGTCAGCAGTGCCCTGGCAGCCAGGAGGGCCAACTGAGTCCCAGGGAGCATCAGGCACAGCATCACCAGCCAGGCAAGGGAGRGGATTGTCCTGCTCTGCTCTGTGCTGGTGCAGCTTCATCTTGAATTCTGTGTGCAGCTTTGGGCACCACGGTGTAAGAACGGTTAAACTATTAGAGTGTGCCYAAAGGAGGTCTACAAAGATGAAGGGCCTTGAGGAGAAGCCTAATGAGGAGCAGCTGAATTCACTTATTCTGTTCATCCTGGAGAAGAGGAGACTGAGGAGAGACCTCATTGCAGTTTACAAATTCCTCATGAGGGGAAGAGGAGGGGCAGACACTGATCYCTTCTCTGGGATGATGAGTTACAGGACCCAAGGGAAAGGCCTGGAGTTGTGTCAGGGGAGGTTTAGGTTGGATATTAGAAAAAAGTTCTTTATCCAGAGGGTGGCTGGGCACTCGAACTCAACCAGATTGGTTTGGTGGTTCCCTACTTTGGTCTACCTAGTCCTTAACTAGCCAGTGACCTAGATAATTCACGTGAAAAAAGTGGAAGATCTAGACGATGTTTGAAATTCACTAGCTAGCATCTTCCAAAAGCTTACAAATAATCAGATTATTTATTTTCTTCTGAGAATGAAAATTTACTTTCTGGAATGAGTCACAAACAACAAACAGATGATTTCTTCTTACTTTGGTAAGCTCATCTAAGCTCTGGATGGTCAGACAAAAACCTAGCTTGGTTTTTCCTGTAATAATAAACTCATCTATCTTAGCTATAAAAAATCACCCTTCTGAAGGGAAGCTATCGTAACTGATGTAATATCAGGACTACTAGACCATTATAAAACTACTTTCATCTTGAACAATTTCTATTAGGAAGTTCTGTATCTTGTTAAGATCTTGAGTCTCATAAATCAAAGGCTAGATTTTTCTTTCAAGTCACACTTTCCCTTAACAGGAGGTTAGTTTCCAAAAACAGCTGTGTTACTTGAGATGTGTAACTTGCAGATCAGTGAAGTGGACGTCTCACCTCAGCTGGAAATGATATTTCACTCCCAAAAASTCATTATGGGATACGATGTGACAAGGCATGCCCTTCACTTCACTGACGTGCATACCATATGGCACAAAATGCCACAACCTGTTCAAGTTTAGGATGTGCAACTCATGCAGCAACATAACTATATTTTTTTCTTTTTCCTTTTCACATAAGCATTAGTGTGAAACTGTGAAGCAGGAGGGAGCTAATAAGAAAGTGTTTCAGTCAAGTGATTCCTACCCATAAACATAATTCAAAAACTCAAACCAAACTACTTATATGTCTCTGTTCCCAAGAGCCTGCAATGGTGTGAATGGAAAGATGCACTGTACTAARGCGGAAAATATCTCTGTATGTACCTTTCCTGGGGTAGAAATGAATTGGGATTAGCTAAAAACCATTTCAGGCATCTTTCTGTGGTCTGCAAGTTAGAAGTGGTGCACATCATTATGTATTCTACCTTCTCCTGGGTCAAACAGTTTCTACCAGGTGGTCTGTGCTTCACACAGCCTTTTGAGCAGTAGGGTATGGTAGTTGGGAGTGATATGCAGTATGTATTGATTGAATTTGGACATGTTTCCATGGAGCTGCATTTACTAAACCAACCTAAAAATTTGTTTCAGTTAAGGTGTACAAGGCACAGTCAAGGATTTATATTAAGATAAATACTGTGACTGAATATATTCCAAACTCTTATAAATTTTTACACCAATACGCAACATGATTTTCCAAAGTTTTAAAGAATTCTCATTTAAACGTAGTAAAAAATTGATAGTATCTGTTTGTTCCAATTTATGATTAGGTGTGGTGATTCTGAAGGATTTTATTAAGTTCTTTAGTTCTTTCCAGAATTTGAGTAAGAATCCACTTACAGGTTTCCAAGTTTATATATATATATATATATATATATATATATATAAACACTAATGTAACAGAAAAAAAACAAACAAACAAACCCCCCAGCCAGTGAAGTATACAGTGCATAACTTCTATGGTTGAATTTTGAGGAAACAAATGTGACACCTGTAAATTAATTGAATGATGAAGGTTGAGTTTACTAATTCAGTCTTTAAGCAAACTATCTATTTCTACTCTTTTGGCCTGTAAAAGTTTCCAATAAATTTTAGAAAAAAAAGCTTTTCTTAAAAGGAGTGGTCATTATTCCCACTTTCTTCATGCCAAAAGTGTCATGACATTCATTCTGAAAATCTTTTTATTAGTTTCAATGGACACCATGCAGGTATGAGTATTAAACATARGRTTTCTTTTTTTTTTTTATTTTACTTTAAGGATGATTCAGCAATGGTTCAAGTGGAACAGGTTGCTTAGAGCATCGTGGAGTTTCYGTCTGTGGAGATTTTCAAAAGAGATGGCCGCAGTTTTGAACAACTGTCTTGGGGAAGGGGCCTTGTCTAGACTGTCTCCAGAGGTCCCTGTCAACCTCAGCTGCTCTATGAGTCAACGAGTCTATGACATGGGACTCACATCCCAGAAGGGCATCTATCATAGCCCTGATACCTTTGGTGGTAGTGGAAATGCTCATGGCTGCAATGAAAGAAAAAACCCTGATCCATTGATGTTTTAAAACCTTCTACATTCAATTCACATTGAGAAYAAAATGTGTAAGGCTATTTTTCTTCTTGTTTTTAACCAAACCTTTACACATATTCCTAACAAAAAGTGTTTTAGGCATTTTCTGTGTATGAAAGGAAAGCCATCAGAATTTTCCTATATTTATCATTTATTTGGATACTTATAAGAGCAGAATTATTTTCTCTGAGCATAAGCAAGAACATTCACCTGTAGTCCTGTGAAAGTGGACTACAGCTTTACTATAATATGGAAGCTCTGCTAGGGTCAAGCAAAGTTGCAGTTTCTCTGGATTTTTCAGAGACCGCAAGTCTGAAATCTCCCCAACCCCCAGTATCAGAAGGGTAGGCCTTAGAATAAACATAAAAAGCACTAATTGCACTTCCATTTTTCACTTGGACGTCAACTTTCTTGTACCAAATCTTTTCAGAAGAAAGGGATTATGTTTTAAACAACTTCACGCTTCTTTACAGCAGTCTCATTAAAAAAGAAGAAAAAAGAGGTGGTTTCAGTGATGGTACTTAAATCTGGGGTAAAACTATCAATTATTGAAATTCATTAATTAAGCAAAATATTTGCTGAAAGTTGCTGCACACCTCTCTCAGTTTGAAGATTTTTCTATCAAAACACAGACTCATTAAAATTTTACATGCTAATCAGTATGTTTACAATTTCATTTTATGAGTCTATGATTTTGCACTGAGGTTTTGAATTCTTTTCATTATAATTTTATGCCAATTAACTCAGAGGGGAAAAATGTAATTTACAGGTTTGCATAATTGCCCAGATGTTAAGATGTAGCACAAGTTGAAAACAGAAACAAAGACTTTTTAAGCTCACAATTTTAAAAAGAAAATAGCTTACTTTAGTTTGTTTTTGGCTGCTAGTTTTGCAAATCTGTTTTTGGAGTTAACATACAGTATTCTGACTTTGATTAAAATCTAGATGTTGTTTTAGTGTTCTAGTTTTCAGTACAGCAGCTTTGAAAGGAAGACTTGATAAAAGCATGGCAATCTGGTTTTTTAAAACACACACATCATGTATTGGTCTTTCTACCAAAGATAGATAAACACGATTTACATTCAGTGGGAACCTTGAAGGATAAAATAATTCTCCATTCACAAACTTATGGTTAATTCTTTAGCCAATATAATTAACTTTGCCTGTTAAAATTCCTTTTTGAGTGTATTTATCATGTAATTTTTTTACCCACTTTTCTACCAGGTTCTCTTTTCTTACAAAAAAAATTGGGAAAAAATCTATTTTACTATATTCACTATATGTGCTTCCTGGGCCTTATGCAAGAGACTGGTGGTGAAGAAAGATAGCCCACATTGTGCACAAAGGCAACTCATGGATATCTTTGAATATTCTGCCTTAAAGAATTGGATATATACAATCTGAAGACTTACAGAACTCCACTTTGTCAGCCCAGGAGATGATCCATCCTGGTAAAGGCATCTGTTTAGATTATACATAATTTTAAAAAATTCCAAACTTCATATTAGTTTTGTGTACTATTCCTCCCTCTGAAAAAAAAAAAAAAAGGTAAAAATTTAAAGTAGAATTACATGGACTGTTTTCTCTCGGATAGCTGGACAGTATAAATTATTACTACTGTGTTATGAAGGTATTGTTTGCTGTAGGGTATTTATATAATCAATACAAAACTGAATTATAGATTGGTTAAAAATCTCACACTTCAGGTTTCAAAAATATTTTTTTCAGGAATCTGTGAGGAACTATGACCTTCTCTAGAGCATGTTTTGGAGAACAAGCAGCAGATCACTTAAAAGTTTCTATGTTTTTCTTAAATAGCAAATGTTCACCATTCTTGAAGACAATGTTTTAGAATACATTGACCATCATGGAGACTCTCTGATAAGTGTCAGAAGACTGAGAAAAATTGCTTTAGAATCAGATAAGAGTGGAGGAAAGAGAATGACAGAAATATTTTCTAAAAAGAAGCCAACAGAACCTAACATGCAACTGATATAAAAAGGGAGTTGTGATTTATATCAGACAAATCTTAGTTTTAGGGGAAAAAAGTATTTTAAAATCAATTCCCAAGTAACTGTGTGTCTTCTGAAAAATAYATTTTTCTCTTACTGGTCCTAATGTAGGATATGAAAACTTTTGTACAGGAAGGTAGATAATGTTTCATTTAAATGTCCTCTGCTACACTCACACACGCAAAAAAGAAAAAAAAAGGCCCCATCATGGATTTATCTATTTTCCCTTACTTCAGCTTTTATATAAAAGGTAAAATACATGTCTGGATTGTTGCAATTTTTCCTCTGGAGTATCAGATCTGCTATTACGTCTCCTGCTGATGTACTCCCAGCTTCAGAAATGGACAGCCTACAATCATAATTGAAAGCATCACTACTGTTTCTGTACCAATAAAGCATTATTCATTGAACTTTTAAAGATCCTTATGCATTCAATGAACATTTTATTTATATAATAAAGAAGTTAAGCTCTTTTCTTGATGAAGCTCATAAAATAGAGTAGAAACATGAAAAGAAACTAAATTTGACAATATATTTGAATAGTTTAAGGGAAAAAATTAATGACAATATGGAGGTGTGCATTTTAATTATCATGAGATACTATCTATCTAGTGTATTAATAGGAATTATGTGGGTTCTAACTCTTAATTATTGATACATCTATGTGAAAACGTGATAGTAGAAGGGTTTTCTAATATGAAAATATATGTTTGCATGTCACCTTTGAGCAAGTACTTTTGAATGTTTGAAAACAAAAGCTGAAATATCATAATCCTGGACAAATTTTATCAGCTTMTCTAATATACTGTTATCATGTTATCCTATTAAAGCCATTATGTATGGGCTGCTTCTCTTAAAGAACAAGATGAGCACAGACACTAGAGGCTAGTGAGGACTGCACTACAGCAGCTAAAAGTCTCTCAAAGTACTTCAGACAGACAAGCAGAAGAATTTAGTTTGTATCTGGGGGGTTTTTGTATTCAAGTTTCAGAATGAACAAAAAGATGGACTTTGTAAGCACCAATTGTTCATATAAAGGTAAATATGTGGTAAAAATAAGGGCATATATTTCAGTAATAATAAATCGACATTTAAACAATAATAGTAATGAAAGTATTTAATGAGAAGCATGGACTCCTAGTCTTCAGTGTGCAATTCATTTTGTTATAAAAACAAGTCTACCCATGGCTGAAGTCATAGAGTTGACACCAAAAACAAATACCATCTGCTTGCAAATCACATTTGTTTGCATTTTTTACCTAACATTCTCAGATACAAAAGCACAGATTACTACAATTAAGGAAAAAAAATTCAATGTTTTTCAGCTTTCATTTGTCATTCATTTAGCAGCACCCTGCTGGAATTTGTTTCTCTGGTTTCTGTCACGAAATCAAATTTCCTCTCCCCCACTGTTTATGTAATTCTTTAACAGACAAAAACGAAAAATTGAAGAAGGAATGTTTTAAGCTAAATCGCTAGTCCACACTTTTTATAATTTCTGAGAAAACCATTCAATTCGATTGATTCACTAGGATACATATGATTATATATGTACTAATAGAGTACTAGTATCCTTGTATCTCCATGTATGCAGTAAAAGACAGCTGAGGGAGTGATACATTTGCGGTGGTGGGATGAAGTGAAATGATGTCTCAGAGTCCCCAGAGAGGTTAGATTTGAACAGAAGTAATGAAATCATGCAAAGGACCAGCAAGAATAGGGAGACATCACCAGGGAAACAATGAAGTATGSAGCAGTGAGGCAAAAATGTGGAAGCAATGACCTGGGACAAGAAAAGAAAGATCCACTGGGTAAGCAATAAAATGAGCCAGACATGGCAGGAAAAGGAACTCAGCTGAACTTAGATGAGTTAAAATTGTAGATTCAGCCAGCAAGGCAGCAAGAAAAAGGAGGGTTTGTGAAAAATTATGATGAATGCAAAGTATTCACCCATACCTTAAACGTAGGAACTAAATAAGCCTAGTAGAATAGTGATGGGCAGAGTGTCTCAGACAATTACATGATGTGAAAAAGGAATAGCTCTGCACATACTGAAGTCTACATTCACAGCAGCCCTTAAAGTTTTTCTCTGAAGGGGGCTCAGGACTCCTGTAAGCACTGATTATACAGAGATTCCAAATGGGTAGTATATGCCCAAACTAATTCTTCACAAGTAAGTGACTTGACATTATTTTTTCAAAACAGAAAGGGAGAAATCCCTCCTTTATGAGAGATAAGTAAGGTGGGAAAAAAATGTTGGAAGAGAGTTGAGAGGGAGAAAATAGTAGGTGAAATACACTTGGACCATTCTTCCAAATAAAAGAAGTTAAAAAAATTAACCACAAATGTCTTTATTCTGGGGCGTTCCAGCCCTGACCTTTCCTAATGATTCTCATCATTACATGGGTATTTGGTCCATGGTGACAATGTCTAGAATCTGCAATGCAAGAAGATTCTTTACAAATGGTAGATTATAAAAACTTTTTCTTTCCCTGATGGAGCTTTTAAAGTGATTTTCACAGAGTTTTTTATTCTCAGTAGTCTATCAACCAAAACAGACTATCTCTACAACTATACCTGGGGCTGGATATATTATAAACATATGAGTGAGGTTCCTGTTTCTCACTCTTACTTCTGTTTCACAGATAAAGCTCACTGAGGAATTCTTTGGATTTGTGATATTGTTATGAAAGAAGAAAATGACGTGGAAAACATTCAATAGCTCTAGAAGTCTGATCCAATGATGAACGGTCAATACAGACAGCTCCCACTCTTTAAGTTTATATGACAGTTTTGATATGCTGAAACATGGTAAAGAGGCAAAGAAACCAAATGAGGTAATTTAATATAAAAATATGACTTGAAATTTATCCTCCTGATATGTCATCCAAATATAAACAATGTAGGGGTTTTTTTTATTATCCTACAGAGTAGCAATGCAGGTATTAAATTTAACTCAATGAGTTTCCCTATCTTCTAGAAAATGTGTCTTCCCCATCTTTCAGTGCCTTTAACTGCCTTTTTCCTCCACCCAAGTTAGTATTTTTTAATTAACTTTGTAGTGAAAAGGTACATTTGGGACATTATCACAGACTCTGAGAAAATTCAGACTATTTTAGATCAAAAACTTATTCAGATAAAAGTAATCTGCCACAGAGGTGGAGTTAGCACTTCAGGATAGGTACTGGGAAGTGCAAAATATACTCTCCAGACCTATAATTCTGTTTGTTCCACCTGATCCGCATGTTACTCTCCTCCTATTGTAGCATAGGAGTACATTCTGAGAGTCTTCTTGAAGAAATATTACTTTGATTTAGATTTTGCTTAATTTTTAACTTTTTTGCACAATTTTTTTCAATATTAAAAAAGTGAAGATTAAAACCGTATTCTGAAAGATTTTTTGGTTYCACCCAAAATAATTGCAGTTTATGGAAAACACTCTTTAAAATACTTTGTTTCTTAATATTGGTCAAATTTCTAAAAGTCATTTCCTAAAAACATATATAAGCAAGATTTGAAAAAGTACATTTAGAAGGATATCTGCTATTAGCTGTTTAGAATTTACACATTTCTCCGTCTCTAAGAGAAAATATGGAAATATATCATATACAATAGTGGTTGCACAAATAAGGCCACTTATGGAAATGACAGTTTAGGATATCACTTTTGTAGCTAGTTTCTTATACTTCGGTTTTGTTTAGATTTTTTTACCTTGACTTCAGTGACCAATGGAGACGTTTGTTTACAGGAAAAATGAACATCTTCATAAAATAATTGTTTGAGAAAGTAACCAAGTGGAGTGGCACAAAACAAGTTAGAATCTGAATTGACATCACCTGCAAGGTATAAAAAAATCGATTGAATCTCTGTTATTTTAGTTTCCAAAATCTGTTGAAAAAGATTAAATTAAACTATTATTCTGATAAATCTCCTGTTTGCCTCCCATCTTAAAGCACAATCGTTGAAAAGTTTCACAATGAAAGAAAAATGTGGAGTTCTATTAACAAAATTTACACTCAAAGATCACTTTTAATTCATGCTTATTCCAAATAAACAAGACAAACATCCTTACTGTGTAACACTCTACTGTGATGAAAGGATTTTATTTATTTTATTTTATTTTATTTTATTTTATTTTATTTTATTTTATTTTATTTTATTTTATTTTATTCCTTACACGACACAAACTGAAAATCACTATGTGTGGGTCATTGCATAAATGATTTTAAGTGCACCAAAATATATAGGGAATATTTATTTCTCTATTGATGCATGAAGTTTAAATTTATTAGCAATTGCAAATTTATAATCATCACAGAACTAAACAGATAAAGAGAGATCCATCTAATTTGTTTTTACAACAAACTTTCTTAATGAAGATTTCAGTAAACCTTTTTATAAAAGTATTGAACTGTAATGACCAATTATTAATTTGTGAGTTGTGTAACTACTATATAACTAAAACAAAAGTTCTTTCTTATGAAGTATAAATATTTTGTTAGATCTATCAAAATATTTGAAAATATTCACATTAACAAAAAAGCAGGTGTGTCTGATGACAGATGGATCAGACAAACTCATTTAAATTATAATCTGGATCCATTTTAACAGTCAAAACCCAACAACTGGAGAATATTGTTTGGTGTCTTGTTTGAAAAAGTTGGTGATTTCAGCCTAATTTTAGTAAATTACAGACTACATCATATGATTACTAGCAAGAACTCTCAGCTAAATCTATGAGGCAACAGGATTAGGAATAGGTGTCCGTTTCAGCCCTGTAAATGACCCTGAAATAAACAGAGTGGTTGTACTCTTTAATCTAATTTGCCATCAAGAATGTGTTTTATCCTAAATTTTATTGACCGTTAGACACCATATAACAATATTAACTTTTTTTCAAATTTGTCTTCCTGAATATTTTTACTCCCTTTTAATCTTGGTTTACCTCTGTACTTTCATCTCTCTTCCTATTAACAGAGGATACCATGTCATGGTCTGAAACAGAGAACTAAGACAACTTTATAGGTTCCTTTATCTAGAAAATGTGCCCTAGTTTATCCCAACTAAATATCAGACTAAGAACAGGGCACGGGACACACACCAAACTCTATCCTCTTTGGAAAGAAAACTTGAGTGCACAACCTAGACACAAAAAAAGGTCGTGCCCTATCAAAGCCCTTAATTATTGATTGAAAATATATGATATATTCCTTAAGGTATGGATCTATTATTTACACAGCTCTCAATTGTAATTACCTAACTGTGAAGTAGTGTAATTAGAATATTTATCTTGATAATAATATTCTGCTTATAACATTTTTAAAACCATCAAAGTACTGTGCTATATGCTGGATGAGATATTTTTCCTTAAAAAACCTATTAAATACAGTATTTTTTCCATAAAGTAAGTAATTTTAAATACAGATATGTTTGGTGTATTTCAATGAGTTATTGAGAATATCATGATCTCTCAATAAAGAAATTGATCTGTATATTCGATGGTAAGGATGGTTTAATTTCAGATCCTTGCCATTAGCCCACTTCTCTCACCTGCTTGAATGTGCACCTRTAACAAAATACTTGACGTCTGACAAGTAGAAAAAATTTACCTTTGGCAAGTACTAACTGAATCCTGGACATATATTTTCCAGCTCAAATCTTATAGATTTTATTTCAAAGAAATTGAGATGTAATACCATATATAAATGTTTTAAAGTTTGTAAATACATGAGGTTCTTTTAGATTGTTCTAATAAAAGATATAAGATAGACTATATAATAAACATATCAAATTAATGAAAGACTTCAATAAACTGTGATATTCTACTGAAAAGCAATTGAGAAAAACATAACTGAAAATGCTTGCAAGCTCCCAAAGCCTTGTATTAAGCCCAAGATCCCTGGAATTACAGCCTTAACCACCTCCATTAAATTTTAACTGAAAAATAGAAAAATAAACAAACTTATAAGCATGTGTATGATAAAAAACTGGGCAGTTATCAGGACCTTGGAAGCACTGAAATGTCAAACTAACCTTCTCTATGACAGCAGATTTAGGATTGGAAGAAGTAGTCAAAAGGCAGATCTTGACTAAGAGACAATAAAATGAGCTTCTTATGATGTGACAAACAAAAACACGATTGTGATATTGCAAGACAGTGTAAGACTAATTGATCAGTCACATGMAAAGAACCATTATCATTTAATACACTGCCAGCCAGGAGGATTGCACCAAATGATGTTTGGAATATTCTCATTAATATGTTCATCCATTAAATACTTAATGAAAAATTAATGGAAAATAAATTATATTCTTTGTCCAAGCAGGTCGGACTGATAGGGAAGTACTAAATAGGAGGAAGAAACACTTTGACTAAATTACAGGAAAACAGAATTGAAACTGTAAAGATGGTCATTAGACTAAAAAAAATTGGAAGAGAATGTAGTACATGCAGAGTCAAAGAAACAACTGCCAGTACTGGTGAAGGTATATTTCCTTGTATTAGTCAAAGAAAATAGATTAGATGACATGCTGAGGATTCTTTTAGTCCATCATTCTACTAGAGAATTTCAGACCAAATCTGGGAGAGTAATTAATGAGTCATATTTTTATGTACAGGGTTAGTGTTACTAGTTCTACTTCTTTTCTCATTCTTTTGTGCCACCAGTTGTGGGTGTTCTTKTTCTTGCAGGAACTAAATTTAGTGCTCATGAGGGTTCATCCCCAGCCATCCTTTTAGTTCCCATCTCTGAACCTTTTTTTCCCAGAATGTGTCTGATCTCTTTTTGAGCCTGCTAATATTTTCTGTCTCCACAGCCTGCTGTGTGGCAGCACATTTCAGAAGATCAGTACCTGCTACATGCATCATTGAGGCTGTTTTGAACTATTCTCCTGTAAGCTTCATTAYACGCTGATTTTTGATACTGTAGTATTTAGTGAAACTTTAGTGAAGGATCTGTCTTCAGTTAATCCTCTGACTGCATGGTTTTGCGAACGCAGGCACATCCTGTCAGCCTTTTTCTTACCAAATGGACACGTCAAGTCAGTGATTTCAGAGAACTGGGAATGAGGGTTTCAAGATCTGCTTCATATCTGCCACTTCCAAGTTCAGCATGGTTGAGGTCGAGCTGTTTTTCCTTAACAATTCCTTATGTTCMCTTTTACGAAGGTCATCTGCCACCTTTCTACCTGCTGTCTTGGTTTTGTGAGGTTCATCTGCAGTTCTTTGACACTGACACTTCTGACAACCTAAAAAATCCTAAAGGAGCATCTGTGACTGTTCTCCAGGTCACTGGTGAAGTCATTGAACAAAGTCCATACTACCAGTTCTCCTTAAGGAACCACCCTGGAGAGAGGGAATTATCTTCTAACCCTTTGCATCCCATCCTTTAACCAATGTGAATCCTCTGAAGGTTCTTTCTCCAATCCCCTGGCGTATTTTTCCCTCTTGTAACTTTTGATATGGGATTTTCTGAAATGCTTCCAAAAATAATTTACACCCACTGAATCCCCTTCATAAACTTTGGCTCCACAACTCTACAGAAGCCATACTGATTCTAAGGCTTTAGTTTATTACAGATTCTTCTGTCAAACCAGTGACAAAAGTCAGTCGCTGATCTCTACTTCACAGAATCCCATCCTAGGCTGCTTTTGTRGAGTTAATGATGTCAATGTCAAAGTCCTCTGGTGGTGGCTGTTTGCAATGGTAGGTCATGCAYTTTGTCTAGCAGATCAGATGCTTCATATTTGAGATATTTCAGAGCTCTTGACTGAATGCCATCTGTTTTTGTTGATTTGTTGACATCTGACTCATGACTAGATGACATAATAGTTCCTGTATATTTACTTCAATCTGACCCAGCTTCTCTGACCTCTCTGCTTCAGAGAAAGTATAGGTCAGTTGTTGGTTCTGATCCACACCTTCTGCCAGGATTAAGTCTGAAATAAAGAATTGATTGATATTTTTAATTATGGCCCTATCAACTGTGCATATACTCTTTACACCAAGCATCCTCACCAATTCCCTATCTGGCTTCCTGCCTTTGGTGTGTTTAAAGTACTGTTTTGCTATCAATTTCATGATGCTTTGCAAAGTTTTATTTCTGACCTTTCTGGTTTAGGTCTCTAAATTTTCTTTTTACATTTAACCTGTTGTTTTTATGTGTATTTCTCTTTTCCCTATTTGACCCAGCTCTCCAATTTTTTTAGAGGTCAAACTATTAGCTGCGACAGCCTCCTTAACTTTCCCAGGAAGATGTGCAAGGAAGTTTTGGACCACTTTGGTTTCTTTTTGAATTATGGCACACAGTCTAACTGGTCTTCTAACACACTATTTATAGCAGCCTTCATGTTTCATGCAGGCTTTTTTAACAACTTCATTCTGYCTGAAAATTTTCTTTACAGTTCCCTTTCTTGAAATCAAGTATCAATTTGTGTGATTTATTTGTCTCTCTCTCCCAACTGCACTCTTAAATATAATTGCACTGTGGTTTTATCAGAGACCAGCTCTCCCACTGATTCTTCTTGGATCAGGTCCTTTGCACCTCTCAGGCAAAAAATTCCAAATAGTCTCTTTTTCTGTGAGCTCTAAGACTAGTTGTTGCAGTAATCATTTACTGAGTCTGATTTTTTAATCTCTGCATCACACCCTCATAATGCATTTATTGAGTCTACTCAAATGGCTGCAGCCTTCAGGACAAGACACATCCATTACAACCTCCACTAATGGTTATTACTTGAGCAGTGTTATGGGAAATAAAGGTCCGGTTGTAGAGAAGGGCACACTGTGTCAACCACTAACATTTGTAAACAAAACAAAATCAAATGTAAGTATAAAGTATTTTGTAAACACGGAAAAGTAAAAGATAATGGTATACATTATGTGGGTGAAAGGAACGTGCAGGAATTTGTGAGCAACACTGCACATTACAAAACTCTTCTGGAAGAATAAACTCTCAAATCAGAAAGTCATTTTGTTAAATTTTCTCAGGAAACATCAATAATTTCTTTAAAGGACTATTTTTAACACTAACCTGATATTACAATGAAGATACTTTCAGAAGTTCAAAAAGATGTACCAGTAGCTATAAATTAGGTAAACTTTTCAATGTAATGCGATGTATTTTTAAGAAAATGTATACTCAGACCAATTCAGAACTGGATTACATCCGTATTTTTAAGATAATGTGTTATGCTTTAAAAACAGATAGGGTAAGAATAGTGTTCACGGTTATATGCAACTTGAACGTTTTTGAGTTTTTCTCTCCTGAGAGGTGAAAACATGTTTAATTATTAAAAGTAATGATTTTTAAGAAAATAAAAACTATGAAGACCATTTTTCAAGGTGTCTGAAAAAGTTTTGTCTTTTTTAAAGTCTGGATCAATACTGCCCTTCTCTTGATGTCAACTTTATTACTCTTTTTCACTTTATAACTTCTATTTATACTGAGTCCTTTGAGTCCTAAACTTCTTTTTCTGCATGTCTAGCTGCTTGTTATAAAACCTTTCTCTTTCAGTACTTTGACAGCACATCAACCAACAAATCTCACTTGTGACAAATTCTAATGATTGAAGCACATATCTTGATTCCTCTCAGTACCTCAACACATTTCTGATTCAATACAGACTTTACTGTTATTAGCTCATCTTGCCTTTTACTGTCTCTTTTCATCCATCAAGCATAAAATACGTGTCACTTCTACAATCATCAGATTGGAAAACCTGGAGGGGAGGGGGCATGGGGCAAGAGGACCAATGTTATCTTTAGTTTCTATCCTACCTTTTCAATATTCTGGCTTAGAAAATACTTTTTTTTTTTTTTTTAATTGGCCAGTTTTTCACCAGAAAATCTTTATGCTAATTTTATTATTACTTGAGAAACTGTGAAATGACAATTTTTTCATAAAATGACCCACCGTTAGACCTGTGTCTTATCCATATATTGGAACAGCTAGCATAGCAATTCTGTATTTATGAATGTCCTTATACACCTTTCCTGGTAGATTTTACAGCTCATCAGGGTCAACATTTCTTTCACAGTACAGTTGCATCAAACATGACAGTTACGACAACCCTGACTTTAAAGAAGGTCGTAAGCAGAATGATTTCAGTGCAAGTAATTACACTGTACATTCAGCCATTTTATTATTGGTTGGGGTTTTTTCTTCTCTGTTTTAATATTATATTGACACCGAACTATATGCAGCCATGTCAGTTCTGTTCTGTACTTACATATAAGCACTGAACTAACATTGAACAGAATTTGAAGGGGCAGAGTATTTCCACATGAATGTTTCAAGGAAGGAAGAGATGCTGAAGGATGGTTGACAGTTTAAGCTTTTAATAGCTATTCTCAATGTCTATTTGATAGGAATTGTTGAGCTGGACAAAAGTCAATGAGTCTACCAGGACAAACCCAGCAAGCTATAAATGTTTTTGTTAGAAACTGAACCTAAGATAAAGGACAAAAGGCAAGGGACAAATCATTCAGAGGTTTTGGCTTAAAGACCAAGTGAGAACTGGACAGATGGTTGAAAACCATTATCCACATCACCCAATTATATGAAAAAATTAATGAAGTTTGTACACTCATTCTCTATAGATCAATTATTCCCAGAAAATCCAAACTGAAAAATATTAATTTAATGTTTAGAGACAAAGAATTTAATTAAACTAGTTAAAAATTAACTCTGCCTTGTTCTATTGTTTTTTCAAACAGTTAAAAAAATAGAGTTTTCATTCACAGTTACAGATTTTSTTAACTATAGTGATTTTTTTTAACAATATTGCCTTGTGGCAAAGCAGACCAATAGCCTCCCAGACTGAATTAGGAAAAGTAGTGCCGGCAGGTGTTTCTGCCAGAGGAGTGTTCCTTCCCTCTACTCTTGTGTGAGACACACAAGAACAAGCTGAGAGAGCTGGAATTGTTTCATCCAGACAAGAGAAGGTTCAGGAAGATCTTCTCATCGTGTATAAATAACTGAACAAGCTGTCCTACCTGATGTGACTTCAAAGAGGGAAGTTGGGCTAAGTGATGTTTGGGGATCCCCCGCAAACTCAACCATTGCATAGATGCCATCTTCCAAATGGAGTTGTGAGTTAAAAATATATTTGCAATTGCTTTATAATGTGGACTTGAAGAAAGTTTTTCTGTACACAGTGAGATGATAGTGGACATCACAGAATTCTCTGAATATGATTATTTCCCAAGAGAGATAAAATACATTAATTGTATATATGTAACACGTATTTATATATATATAGGTGTGTATGTAATGATAGATATGTAATTGGATGAGGAGAAAACAAAAGATTAGAAGTGTTATTTGTCACCAGGCCTCCTGTGTACAAAACAAATGGGCAGTCAACTAATGTTAGTACCATTAAACTTCACATTCAAAAGAAAAGCAAATTAGATAACATACCTTTATGGCAGAGCAGGTCACTAAAACACTACAGAAGAATTTTATTTTTTACTTGCAAAGTTTAAGGTCAACATCATCATTTATTTGTCCAACATCCTGATAGAGTTTTTGTTGGGGGAATTCTTCAAGATAATGCATTATGTGCGCTCTAAAGCAATGTCTGCAAGAGTTTTCTGAGACAGACCTCTGTATTCTGCAAAATAGTAGTGATCCATTAACATCAGTGGCATGCTGCATACATGCAGAGTTCTACATTGAAGAATGAAATACTGGACTGGTGCCATGAGATTTCTTATTCTTCAGTTTTTAGAGAAGACCCTGCTTATTTTAAATATGGCCTATATTTAATCTATTCTTCTGGAAAAAAAAAATCAACATTTAGGATTTTTGGAGAAAAATCTTACTCTAAAACAGAAAGGTGTAAGGGAAATTTATTTAAAGKAATACTGTTCAACTTCTCTGATTGCAGAAGAGTATAAAAAACCCCAAATGCAGAAATTCAGACTTCCTAAACATGGGAACTCTGTTGTTAAAAGCGGACTTAACTTTTTATTTAGGCTTTCTCTTTCTCTCCACTTATAAGCTAGTAGCAGATTGATCCTGTCTTGTGCCCATGCATGCTAAGTTTACTTTCTTTTTTTTAACATCTTTTATCATTTTGCCCCACACTGACCTATTGAAACCTGCAAACTGGGACTGGACCACAGTGGTGGTATGAAATCGTTTACAGACTCTTCATGAGGTTTGGATACCTACTATGTCAWTAAAGTACCTCATAGTAGAAGACATTTTGTGTATTAAAAAAATATATTATTTATTTATCATCAGTRTATGGTTTTTATACACCATCCTAGCCACTAATTAATTTCTAATAAATTAATGAAACTTAGATTTAACTAGACAAAAAAAAGGAATACTCAGGAACAATATTGAATGAATTTCAAAGCCAGTATTCACACAGTTTCTACTTGGCAGAAGCCAATCAGTCAAATTTCTAATATAGTTGATACTTGCTAGAAGTTTACCCTATTGTCTCCACTTTTTGTGTTTATGTGGATGTCTAGTTGCAGAGAGCTGCATTTCAAATTGTCTTACACATTGGTATAGATAATTTGAAAAAAATACTTTTGGTCCCTTCAGAGTGAAAGCTGAAACGTAATAAACTTTTGCATTCTTTTAATGTGTATGACAACAGGCCTTTGGGATTTCTAATTTAATATTCATTTAACGAAGTATGTTTATACATATTTCCCAAAGAGATTTGAATAACATTAAAAAAGTGGTTCCAGCATCTCAGGTATATTGCATACATCTTCAAGTATTCCACTGAAGATTTACAAATTGCCTGTGAAAAGAGATTTGGAAGAATTGTATTTAAGGAATATGAAACTTCTATGTCACACTGGAAAAATTAAAGATCGAGCTATGCTGCAGTGTATAACTTATGCTGTAAATAGATCTTTTGTTATTTTTTTAATTATTCAAACCATGGATTAAGTATATGGCTTATATTTAAAATGGCTTTTACTGGTTCATAACCAAACCCTTAAAGCTCTTCATACATTTATAATACATATGCAGAAGATTAAAAAGAGTTTAGAGTTTAGGTCCATGGGCTTTGTTGTATTAAAGAAGGGAAACATTTTCTCTGCAGTGATATGGCAGTGTACAGCAGTATTAATTATTCCATTCTGCTTCAGTGAACAAAAAGGTATTGATGTACATGGAAACAAACCACTGCTTCTCCTGCAGCTCACCTCTGCTGGAACTGTCCAACATTCAAATAGTATTTTTTTTTTTAATGATCCATTTATCAAGGATCAGGCTGAAAACACATATAAAAAAGCACACATATTTTGTTTTGTGTCTACACCACTGAATGAATACTTTAGGATTAACGTTTCCTTAACATGGGAGCTTAACTGTCAAGAGCAAGCTTACAGCATGGCACATTGTAGAAGAGGATTCAAACATGTCTGCAGCAAAGTTGTTCAAAATCTCCATCAAAATCAGAAAAGTTTCAGGTTTGTGACACAAAAGCAGTATTTCCCAAGAGAAAGTAATGGACAAATGCAAAAAGCAGATTAAGTTTACTCAGGAAGAAGCAAATTTCCACCGAGTCACTGTGCATCAAAATGTCACTTGCCAGATCACAAAGCCAAACATCAGCAAGGCAGAAAAGGGCCAAGAACAATCCTCTGTAATTAGTTCCCAAACACAGTGTAGATCGTAGTTAACCACTCCTGAAATCAACTGACTGTTCTACGCTATTGCAAAAGGATTTTTGATGAAGATCTGAAACAAAAAATACACAGACAGGTATAAAAAAAGATTCTGATCTGCAGTAGCAGCTTGTATTATGAAGGTTGTCTCAAACTGTAACAGAAAGTGGAACTCTGTCCTTTTTATTTGTTGCCCTGGATGCATTAGTCCCTGAGGTGAAACAGGAAGACATTCATGCCAAATCTAGAAGCAAAGCATGCTCGTGCATAAAACATGAGCCAAAAAATTTAATAAGAGGACAACTTTTTTGCCAGCTTTTTCAAGTCATGTTGGCAGGGTCAAGATCTGCAGAATGTAAGTTATTGCTTTTATTTTACTTTGCGTTATTAATCTGCGGGTAGATTTAAAATATATTGAATACCTTCTCAAATGTTTCATGACAACAATTTTAAATTTTAAAAATGTRAGAGAGACTATTTGATTTGTGATATCAGCATTGTCATCTTTAACTTATTTTCTTCCCAATAAAAATATAAGCTACAAAGAGAAGTAGTTTTATTTTTTTACATATTTACTGGTTCCGTTCTAAAGCACCTACCTAAACCTTTTGTCCACAAGCTCTGAAATTATCACAGAATGCAGATAAGTGTATCATTTTAAAAAATTTGCTCAAGAAGCAATTGCAGTGAGGTGTTGGGGAGCAATGGAAAAGAGTAATAACTTATTTTTATACTATGAGACAATTTGTTTTTCTCACAAGGAGATGTTGGTTTTCTTCTGTTTCATATGAATACTAACATTTTAAACAGCGTCCATACAGCTAAAACCACCTTTCATTAAAAATAGAAAATAATGTGTTTATGTGTGTATTTATATACAGATACATGGGAGAAAGATATCTCATACTTCTTCTACTGAACTGTATGGAAATCAGTGTGATCACCATGTCTCTTATTCATACAGGAAGCTTAATGATCTTGAAGTGTGCACCTTTACTAGATAAGAGGGGAAAGAATGATCAGATTGCTGCTGTTGTTTATATGGCTGTTTCAATGCATGGCCTACAGCTCATTTGTTAATGGCCATGCAAGTATGCAGCACATTTGTAAAGAATTAAATTATTTTTCCTCATGCATATTTTTGTATGCATGTGTATTTTGAAACTCATTAAAGCAGTTTATAAAAGATTCTGTAACAAGCATTCCACTTTCAGCATTGTCCTGGAAATACATTTGTTAAGGGCAAAATTCAGGAATATACTTATATTTCATATTACAAAAATGTGGATAAAGCATTGTGAGTTAACCCTTAGCTAAGTGCCCACACTGCTGCTCACTCCACCACTGCAGCCCCATTGGGATGAGGGACAGAACAAGAAGAGCAATCATGAGAAATGTTGAGTTGAGATAAAAACAGATTAATAAGTGAAGGAAAGAGAAAAAAACAAGTGATGCAAAGGCAAGCACTCACCACCTCATACAGATTGATGTCCTGCCAGTGTCTGAAAAAGGGCCACCTTGGAAGCCAAAACTCATCTCCCCTTATTCCTCTGTCCATTCTTATTGCTGAGCATGGCATTATAAGGTGTGGTATATTCCTTCATCTGGCTGGGGTCAGCTGTCCCAGCTGTATGTGCTCCCAGCTTCTCGCCCATCCCCAGTCTACTCACAGCGGGGGAAGTAGGGTGAAGAGTGGGAAAATGACACACATTAGTGTTACCAACACTGTTTAGCCACAAACCCAAAGCTGCTGTGAGGACAATKCACTCCACTCCAGCCACAGCTAGTATGTAGAGCAGCTGTCTGTATTTTACCTTTTAAAAGAAAGTTTGACTGTAAAAACCAATGCATCTACATGCATTCCTGTGTAAGAATTGCTCATAAATTGACAAATAGGTTCTGTGGTAAAGTACTTTTACTTTCTCTGGTAAACTGCTTCCTCTGAAAACAGGATTTTCTGAGCCTTCTGAGCCTTTTTACAGTAAAACCACCATTTTCTTGACTTATTTTTCTCAGAAATAGGATAGAGTGTGTGGAACTTTTATTTTTTTGTATCAGACTTACTCTGTAGCGAGGCTAAGCAGTGGCTGAAGGAAGAGCTGTCAAATGGAAGACAAGAATGTAGGAGATATTTTATTAAGAAATACTGATGATATAAAAAGTAAATATATAATCCTTCCATACCAGTTGTTTGAAAAGAGTAATATATTATTAKATATTAATAYAGAATATATATACATATATATATCTCATATRTATTAAGACAGCACTATCACTTTCAGTGGCATCACAGCCCATGCTTCTGCAGAATCTACAGGGTAAGCTGGTTCTGTCAGACAKCAGTGAGTTCTGCAGTTCACCTGTGTGCATGTGTGCATATCTGCTTGGCAACCTCATGTTAGGGTGATCCATAAAAGATGGCTTCCATGAACAGCCAAGGAAGAAAAACTCCGTTTTTTCCCCCAGCATGCTCCATCAAGTAAGTATAAACCCATGCAAAAAGGAATTTCTAAAGTATTCTGTTTTCCAAAACAAAAGATTAAAAGTAAGCACAGAAGGAACTGAACCTATCCTGTACTGCAGGAGAGAGTAAGCCATTAGGACATAAATGTCTGCTGTTTCTTTTCACAGAAATTTTATAAAGTCAAGCATCTCATACAAGAGTGACGAGGAATTCAACAAGGGCAGGACAGGAACGAAGTGTGTGAAAGAGAAAGGATGTTGTTGACACTGGAAAAATGGATGAAAGGTGGAGAAGAATGTTACAAAGATACCATCTGTTACTTTTTTAGCATAAGAAGCAATTTAGGGTAATTCTTAACAGTTCTAGCTCMTTCTCTGGGAACATAAAAAAGGGTTGGTGGTTTTTTTGGGTTTTTTGTTAATTTTTTTCCCCCACCATTCTTCCTCTAAAACCTTTCTAAAAATAGGTGAAATTTCCATGTTACCTTTTTAAACCAATCTGGATAAAGTTCTTTTTCCATTATTTCCATTCTTCAAATATATATTTAAGGGCTATCTCTGGGACATACAGAATTTCTGAATAGCAGTCTGTGTCTTTATAACAATACAATATAAAATGAGGGAGCAACTGTAACACATCTTTAGATTTAGAAAAGAAATATTAAAATTAATTCTGCTTTTATTCATACTTGCAATTTAATCTTTTATAGTTATTAAGGGTAGTATTAGTCAGGGTAGATAGAACACATAAAGGAAAGTATGAAATGCAAGAAGTATCTAAGATTAAAAGTATTTTGATATTTATCAAAATATAGGCCTATATTCATGTATATGAATACAGAAGAATATTTTGGTCATAGATGAAAATACCTATTTTGGTATCATAAAAGAAAAAAAAGAGAAAAAGAATAAGAAAGTCTTCAGAAAAGCTGAAGAGAAAAGAAAGGGAAGAGAAATTATATAAAGCAATAGCTGAAAGAACTAAGATACATATAGAAATTCACTCCTTAAGGAACAAGCAGCTTAAAAGGAAAGGATGCTAATGCAAACTGAGGAATGAAATGAGATACTAAATTTACATTGGATAAAGTCTCAAACACAGAATAGTCCTATTGAAGASCACATGACTAGCTCAAAAATAAAGTGCTATGCAGCATGATCCACAGGGTAGTGATAAATTGCACATAAAAGACAACACTGAAAAATTTAGTACATTTCAAAGGTCAGCTTTCAGCATTATTCTCTACAAAGCCCCCGCTAAATTACAGAAACATTTGCAGAGMAAGCGGTGTGATTTCCAGTAGCCCTAGGAAGAAATTTACACCAACCTTATATTTTATTCACACAATATTTTGGAACCGAGGAATATCTACAAACCTGGTTATCTGACACAGTGTCTCATATAATCCACGGTAATACAATACTGCAGTTGAATCTCAAGTCTTTTTCCAAAATGCTTTGTGAAATTATAAACTCTTAAGCTAAACTATCTTTTGAGTCCTCARATAAATGATATGTGGCCCTTCACAAAAATTTTTGCAAAGATATTAACTGAAACCATCTTTCACAAATATGAATTAGGATTCCATTAGTGATGAGTTATAATGGTGTCTCAGCCACATGCTGATCAAAATATTTTCTTCAGTTCTTTCCAAATGATCACCTGCTTTAAAACAGACATTTATACTATTTTTGTTACAATGTAATACTTTATTTCTTATACTAATAATATTTACCTTCACTTACTCCTATGTAGTATTCTAGCCTGTTTGTAGGATGCCACATATTTTTGCATCATCAACAGATTTCATCATCACATTCCTGCTTTTAATACAAATGTCACAATAATGGAAAGATTAATTTTCCACAGACACAAAAATTTTATGGTGAAAGTTACACCATACTTATTACTACTCTTTGTTTCTTATTTGTGATCCACTTTGAAATTTCTTGATCAAAACCAGACAAAATATTCTAAGAAATCATAATTCAGTAAAGTTCATGCAGTTATGCCATGTCTAGTTAAATGGTGCTTTGTTACTACCAGTTTAAATAACTTTTAAAAAAGCATTTCTGCTACATTGCTTTGGGGACTGTCTTGTCACACTTTCAAGCTCATTTTGAAGGTTAAAATAATATTTTGCGTCATTATAAAAATTGGATGAGTGGTTAAATGTTTCACATTAGTCTTTAAATATTCTAAAAGATTCTTTTCTAATGAACTAATGTTAAAACATAAAAATGAAGAAAAGATGTTAATGGAAATAGCTAGGCTCTCTTAAGTTACTGATAAATTCAAAAGAAACAAAAATACTTCTAATTAATATTCAACTACTATTTAAGAAAAAAGCCAAATTATGGTACAGCTAGTCTCTGAGGAGCAGCCTAGTTTACTTGCATTATTGCAGCTCTTTCTCAAAAAGAAATGATGTGAAACAGCCTTTGTTGTTAACTTAGACTTCTTCCCTCAACCTATTTAAATAAAAATAATATGCACAAAGAGAAAGATAATTAAGATAAATCACCCTAAAATTAACAACACCATCCAGATGTTTAAAACTTTGGATTACCTTTGAAACAAACAATTTAATTGATCATATCATATAGAACCTCTCAAATAAAAGATTCTCATCAAACATAAAATATTCCCATTAATACTCATAGTAGCAAAGGGACCTCATAAATACCACAGAATCACAGAATGGGTCAGGCTGGAAGGGACCACAGGGGGTCATCTGGTCCAACCTCCCCTCAAGCAGGGTCATCCCAGAGCRCAAGGCACAGRATTGTGTCCAGATGGTTCTTGAATATCTCTAGTGAGGGAGATCCCACACCTTCTCTGGGCAATCTGTTCCAGTGCTCAGTTGATGCCTTTTCCTGGTCTCAAAATCAAGAGTCAAACACAGTTAGAAGGGGAAAAGGGATTTTACCTTTGCATTTWTTTTAAGGATCCTTAGGTGCACTATGTTCAGGTGGAATGCACTTCAATGTACACTGCAATGCACCCACCCAAAAGGTCTGGTATAACATTATAGGYCTTACTAATTAGCACATCTATCATAAATTCCCCAATGAGAGGCTTGAGTGAGCCCCCCTCCCCAAGGAACCTTCCCCTGGGTGGTTCTATCTTAGTTTACAAAATGTGTTCTGGAGAGGACCTTGGTGTCTGGGGCATTTTGATCCCTAACTATGAAACTTCTAAAATGTTTAGTCTCCTAACTTGACAAACAGGTCTAAGAATGTAGGCTAAAAAACACTAAGAATACAGAACTTGTAAAAAGGTATAAAGGGGTATAAAATAAAAGGCAAAAAATCATCATGGCATCAAGTCACCTGCACATTTAAGTAGCACTTCCTGTGCATCAGGAAGGCAAGAGGCAATAGGCAGTTTCTGCCTATTACCTCTTATCCTATTGCATTGACACCACTGAGCAGAGCCTGGCTCCATCCTCTTGACACCTTCCCTTCAGATACTGACAGACATTGATGAAGTTCCCTCTCTGTCATACCTTCTTGAGACTGAGCAGGCCCAACTTTTATCTTTAAGGTTGTCTTTTTCTTTTGGATTGCCTTGTTATATTTTTTTTCCTTTTCAACTCAGTTGGAAACATGGTTCAAAAACTACTGCAAAATTGAAGTACTGAATTTCTCTTTATAAAAACAGATATGATAAAAGTGCCAAAAATCAGAAATACACCACATTTTTCRGTAGTCTAACATTCAGTGTCAGTGTGGTTGTGTTTTGTCTGACAGAAAGAAAGGCAGCTCAGATCTCATGTAAGTTTCACTCTCCCAAATATCCCATGCTGAGCATCACTTCATTCAGTGAAAGCACTGTTTTCTTAGATCAGTATTGCTCCTCTTGTTGATGTCTTGTTTCGGTTTACGCCTGTTGTGTTTCACCCTGACAACATGCACCACTATGAAGTGCCTTGCCTGAACTTGCTGTAGTTTATAAGAATTTGTCATCTGTCAGAGGACCTGAAATAAATCCACGTCTCTAGATGAAGTTTTGCAGGTACTGAAGGCAGGAACCTTCATTTCTCTGGACCTCCTACCTGTGCTTYTGTTGTTACTCATCAGGAGGTTCTTGGCCTGCTTTGCTGCCAAGACAYGGTGCTGTCTTATGCCCAGCTTGCCATCTACCGGCACCCCTAAGTTCTCCTTAGCAGAAATGCTCCCCTGCCAGTCAGGRACCAGTCTGTGTCATTATTAGAGATGTTCAGTGCTGTGACCACATGCAGACCTCTAGTTCTTCCTGTTTGTTTCCCAGGTGTGAGAGACTGGAGAAAATGATTACTGGCTCAAAACAACAGAAGTGAGGGTGAGGGGTGGTGGGAGAAGGCAGGGCAAGTTCTTYGAAAAGTGGGATGTGCCCTACACCCCACCCTCTGGAGCCTCTAGCCCAGCCCAGAATGGCTGTCGGTCGCTGGCACACCTGAAGCCCCACCTGGAGGGGAGGGCCCAGGAGACCAAAGCAGATAAAAGCAGTTGCACAAAGACATACATGGTCATGGCCCATTGTTTTGGATTTTATGGTAGCTGAGAACACTCTGGAATTCAAACGGTGAATAATAATTTTTGTCTGTATCTTTCTGTCTCTCTCTAATTTCTTCTCGAAATCTGGGTTACTTAAAGTTGGATGGRTGAGAGTTTGCTAAGTTAATGCCTTGCAAAAGGCTTTATTTAATTTGAATTTTTGTTTTAAAATTTGCYAAGTACCCTTATTTTCTAAAGTTTTCCAGTAAAAGTTTGTGAACATCTTTTGTCAAGTTCTCCTTTGCACCACCTCAGGGAAAAGTAGTGCCTTAAGCCCCTTTGAAATAAACTTGCTGAGCAAGGACCAAGGCTTTACACTAGACTGCATGCATTTCTTTGCATGCACTTGGGTTRGATGTCTCTTCACCCTGCTTTATCATTCTTATCCCCCCAATGTTCTTTCTTGGATGCCACCTCTGCCTACCACTTTCTCACCAAAAGGTGTGTTGCAGTATCTCTCCTTTGATGTTACTGGCTTAGGACTCTTTGACAGATTGACCACTCTGCTTCAAGCAAAGATGCTTTTGTCCTGCTCTGTCAATTGGATCCCACCACTCCTCAACAACCTTTGATCTTCAGAGATCTTGTGGTCAYAAAAAGCAAATTCCTGCTAATGACATCAGTTGTGCAACCTGGTATTGACCTCCAAGATATACCCATTCCTGGTCCAACCTTTCTTCTTCACCAGGAGGATGAAGGAGACACCAGATAGGGTTTATGCCCTTAAACCTTATCCCCAAAGTGAGGTAGTAAATCTTTGTATGGTCAATGTCTTCCCTGGCAGTGACGTGCCTGGACAGCAGAGGGTAATAGTGCAACACCTCAGTATTGTCCCTAGAAATTTTGGATCTGAGCACCTGGCAATCAGCAAACCTCCCTAGACAGCAAGTTGGCTGATGGGCCACTCATGTCCCTGAGAAGGGAACCTCTCTGCCGTCACTTGCATCAATGTCTTAGTGTTGATACAGCTCGARTTCAGTAATGATGTGTCCCCAGACAGTGTTTTTTCCCCATCATCTGCTACTAGGGCATTGAACTTGTTCTGCAGGGGCAGATCTGCAGGGAAGAAGAAACCTGCCTCATGTTGCATCTAGTCACAAGATTCCAGCCTTTCCTAGTGTGGGACTCTCCATTTGTCATTGCATCATGTTCAGGCTCTGGGTGTTCTGTCTTCTTTTCATGTTTTTCCTCTGCGGGGTCTCTGTGAACATAGTAAATCCTATGAATGTATTTGTTGTCATTTTCCCTGATGCTGTGCAGTTTGCTGACCTCTTCCCACAGCTCCTCCGAACCAGTGCACACCTCTTGCAGGAAAGGAGCTCATTTCCCGTAAGCCCAGCCACGGTAAGAGCTCCCAGGTGCTCTCTGCAGACCCAGACCTGGAAAGCTGCCTTCTGCCTCCTCAGTTCTGTCTGAAATTAGGCTTCTGCTGTACCAGGAATATCTGCTGTGGTCAATGCCAGCAGCCCTGCCCTGTGCCATATCACTGCCATGGCTGAGCACTTGCACACTGCCTTCATCAGAGTTTCCAGCCTTTCCAGCCTCCTCCAGGCACCTGTTCTCCAGGCCTGCACCCATCTAACTTGCTCCCTACCACCAGGTCACTAATACTATCAGGCAACAGCTGAAAACAAAAGTTTGAAGCACCCTTTTTTACAGGAGTAACTGAAAGTTGTCATTCAAAACTAGAATTTTTGAGAAGTAAAAGCCTGTGGTAGCTTCCCTTCTGTAGCAGCAGCAGGCAGCCCCCCTTGCCCCCCAGCTTCCTAGAAGAGCCATTCCCTATGTGCCTTGCCACTGTACAGGTTATTTTGCTATGTGATTCCTTTTTTTTGGGTGAAATTTTTCTTTTGYCTAGGTTTTAGGGTCTAAATACAGATTCTCTGATCTTTGCTTCTCTTTACTTGAAAGGAAACCTACTGGGTGATAAAAACATTCACTGTAAAACAGAGTACAGTCCATTTGTGGTTAACATAGCCCCAGCAGGGTTTTCACCACCAGAAATCTCACTGCACATTGTTTTGATGTGGCTTTCACTGCAAACTGGTATTTCCTGGGAAAAGAAAAGCCTTTTTCTAATTGAATTAAGAAGTATACATTAAAAAATAAAATTATGCCAATTTTGTGGAAAACTAACACTTAAAAGACAGTGAAAAATGAAGCTTGAATTACAAAGCAGATTTACTGAGGGAAAARCAAAGCAACAGAGGTTCTTACCAAAACATAACAACAGCACAATGCTTGGAGACTTTCACCAAAGAACCCCTAAACCTGGCCAGTCCCATCTGTTTCAGCATTTTGTTGTCATAACAAAATCTGAAACAGACTGAAGGGATGAGGGGGAATTAGGAAGGAGGCCTTGGTGAAGCATAAATTGCAAATTTCTTTCTAAGTAGGAAGATSAAATTCCATTAAGTAGCAGCACAGTTTTATGTACCATCAGTGACCTGAAATGTGAGGTAGTACTTCATTTTGGGAAATGCACTTCGCAGCAATGTGTGCAATTACAGGCAAGCAAAACATCATCAACAACCATAAAATTGGGGAAAACAAAGGATCTCAATGGAAAAATTGAACACTCCACCAGAATGGACTTAAAACAGTAAGAAACCACTGAAGAACACATACACTTAATCAGAGTCTGGAAAATAAATGTAAGTTAATGAAGATAAATTTTTTTCACTATCTCACTAGGAAAAGAAAAAATTAAAATATATTAGCCATTGTCATAAGAAATAATGCCTGAAATATTATAACAGGGACAAAAATATTAATTAATGTAATTCCAGAGAAAAGTGATTGTAGAGAGATTTAAATCAACATTAAATACCTAAGCTAAGTATATGTCAGCCAATGCACCTTCAGAGGTATTCAGAAATACTTTGATAAAATCATGCATGTTCTTTAAGATGGGTGAATTTGAGACTTTTGTCTGAAAACTGTTAGTCACACTAGGAAACTTTGATTTCTGAGGACTTCAACATAGATACTGAGAAAACAGGATGCTAAATAAATAATTTAWATTGTCAGGATGAGACTGTGATATGAAAGGGGCAAACAGACGTGAGAAAATTAAGAAAAATTAGGAAAACAAAATGTGTGTTCACATATCTTTTCAGTAATGATGTATATGTGTGATTTGAAAAGAAATGCATTAAATATATCAGGTAATATATCCCATATCTGAAGATAGCTCTAAGCTTTGGATCCTAAAAAAATTATTAGGATGAAAGTTAAATTAAAGTCAAGAAACTTTCTTTTCAACTAATTTAAGGTCATGCCCTGAAGTGATCTGCAGGGTATAAAAATACGTAAAGTTTCATTAAACAGCATTCAGAACCTCATTAATAAAATAGTATAACATGGCATAATGGTCAATAATACATATTTTGGCACAAAAASGGAACTTAAAAGTAAAATAATATGTTATGGTAAGCTATTCTATTTCAAGAATATTCCTCAGGAATTACTTTTAGGGCATCATGTTGCTACACCACTTTTCAGAACAAACATTTACTTAAAATCTAGTGGTAAAAGTACCTTTTATACTCCACTGTCAGAAAGTTTTGAAGTTGTTGAGTGCATACATGAAATATTTGAGAAATAATAATCTTGAAAAACACTTTTCTCACAAAATCTCAGTGGAACTAGTTTTCAGTAGTAAATTTACTAAAATTAATTTTTCCATAAGTATTAAACTAAACATTTATTTTCACTCATTCTGTGATATTTTAGTGACAAAGTCAGAAACGCTTAGTCATGAGTACCCAGTATGAATTTTATACCTTATTCTTTTTAATTTATGGTCTTTTAATAATGACTCGTAGAAAAGCACATCGTCCATTTATTGTATTACATGCTTCATTGCAGAGAAAGAAGCAGTGTCACAAAAGGAAATTAACAGATACAATAAGAGCAGCAAGTCAGAGAGGCTGGAACAGCAGTTTTACTTTTCCGTGTTCTCGATATAAGTAGGCGGGTTTTCAAAGTAGTTTATTTCCAATGTCTTGAAGGAAGATTTTACGGGAAACCAAGCTTTCTGAACAACACATAACAGTGAGAATACATTTATTTAAGAAGACTATGGATTCATAATACAAATTACCTTTTACGAAGACTTTAATTTTCTTGATTCAAATCACTATTAAGTAATAAAGTGTTCTCAACTTTGTACTGAAATGTGTGTGCAGCTGATTTGAACTCAAAATGATTCATAGAGGTTCATAAGTTTGTAAATCAAAATGTTGATAAAGTGATATTTAAATGGATTGGATTTTAATTTAGACTCATAGCAAATCTTTCAGTTTAGGTCAGCACAAAATGAAAGATAGGAGCCATAAAGTGTAAAGCCTGGGATAATTTGTGCTCATGATACCTCATATAGTTTAATCAGTGAAACAAAATATTAATATGTATATCTTCAAAAACAATATGGTTTTTCCTTGTGAGAGACTCTTACAAGATAATGGCTCAGCCAGTCTTTCATGGAGTTACACCTGCCCATTCAAACAGAAATGGAATCTAGGCCTAATAAGATTGAATCTAGATTAAAGTTATTTCTCCCTTTTTTTCCAAATACATATTTTCTAATATCYCTAAACAAGAAGCAAAATAAATATTTCAAATTACACAAATAAGGGAAATGTTCATATATTTAATCATACAAATCCGATGTTTATCTAAATTAGGAATCTTTTCCCATGCTTTGTTAAAATACCCTTGGGATAGAAAAGGGTATTTTAACCCTCTGGACTCTTTCAATGCTATCTGGATTCTATCAATGTTTCTCAATACTTCATAGTCATGGGGTTTTTTTGAATACCCAAGTGGTTCAGTGCTAATACATCTGGAATATCTGTCCTTCAGAATCTGGCCTGTTTCTAAATACATGAGACATCTGTAAATATAGAAAATATATTATAAATTATAAAATGTGCATAACCCCCTAGTGTTTTCATTATAGTAGTATGAAATTACTCAGTATTTTCTAATAGGGTCAAGAATTTAGTTTTATGTGATAGCATATTCATTCATCTTTCAGATATTGGCTCATAAAACCTTTACTCAGCATATCTGGGAACTACTGAAAGAATTTCATCCTACCAAGCATATATTCACATCCTTAATATTCACTTGATCTTGAAGCACCTACAGAATTCAGATACATTAACCATAAATATAACTAAGTGCTGGAATTAAAATATGTCATCGTATGATTTTATAAAAGTGCTAAATATGTGATTCTTATTTTTCATAKCTTTCACTTTTTGTGTTTCTAGAAAACAGGAAGCTATTTTATACTCTGATATGCATAATTGATTGCCTGCWTTCCCTGTTTAATTGTGCATATATCCAGATGTTTGTCCATTAATTCGGTGGGTACTGCACTACAGGCACCTGACCAAGTAATAAATTTTTATTTTTTGTGTGACAGACAGGGAACCACCATCTACGCATTATGTACTGCCAGATATCCAGCACATATACATTTACAGCACAATAGTTATACTGTGTGCACACATTAACAATCAGAAAAATAGTTCAAATAATTGCAATGTATGCACTATATTTCTGCATCATAACTATCTGTTGTCTTCTTTTTTAAAAATCTGGTATTATAACTCATCGTTAAGCTGAAAAATTCTGAGTGTCTCAAGCTATATTTAGATATTTAAAAATGTCCAAAACAGGGATTTTTTWAATCCATTCTTATACCTGCATACAATTCAAAATAGGATTTTTCATCCTAATTCCACCCTCGAAGTGATAACTTCCAGTTGAGTTCGAATGTATATTTCACAAAAACATCAAAAGGGACTTCTTGTATTCTCATTCTCCAAAGGTAAGGGAAGCTTTGGAAGGTGCCTCTAAGGAAAAAAAATACTCTTTCTTCTTTTTTGTACTGCTTAACCCTATTAAATAAATCCTCTGATGGTGACTTACTCTTATTCATGTTAGAATAAATCTAGTGTCACTTCAATTAAGTTGAACTGAATTCAACTAAATTTTTAAAGGGRTAAAAAGTAGGTTCTCACTTCTAGCATATCTAAAATAACAGTCAGTCTTCGTCTCCTATCTGTTGAAGGTTTTCAATGAAATTAAGTTTAAAGCAGGTCGTCTCCATAAGCTTTAGTGTAGTTGTTCACCTAACTGAATTCAGTGTGGGATAAAACATCAAGTGAAAATTAAGGATATGAMTATGTACTTTGTAGGGTGGAATTCGAATGGGGAATGATTAAGGTCCCATGCGATTAAGCACTTTTTTCTTAAAAACAGGTAGGAAGTGTCAGTAAGCCCATCCGTGCGGAATTATCTAGCCAGACATGAAACTTTCAATTCTGGCCTTACAGTAAGGTCACTTCATTTGACAAAAATACAGATTGCAAAGGACCAAAGCCTTTTTTTTATTTTCATGTTTAGCATACATGACCATTTTGTAAGATGTTACAGAGACATCACTATAATTCCCTAAAAGTTTTTATGAGTCCTTGGGGCACAAGGGTGACTGGTAGATCCTAAAATCTGATTTATTATAATTAAAAATATATTTAAATCACCCTAATAATTAAAAAGACAAGTTTATTTTTGTGGAAGAAATAGATTATTTAAGTCGTCATTTTTCATACAGCAGACAGCTAAGAAAGAAATTGCAGTGATAGACAGCAGATATATTGTATGTGGCTCCTGCTTTGCAGTAAGACAGAAGAACCTCAGAAATAAAACCCCTGAAATATAGCACAGAGCTTTGTCATTGTATCCATCAGAGGAAAATTAATTCCCCAGAGGAGTCTGCCAAGCATCTTAACAAAAATATCCATACAATTTATGCTTCAATCATGGCCAAATACTTTCAATTACCTGAGGACTAACTGGAACATCAGAAGCCTCTCCAGTGGGCTATTCCAATTTCATTACTTTTATGCCAGTAGATGACAGCTTGTTGTTGAAATTGATCTCTTTTATAAGGTTCATAACATACTCTTCAAATTACTGTGCATCTTCAGATTTTCTTCTTTCCTCAAAGGTCTTAAGAAAGGTTAATAACATCAACAATACAGTCTCGGTTAAAGTAGCACTACTTAAAAGAATAGCTTTCACTAAATTATGGTTTTGGTCTTATACTATCAACTGGCAAGGTCAGATTCTGCCAGCCTTACTTTTCTGCCTATTTACCTACATGAGCAATGATTCCAATTATTTTTTAGAAACAACTCAAAAAACAAGATTCTCCTTAACTGCAAATAAGCCTGGCAAAACTCAGAAGAGCTACGTATCTAAATGGTCAGAACTTCTCAAGATCTATCTGGTGCTATYCTTGGACTGCTGCTGGTCCTTCAGTTTCAGTTAACGATTAGTCCTTCTGCTAGTAGACTTTAAATCTAACTAGATTTTTCTGCACTACAGCTACAGCCACTACAGATGTACTTCAAGCATTTCAAAGTTCTTTTTAAATATACATACATACACCTTCAAATGAAACCTGTTGGTTATAAAATCTTGCTTAATATCTTCATAGGTAGAGTGAATGGAATTTTTTAAACTGCAATAAAATTTCTGAAAAGCAAAATTCCTATCAATACTATCTGGAAGCAAGCTAGTAGTAAATCTATTTGGAATTCTCTTAAAGCTCCTTCAAACATTGCCAACTTTTAGCACTTGTGCTGGATTTTTTCATGACTGGTGTTGGCCTAGGCGTGTGTGTTTTGGGAAAGCTTCGGTGTAAATTGTTCAACTACATTTGACGTGAGTTGAGGAAAAAGGTATCATTTGGACAATGTAATAACGTTGGCAACCTTTTCTTTGTAAAACTTCAATGCCTCCAATCTTTGGAGCAGAAGCTGACATTTGGAATGATAACTTCTATATTATCTGTCTTTCATCTCCATTAACTTGACCAAAATATAGTCAAATTATAAGAACTCAAACTACTAAAGACTGAACAGTGRTGAGTTATTCCATTGATTTTTTTTTCTACTGTTGCGCTTATGTAATCATTTAGCACGTTCAAGCTTCTCACAGGTCACAGAACTTACTAAAATGTCATTTACTAAACTGTGCCTCTACTTTCCTCAGAAAGCCATTGGACACGCTCCAGCCCTAAACTGAATGTACTAAAAATCTGAATTTGTTTAAGAGGACTTTAAATGCCCTGGCTTGGAAAAGGGCACAAGGACTGAGTCTGTGACACCTAATTAGCTTCTCTTCTTAGTGAAGCAAAAGAAATTTCATTGTGATACAGAGGAGTCAGACAGACATGACGACAAAATTTTGGAGTGCATTAGCTGAGAGAATGTGAGAATGAGAAACAAGATCTGGTAAAGCAAGAAGATATTAGATTAAAAAGGGGGGACATGCTGGACAAGAAAAATGAATTATGAGCTGCTGAGACAAAGAACACAAGCTAAGAAAAGCACTAAGTCCAGACATGGATCAGCACAAGACATGTTCTAAGAATGGCTGGAAAAAGGGAAAGGAACTATGAATCCACTAAAAACACATTCATGATAACACCTGCATTTTCAACAAAGTGAGTAGAAAGTGATCTTGTGTTAGTTCATATAATTTGTAGGGATCTGGACACTTGCTTTTAAAGCCACAAATCTTTATTTATCATTCTATTGCCTTTGACTAATGATTTTTTTCTTTTCTTTTCTTTTTTTTTATGGAATGATAGTGGCCCTTTACCACTTTACTACTTTATAAGTGGTTATCAGATACGTAAGTGATTTCCAATCACACCAGCTTGGAAGAAGTTAATACAGACTTGCTTCCTTCGTGGCTGCATCCTCTACTTTCCAGATCATGAAGTTATCCTTTGGCTAATTGCAGAATATCTTTGATGTTTTGCAGTTTCCTGTACTTGTTACCCAACAGATGTCCAGTTCATTGTAGTCACCCTTGAGCAAATTATCTTGTTGTCCTGAGTTTTAATACTTGCCCACTAGTGTTTTTGTTTGTTTTCCTGTTGCTCTCTTCAGTCCTCAGGGTCTGCAGCAGATGCTTATTATAGTTTCTCTTTTGTCTTCACTATTGTTCTCTCTGTATGTGAAATATTTTGCTGACATTTCACACTTTTGAAACTTTTGAAGAATGGTGGATGAAAAACATTAGGAGGAGAGATCTGGGAAAAAGTGGTCATTAACATCTGCACAGCYAGTAGAGATTAGAAAAGACACACAAACTGCCCTGAAGAGAAAGAATGTACTATTTCCTTCAGCTCAGAAGGCATCACTGGCATACTTTCCTCACCAGCCACTTTCTCTTTATTGTGGAAAAATAGCCTATTCTTTGTAGTTTATTTTATACCTGATTCTTTTGTATTTATTCTTGTCAACTACTAAACAATAGTAGGATGCCCATAATGACTATTAATCTATAGGAATGGTATCTGTGAAACTGCACACCTGCTGCTCAATTAATGTAAAGGTCTCACTAATAATTCTCTTGAATATACCAAAACTCACCTGCAGTTTGAATAACTATAATGATAAGACAAGACTTTCCCTTCTGGGTCATTTTCAGCCCTTGGAAACCAGTTTTCCCTAATCTAGTTCCTGAAAAAAATGTAATTGTATTTATAACAATTTTATTGACAAACTTAACCAAGTAATGTGATGCTTCATTCTCCTAATGCTTAGTGTAACGCATATCCTAGGAGACCTCAGTCAACAATGAATCTTGTAACACAACAGGAACMAAGCACGGCAGTATCCTCTCTTCCTCCCTATTTTTTATGGGCATCTGCTACCCAAAGCTAACACAGACTTACTGCAGTCTCCTAGGTTTTGTCTGAGGAAGCACAGGTCGACCTTTAGGTATCAATAATAGAGAGTATGAATACAATATTCTTGTGTGGGTCATCTGGCACACTTCAACCCAAAACTCAGCAAGGATTTGCAAAAGAATGTAATGATGCTGAGTACATATATTGGACAAAAATACTTTTGTTCTTTTCTCAGTCCATACATCCCTTCATCAAAGATATGAAGACAATATTCTAAATCTTGCAACAAGTGAGAATACAGATTGACTACTTTTTAATTTGACTTCTTTCAGATCTTCCTAAATCAAGTAACATTAGTCATCACGCAAACTTTTTCTTGTACTACAATGTAAAAGGTGCTCTCAGTCTGTCAGTCCAGATATATAGTATAAAATGCTACAAATTCAAAGTGTGATCCTCATTTCAGAATTATACATCTAGACTTCAGAATACCTTAGACATTTCATAATAGTGCAGAAGAGTACAGTATATTCTTTACACATCCAAATAGATATGCTGGTCAGAAAATGTGTGGTCATGTTCTTTATTATCTTTAATTTTTCTTAACCTCTCAAAACTGCTTCTCTTCAAAGAAGGAAGAGAGGCATGCCTGATAAAATCATTTAGTATTCTACCTTATGTTTAGAGGGGATATAGGTAAAGTAGTGAAAACAATCCTTAGTCCATCATGTTGATGTACTATTAAGAAACTAAAAGCTATTTACACTGTCCTCAGTGTTTTGTCTTATTTTTTAAATTTTTTAAGAGGGAAGTTAAACTGCATCTTCAGGAATGATGCAAGCATTTTGGTCAAACCTCCACAGCACAAGAGAGCAAGATCCGGTAGTTGCCGAAAAAGCATCCTACTGAACTGGAAAGACCACCCAGCAGTGTATGATCTTACTACCTTGACTGTATAGCCAAGTTTGCTCAACATTATTATTTCATACAAAGAAATACTAGTTGTTCCTGCACCCACAGCTTATATATGTTTCTACAAACCACATAATATTCAGTAACATCTAGGCTTTTCAGTACAGAGCTCAGCTATGAGAACATGGCTTTGATTTCTGAATCACTAATGGGGGATTTATATAATGTAACTTTAGTTATTTAAAAGTAAGACCTTTCACTTAGAGATGCTCAACGTAAGCAGCAAGGAGATAGGCATGTCACAATGTAAATTAATTCCATTTATCAATCTTTTTCAAGATGGGTGATTACTTAGCTGCCTATTTCTCTTGACTTGCCACTAGATGACAATTTACTCCAGTCATCTACCTTCTAAATGGCTGGTTAGGATAAATGCATCATCCCACCATCATAAACGTACGTAAACCCTACTTAAAACCTAAAATGTAACGCTCAGACTGTATATACTGAGAAATAGTCAGGCATGGTGATATCTACACTTATTTTTTTTCTTAAACTAGGTTTTTTAAATGGTATCTCTTCTTACTCTCCTAGGAAAAACTATGCAAAGAAACTACAGTAAATACTGGTTTTGATGAACAAGCTTTTCCACTACAAAGACAGAGAAAGTAGGACCATATTTCACTCCTTGAAAAGGTTAGAAAATTATTTCGTAAAGTGGTTTCCTTGGGGCTCTCCAAAACAACTGGGCCGGTTCTATGCAGAAACAATGCACAGAAGATATAAGGGGACTGGAATCTTTTGAACCAGCAGCTGTGCTACCTGCGGCTCTCCATAACAAGCAGACCAATTCCATGTGGAAACAGAATAAGCACAAGATATAAAAAGATCAAAATTGTTTGAACCAGCAGCTGTGCTACCTGCAGCAGTTAATCTTTTCTGGCAATCTGTTAGAGACACACATTCCTCAGGCTAAGAGGACTAAGAGGCTTTTGCTGACTGCTGTTCCTCTGAGAGAAGCTAAGTCCAATTCTCCCTTCATATTACTGGAACAGCTAAATAGTGGACTCATATATGTATTAGGGGGAAAAAAGTCACTTTGCTTTCTTGGAAAGGACATTTTTGATCAGTTGCTTTGAATAAGTAACTTTGAACTGGCAGCTCATTTCTTAAACCAATTTTACTTTAACTAAATGGTAAAATCTTTTACTAAGAAGAAGCTAAAATTGTGTAAATTGAACTGTATTTAATAATAGTCAGGCAGGAGCAAAAGAGTATGCTCTCCTATGGACCCAATGTCTGCAGTGAAGACAAAATACATTTTTGTACTATTACATATAAATTAAACCTTAAGTTTATCTGCCCTTTAAAATCCTGGGATGTTGTTGGGGTTTTTTGTTTGTTTGTTTGTTTATTTATTTGGGGTGGTTTAGAGGTTTTTTTTGTTTTTCTTTTTTTTTTTTTCTTTGTTTCTTTTACTTGTTAACTACTGTCTCTCTTTTACCCTCATAGGACAATTATTTAAATAAAATAGTTTTTTGGCCCTACAATGCTTGCCCTCTTTTTTTCTAAGACTTATTTCTCAGTRTATTCTCTCTCACGGTTTAGGAGACATCTTTTGCATTATGGATAATGACCTAATGCTTCAGAATAGTTTCCATTTCTAGCTTTGCTTTTTCACAGTTGCACAATTTTATCAAATATTTTGTTGGTTGGAAGAGGAATATTTTGCATTTGGTTTACATTCCAGACATCATTTGTTCAGTCAAAGAAAAAAGCAGTTTTYTGGCCACATTTCTTTCAACAACTTTTGAGAAATAGAATAAGGACAAAGAGACCATTTCCCCCTCATGTTTAAAAAAAAAAAAAAAAAAGTAATTTTGCATTTGTAATTATGCAAACACAGACAGAAAAACTCCAGCCCTACGGCTTTGGGAGGAAACAGAGTTATTTAACCTTATGACGCATTGCAGGCTTTTCAGTCAGCCCTCAACTGCACTGAGAAGTTCTGCTGCTGCTTTCCTTTTATTTTCCTCCCAAAAGAAGGGGGTAAATGAGTCAAGAAATAGTGTAACAGTAAGTAATGCACTTTCATGTGCCAATTAAACATCCTGCCCATGTTTTGTACCTACCTTTATGCYTGATTCTGAACGACAGCAAGAACGCAGAGAAGGCAAAAACAAAGGTAATTTTTTTGTTTGTTTTTCATATTTGATATTTCAAAATATGTGAAAGCTGGAAAGGTAATGCTCAGGAAGACTGAAAAGGAACAGCACATTCTATTCTAATCATTCTATGATTATGGCATATTAATTTACTTTCAAGTTCAAAACCAGTTTTTTTAAGAACCACATAGTTCTTCTTAGAAAGAAGCAACCATGAGTATATTATGTAAGGGTGCCATCAATTAGTCTTTGATGACATAAAAAACCCTTTATTTCTGATTACGTCTGTATCCCATACTTCACTTTCTTCACATACCGGTATTAAAGGCTTTCCCAATGCTACAAAACCAAATAACTGTATTGACTTAACACCAAAAAAGTCCCCATACCTTGTCCTAGGTTCCCTTTATATAACTTTGTAAGTGCATGTCTTTTGTCATGTTTCTGTCTTCAAAGAGTACAGTTGTAGCAGCTAGTATCTGTGAGCTGGTAGAAATAGTTTGAGATCTATATATAAAACAATCCTTATTATATACATGTATCTGTCATTTTCTAAATACTTAAGTGAAGAAAACACTGATGTTATAAGATGAAAGCCTGTTTAAACTTTTTTCGAGGAAGGTATATCATTAATGAAGACAAAGATTTCAACCCTTTCAATCTGATAAAATCTGTGTTTGTTTTGGTCTTGACAGTGTTCTAAATTATTCTAGTGTAAATTAAACTATTACACAGCCTGTATTTCCTGGAGCATGAAGTTCAGACATGCTCTATATACAGAAAAAAGCCAGAAGAAATACTAAGGGTTTGTGCCATATGGAAGTATACCAAAGGCTGTTTCAGGTCATTTTTCTCTCTCATGTTGAAAATAGAGATCTATATTTGGTATTTAGAAGTTAAGTTCTAGATGGATAGTAACTTTCTTATTGAAGGACTTTTGGGATATTTTCACTGAGGTAGATTAAGGATAAAAAYGGAAGAAAGTTGTTGATAGGATTTGAAGAAACATACATTTTCAAGTACCATTCACTTCTCAAGAATTCAGATGAATCCTCACATCTTGTGAGAACTCTACTTCTTATGATTCATAGTACAAATATCTCAGAATCTGTATCTTTTTTCAGAAGATCATGTCCCCCATTTCTCAGCGTACATTAACATTTCCTGCAAATACAGTAAATCCTCAGTAATTACGGCATGRGGAAACCGAATCCTCTTCAAGACTAACGAACTAACATGTACCAAAGTAATGTAGTATAATTCTYGTTTCAAATCAGTTTCAAGAAGATACGATAATGAACATAGTTATTCTTCACTGAGAAGAAACGGACATTTTCATGTCCAAAAACTTGTTTTAAAACTCAAAAATAACACTGTCTCTTGAAGAAAAAAACTATGAATGAAAATTTCCTAAACGCATTATTTATGCATTCCAGATATGAGTAATGCTCTGAGCAATCTGATCAAGTTGAAGATGCCCCTTCAGGGCAGGGGAGTTGGAATAGGTGATCTTTAAAAAGTTCTTTCCAACTCATACTATTATACGGTTGGTTCTGTGTTGCGTACCATGTTCAATATTCCATACAGGGAAAGTATGGAATAATAATGTAGGATGCTTAAGTCTAAAGAAGAGATGATTGGGGCTTTAGGAGACAGTGAGAAACACCTGTAAAATATAAACTGTTAAACATGACTCATTTCCTGTCTCATAAGTTTAAAAAGAGAACTTGAATGAAATATGGCAGATTCAAAACAAAAACAASCAAAAAGAAAAGTGACCCATACAGCTTGTAGCTGTGTTTTGGAATCCACTCATAGCATACTGTGGATGATAAAATTTCAAATGTATTCAAAGGAAGAGTAGTGGATAGGAAATTCATTGAAGGTTACTAAACCTACAGGAAACACTAGAACAGCAAGTCTTCTTGCTTACAAATGGTTACAGTCTTGAACAATGTATTTCTCAAAAATCCTCCTCTTCTAATGGTAATAGCATCCTCACACCTTAGTAAATTGTTAGTTTAACATAGAAGTGATTTTTTGGAAAGTCCTAGTTTTTAACATTCYGTTTCTAGGACTACCATCTATTAGTAATAACAAATCAGTGCTTAAGAAGTTTCATTAAAACACACACACACACAATCCAAATATCAAGAATGAAAATATTAAAAAACCCTTTATTAGATTTTTTTCTTTCTAGTGGTTTTACTGGTGGGATATGCACCACAAGTTAGAAAMTATTTTGGTTTCTATAGAACAGAAATCACAAATTAGGCCATCTGACACCACATAATAAATCTGGAAAGAAAGTCAACAACATGTGGGATGAACTATGATGCACTATTTTTTTTTCCTTAGGTAAAAAAGATTWCACAAGACTTACCTGTGCAAAGCAAAGAACAGTGAGAGAAATTATAAAAATATACAGATTTATTTTTAAGACAAAAATTTATCTACATCTTATGAGTGTGTAGGACTGTTATATCTTGTATTTAATAAAAATGTGCAGTATTAGGATGAAAAATATCCAGACATTTGCAATTTTTCAGGTAAGTTTGATTGAAATGATAATTAAAAATTCATAGATCTAATCAAGTCCCTCATTTCAGAAAAAAGATCAAACCTTTGTTCTGTCCACAGACAACAAAAGAACAGTACTCACTCTGACAGCTTTTTCCAGTCATACGATTTTTTCTTTGTTCCTCAAATGCCAAGAATGCTCAATATGCTCAGAACATGATATTTTGCAAATTTACAAAGCTCTGATCTTTGTGGTTTGGATCAGACCTCAAACCAGCATTTAGATGAAACACTGGCCATTTTCTTAAGAAATCATAGGCATTTATTGTGTTTATTTATTATATTGTGTATATTATTTATTATTATTCCCACTGGCCTAGGAGTGGAGACTGGTCTGTTTTGAGTCAATTTATGTTTTACATCTTCAATAAATAATTTTTTATCAATGTAGCTTTGTAAGTTTGCATGCTAAACGAGCATGCTGTTATTTCTTTACAAAAAAGTAATGCTCCACAGGAAGCCCAAAGTGAGAGTGTTTACTGAGCTCAGTGCTCTGTTTTATTTAATCAGAGAGTAACAGAATCACAGAATTGTTGAGGTAGTCGCCTATGTAGGTCACCTTGCCCAACTGGCCTGCACAAGCAGGACCACGTAGAGCTGGTCACTCAAGACCGAATCCAGATGACTTTTGAAAAACTTCAAAGATGGAGACTCCGTAACCTCCCTGAACAATCTGTTTCACTGCTTTACCACCCCAGTATTATTTTTTTTTCTTATTTTAATTTTTAATTTTCTGCAATTTACTGGAATTTGTTTACTTCCACCCATCAGGTATTTAAATCCACTGAAAAGACTCCCCTGAACCTTCTCTTTTCCAATACAAACAAGTCCACCTCTCACAGCCTATTCCCATATGCTTCAAATCCTTAATAATCTTCATATCGGGAAGTTTGAAAGATTTGGTCTACATTTATACCTACTAAGCTGAAGATGAAATGATTTTGCTCACGTTTCCACATACTAACGTTATTAATGCAGGAATCAAAAGCAGTATGCTATCACTGCCACCACTGTCACCTAACACATTACAAAGGCTGAGAGAACTTTCTCCTCTGTTTGAAATAAGAGATAGATCCATCTACTCTGAGAAGATAATTTCAGTACATTTGTCTCAGACTCACCAGATAATTTTTTCATCTGGATGAGAGTTACGCATCTAAACTTAATGGGGCTTGAAATTTCAGGCAGACGACTTTTTTAGGGTTCCTGGTGATTAGTTCTACATAGTTTTCTGCTCTGCTTGCTAGAAGAGCTAAATACTCACTCTACTCACACACTACAAGGAATACAATTTCTGCCATGAGCATCTGAACTCTGCTTAAGKCTTGAGACATCCAGAAGTTAAATGCTGTATTAACCAGTTAACAAATAATTAAGTCCTTTTGGCTGAGACTACTAACAGTCTTAGAGTCTAAAATATCTGAAGAAAAAAGTAAAGCGATCATTTTACTGAAAAGATAAACAATTCACCAATTCACAAATTCACTTGAATTTGTGGAAAAGAAGCAAGTATCTCTACAATATTGCATATTTAAAAGAAAACAAACACAGCCTCTCACACCATCAAAGTGTTAAATTGCATGTTACTACCTATAAATATTGACTATGACAATCGATTTCATTTTTATTTGGGATAAATAAGATTGAATTTTCTTTACAGCCCATATTCAATATTTTCAGTGAAAAAATGCTTTTTTTATACAAGTTCTTTATCAATCAATATTCCTATATATTAGTGATGTATTTTACTAATCTGTTTGGAAAAGTCAGTCATTTCAACAGGAAGARTATATTAAGTTCAAAAGAATAAGCTTTCTTTAGTATGAGAACAAAGCCTTCATCCTCACAGACTTAGAGATGCTCACTAGAGATACGTGCATTTGCTTCAGCATTTTGTTTGACAGAAGCATGCTTCGTCATTTGCATTAGATTCACTTAAAACTTTCAACATACTTTTCCTTTATCTTTCAGCTACTTTTATGTTTCCATTAGCTTTGTATGTTCTTATTTGGGATAGAGAATGGGAAGCAAAACAGTTATAGGATGACATCCAACAATCAGCTAAGCTGGGTCTCACATTTTTTCAGATAATCTCTTTATCTCTCTCATACAGCAGCTACACTAGACTCTGCTGCAGCTTTTACCTTGTGCTGAACAAGATGCTTAAAGTTTTGAGACTCAGTGGAACTTGCTGTGAAGAAGAAGCCATCAGGTTTTTACAGAAAATGTTCAAGGTATAAAATGGAAAATTACTTTGAGAAAAAACTGAACCAGCAGTACTTAGGAAAAGCTATTAAAAATACTAGTTTCAAAAAATTAACTTTATTTTCCCTTATTTCTTACTTCTGCCTGTGATCAAAGGTGAGAAAGCAGAATTACATACAGCAGCCAATATGATTTTGACAAATTGTAAAAAATAAAAATGTACTAAAATTACTATTATTAGATTAAATTTAACTTTGTCAATACTTGTGGTGGTTTAGCACCAGCTATTAATTAAACTCCAGGTAAGCCAAGCTGTGCCCCCTTCCTGAAACCAGGACATTAGCCACCCCTTAAATTTTACTATCTATGTCATGCCCAGATCCTATACCTTCCAACTATGTACATAGACATAGACATAGACATAGACATAGACATACACACACATATGCACAAATGCAGGTATTATTGCAGTAGTCAATGGCCATTCCCCCCGAGATGTCTGTTGAGATCGTTGAGTCCATGACTGTGAGTTCTATCCATCCTAGATGGACCTTTCAGGTCAGGAGAGCTGGTATGTCAGCTGATTACAAGCTGCATCAGGAGCTCACCACTGGTATGTCTGGAGCAGTCAACACTCTCAGTAGTCCATGGTAGTCATGACATACAGAGGCAATGTCATCCAGCAACCAGTATTACATATGCAATTCAACACCACAGATTCTTCTCACCCAAAAATTAAATCTCCCCTGGAGGTACACACTATATTTCCCCAATATTCATCAAAGTCCTTGAGCAAAAACAATCCCAAGGATGAGTTTGCCTTTGGTTGAGGCAGGAGTAATACAAGCTGCCTTCTCTAACACATTTAACAGTATGTAGAGGTTCTGACTGGGCAATGCCAACTAGATTCGTAGAGTCTCTAGTGTTAACTAACCAAGTGGCCTTCACTAAAAGTAGATCACAATGTTTGAAGGTCCCACCACCCATTGCTTTCACTATGGTTTATAACAATCGATTGTACTGTTCAATTTTCCCAAATGCTGGTGCAATATAGGGAATATTATACACTTGCTCAATACCATACTCTCTGGCTATTTTTGAAACAAGTTCTGTTACATGACTCAGTTTTTCTGGGGCACCCTGTTGCCAGAGGACTTGCTTTTCAAGGCCCAAGATGGTGTTACAGGCAGTGGTGTGATGCATGTGATGCACGGGGTACAACTCCAGTCATCCAGTGGTTGTTTCCACCACTACACGCAAGTAGCGCTTGCCTTTTTGGGTTTGCAGGTTTACGGCAGTGTGATGTAATCAATCTGCCCGGCCTCCCCAGATTTATATTTCGACCATCGCTCCCCATACCACAGGGGCTCTACCCACTTGTACCTGCTTGTCATGGCACATGTTTCACAATTGCAGACAAACAGATATTCCTCTAGATAGTCCAAATCCACCAATGCAAGTCATAGTCTATGATTCTATATGAATAATTGAACCTCTTCAGTACTTTGGTTTATTGCTGTCTTGCTCTCCCTTTCCTAACAGTAGATATTCTATTGTACATGAGGCAGTAGTATAACTTTTGGAAAAATGTTGACAATTTAGTAGAAGAGAGGAATCAAACTGAAATTCAGTGAAACTCAGACTCCATGGAGAGGAAAAAGTCAGAGTGCAATGGATGGTAAAAACTTGAGTTATTACTTTGAGCAATTTAATTTCTGAAAGGTACTGCAGTGTTTTAAGAATCACTTAAAATCCTTTCAAGAGGGATTTAAGGATTCCTCTATCATTTACTTTGATTAACACTCATTACTTCTTCAAATGCTATTGTTGCATTCCTACCACTACTATTGAACTAAAATCTGGATTAACATATTTCACTTTGTTATAATAAAATCATAGCATACACTATTTCAAGAATGGAGCATTTTAGTTTAGTCTCTTTAAAAATACTCATGTGTTTATGCTCATGCAGATTAAAAAAAATTCCTGTATTTCATTTATACATAATTTCTTACACACAAAGACACCACCAAAACCACAGTTACTTCTGTTATACTAAAAATCTTTTTTAGTCCCCACTTCTACAAGACGAAGCTGGAAAATACGCTAGATGCTTTCAAATTTATATATGTGTGTATATATATMTCTATATCTCTATATATCTTATTTAAATCAGTGAAATTGAACATTTAAGTCACTTTCAGTTTTGGAAATCATAATAACACATAACCCATTTTGCAGTTTTTTACATAATTTTATCATAAGCAAATCTCYCACAGAAATGGGTAGTTTCCATTATGGAAGCTCTCAAGCTAGGCCTACACTAGAAACCCAGTAACTGTGCATGTAGACTGCAGTTGTGGAGTTAGACAAAGCAGAAGTATTCACTGGGGGAGGGAGCTATTTTWCGTAATAATTCAGAGTCACTTCTCTTGAATGAAATTATGCCCTACCATTATCTCATCAGTAAAACCATGCAAACCTTCCAGGTATTCTCAGTTTTCTGTTTTAGTTATAACTTACTTTTAACTTTGCAAAGTTTTGGAAACATATTGTGATATTATGTGTTACAAAAAAAGTAACACAAATACAAAAATTATTTTCATATCAATAATTTCTGCGATAACTTAAATAGATTTTCAGTGTTATCTCTGTACTAATTGACTTCCAAATAAGGAATTAGCCATGCTTTGCTTGGCATTAACCAAGTTTTGACTGGAACAGTGAAAATCTAATGCAATAGAAATTCTAGGCAGTAGTTTAGAATACATGTGTACAAAATCAAGCAAAAAATAAAAATTGTGTAAATAAAACATAACTTGATTCCTGTAGAACTTAGACATAATGCAGTACTCCTCAGATTTGAGATATAATTATCCATACACAGATTTTAAGAAGAAATCCGTTTGGTCCATAACTCCAGTATCATCTCTTCTAGCTGTAAAATGTGCATTCTTTCTTTATCTCCTATTTCGCCTTCTTTGGCTGACAGCATGTATCAATGGGACACATCTGCAGTGATAAAAGCCCATTAGCCACAAGACGAGACAGATGGAATAGATACAATTAATTGTATAAATGTCACCTAGCTTTTGTAAGCACTGTTCACTTTCTAAATGAACACTTTGAATTAATCTCTAGCTTATAAAAATATTGAATTTTACTCTGAGCTGTCAATACATCCCTGATTTTTCAATTAATCATGCTAATATCTGGTCTTCTCTAGATTTCTATTAAAAAAAGGGGGGGAAAAAGAGATCTGAGGCTTCCAAAACCAGTTCAAATTTATGTGGCTGATGCTAATATGAGGATTTTTTTTGCTATTGGATTATTTTTTGTGTGCCATTGAATGTCAACAAGAAGCTTCTTAGGGTAGAATAAAACTATGCTCATACTCATGTGAACAAGTACACCTGTGTGTTATCCTTTCTTTTTTTACATGGTGAGACACGAAATAGTTGAGAGCATTAATCTCAGCAATGAGGCAAAGAAGAATAAACTAAGGGACAACTGAGGGAAAAAATGTCCAAGGAAAAAACAAAGAAAATTAAGGCATCTGTGCAAAGAACACATACTCTACGAATGGGAAGTTCATTTTTGAAGGTAGTTATCTAACCTAAGACATGTGGCAGGAGTTTAAAGTTGAGCAAGAGCATGAAGTACGTGTTACGAGATTGTCACTACCCATTATGTGTAACAACACAACACAGATAACACTGGAAGTAAAAATAAAAAAGAAAAGAAGTGTACATATGGTAAAACCATTTAAGTGTGGGCTGTTGCCTTTCTCCCCACATAAAAGGATTAATTTTTTTCTTGTCATTTTGATTACCAGTAATTTTCTTTATGATTGAGGATAGCATGTTTCCTATGTTGTCTATTACAATTATCAGCCCAGAATAATTCAAACATAAGTAAAATAATAACCTTGATGTCACTGCTATTGACATAGCAACTGTTTAAAATTGAACTGCAGTAGAAGCAGAGAGCAATAGCCAAAGTTCAGAAAAACAGATGGCCTGTACGAATTTTGCCATGCTCATAAGAATTTTCAGAGATACAGCAACAGGAATCCCTCTTGTGGCCAAATAAAGTGCCATTCATAGTATCCCTGGAACAGCAACATTGGTGATTCCTTTTCTCTTTTGAACAATCCTCACATTTATCTAAATCATTAGCAATCAATTTGCTGCAAGCACATCACTAACAAAACCAGCATCTAATCTCTTTCTTAGCCCAATGATTTAGGTATGTTAATTTTCTTTATTTTGCAAGCTATTATTTTCATAAATCACTTCTCACAGCTGGCAATGACTAATTTGTAAGGCATTATTTAAACTGGAATAATATACTTTTGTCATATTCTGAAATATTTATTAATAAATTCATAAAACATGTAGTAGCTCATCATCAGTAGCTTTCTGTTTTTCTCTTTGCTATATAAACCTAGGGAGGATTTAATGGCAGGATCTATTCATAAATCGTGCATTTCCATGTCCTAATCCTAAATGAACATATAATCTCCAAACATCTACAAAACCTAGACAAGTTCTTCAGATCTGATCCATCTTTTATGGAACAGCTCCTTAAAAAGTCAGTATGTAAACAGACATTCTACCTGATTCCTTTTATATATCTAGTGCTATGTACAAAAGTGTCTGAAGAAGGTGACAGCAGTGGTAAGCAGATGATTCCAGCTGATCTACCCTTATGAGAAAAACAAGTTAAAATGGATGATAGCTATCTTACTGTTAAGCTCATTTTTCAGACTGGCAGTCATCCTGTCCTGTTAAGAAAGCTAAATTTTATTGTCTTTTTTCAAGATTATACCTAATAAATATGATGACTGTTTCCTTGAATTGTTTTACAATCTGAAATCTGTTTTAAGTTCTTTTATGTCACATACCTTGGTATTTACCTACCCTTTTTTTACTGCTGAAATACTTAAATAGTCTAAATATCATAAGGCCCATTTTTTCAGGTGCTGCACAAAGAGAGTAAAAAGCTACCTTCCAAACTTCTGGCACAGGAAAAAAACATTAGAAGTCCTAAACATGCAGGTTAGGAAAAAGTAAAAAAAGATATGACAACAGACTTAATGATATAAACCAGAGGCAAAAATGAGTGGAGGTTTTTTACCACTTATTTTTTACATTGAAACATGCTGATTCATTAAACCTGGAATTGCTAGCAAAACAAGATAGATATAGACCAATACAAAACTCAATAATTTTTATTTGGAAAGAACTGAATTAAAATTATGTTAACTAAACATTTCAATAATATTTTGATGTAGAAGGCATATAAAAAAAAATGACAATATTTTTCCACCTAGTATTGCGTAGTACCAATGACCGCAGTGCATTTTGTGCTTGTAAGTTATTTGGCTGAATTTTCTGTGTTTCCTAAGAGTTGTGTCTTGAAAAGGTACCTGAAGCAGAAGAAGGTTGTCACAAGGATAAGATATTAAGGGTAAAGAAACCCAGGATAAGATTAAGGTCAGCTTCATTTGCCAGACTGGTTCACAGAAATGTCCTTTCTGTATGATCAGATGAAAAGGGTACAGGTCAAATGTGTATGCCTCTGAAAGTAAAAAGAAATAGTCATGGAATGGATGTACTTAGTGTCAATTGTCTATTTTTCACCGTGTAAATAGGCAGGCAGCACAGTTCAAMATGGAAGGTGATTCTAGTACTTCTTTTTTTAACACAATACTTCTATACAATGTAGACAGTTTAAGACAAAAAGAAAATACAGTCTGTTACTAGTGACACTGTATTTCAAAGTCACTGTCATAGTCTGAAAATTAAAAAATTAGAGACCAACTCAGTCAATATTTACTTCCATCATTTTGTATTTTTAAAAATTTCATTAAGAGATCACATCTAAAAATTATGTGATACTTTGAAAGCCTTCCTGGGTTTTTTATGACTTTTATAGTCATGTGACTTAAATAATCGGATATAACCAGTTCTGTCTTGAAGGATCATACAAATTTCCAACTAAAAATATCTAATGGGAAAAAAAAGAGAAGAGAAAATTTTTAGCATATGAGGAGCAGATGAGGAATCTGGGGTTCTTTAGCCAGGGGAGAAGGAGGCTTAGGGAAGACYTGATCACTCCCTACAGCTTGTGAAAGGAGGCTGTAGCCAAGTGGGTGTTGCCCTCTTCTCCCAGGCAACAAATTAGAGGACAAGAAGACATAGTCTCMAGCTGCACCCAGGGAGGTTCTGGTTAAACATCAGGAGGACTTTCCTCATGGAAAGTGTCCTTAAACACTGGAATGGACTGCCCAGGGAGATGATGGAGTCGTCATCCATAGAGGKGCTCAAGAAACAACTGGATGTGGCACTTAGYGCCAAGGTCTAGTTGTCAAGGTGGTGATCAGTCAAAAGTTGGACTTGGTGTCAGAGATCTTTTACAAACTAAATGATTCTGTGATTCTGTGGTTCTTCTTGGTAACTACAGATAGAAAAACATTCAAAGAGAGAGTATAAGGAATAGTAAAAAAAAATAAAACCAAGACAATCCTTAAAAATTACTAAAGGCAAATTGTTCCTCACTTAAAAATATCTTTAATATCACCATCTGACTCCTTATTAGCTGCAATATAGAAATAAGACCTATGAAGTCATAAAACTATGCCATCTCAAAAAGCAGAGAACAAGAGAAAAAATGGCTTCATTTCTTTCCMTTTGCAAAGGACAAACTGCCAGATCTTCCAACTGCTAGATTCTCTGAACTAGGAAAATAGTATCAGTTGAACTGATTGAATAGTGAAAGTTCCAGAGGAACGTCAAAGTTCCAGAGGAATGTCAAAAGACATTGTGGTGCATACTTAGGAAAGCCCTAGCTATATATCACTACTTTCCTACATTATAAATTAAATCAAGGTTCATATTAAAGCTTATCAAAGGTGATATCAAGGAAGATAACGATTTCAAAAATTTCTAGAAATTGGTAAAAGTTAAGTAAGTGGAGTTGGAACACTTATAATGTCCAACTGGCAAAGGAGAGTCTGACAGAGAGGGTCATAATTGTCACACCATCTGTTGGCCAGTACAATGTCTTTCAACAATTCAACACAGAATCTGTCTTATTCTTGGGTCCAAAACCATTATCCAAAGAAATTGAGTAGCATGTAAAATTCTAGCAAAATGTCAGTGTCCCAAAACAGGAACCCATTAATAGCTCTTTCAAAGAATTTCCAAAAATCATTCTAGTCCAGAAACAATAAGGTATTTCAGAGTACCATACAGGGGACCCAACTATTCCTAGATCTCCATAAGATGAAGAAAACTGTCCACTTGGATACCTGAAAATTTTCTTCTAAATCAGTGGTGATGATGTTTAAAAAACCCATCTCAAACCCTGGCCTTGATAGACAGTCATAGAATTCTGCATGAACTTTTAACTTCTTCAACATTTAAGACTGAAAGTACATGGAGCCGAGCAATGCAACTTCTTGTTAGCAAAATAAAGTAACATAATAGAATTTTTTTCATACTAAAACAATTAAGAATCTTTTCTCCTACAGTATCACTGTGCCAGTATCTGATTTGGGATAAAATATTTCATCTGAATTACAAGAAAAATTATTTTAATACTCAATTTTAGTATTCAAAACCACCTTAAATCCATTCCTTCATGTATAAGCATTGCCCTTTGAGTCATCCATATTGATGAAAACTGGAATGATATTGATACATGAATATTCTCTTTTTATTACTTCAGGGCATTTTGTAGTAGATTTGATCTGTGCTTATTCTGAATGTTAAAAAACCGCCCAAAACTTCGAATCCTGTGATCTGTCATACTACCAAACTAACCTTCCCTTACTAAAACATTTTATTTTCCTGACTGTATGATCAAAAAGGCTTGAGGTGTGCCTTGCATGCCATTTTTCTTTCCGAGACTTTCTCATTAAATGAAATGTAGAGTTCTTAGTTTCACTTGTGCTGTAATTTTTTCTTAAATCATGTAACATRAATTTATACTGGGTTTCTTCTCACAATCAGTCAATGTCATCAATTATGAGGATGGCTGTAGTGAATTCTATTTAGCAAAGTCTCTTTGAAGTTCAGATAAATTTTCTTATTGTATGAAGGTAAATACTTAGTAAGATAAAGGAAAGAAATTGATAAAAGATTTTTTTTTCCCAATGATCGTATAGCAGATAATACCAAATACCCATATGTATCCATCTGTTTTCATATGCAGACAAAAAGACTTCCGAGGGAAATATAGCATGTGAGAAAAAAGAATGAAATATTTTAAAAGCCCTCTCTCCTCGCTCAAATAATTTAAAATACTGGCAAGTTTGAATGCGAAGACTGCAAAAATAGATGAGCAACATTTTTTACTTCAGAACATAAAACTYAATGCAACATCTAATTTGAACTGTTAAGTTTGAACTTCTCTAACACAGAAGAGTACTTGGAAAAACACAAAATGGAAACTTTTAAATACAGTTAAAGTAGAAATACATGTGTTGGAAATTCAAAGTTTACCTAAAAGTGCATTAAAGAAAATCTTCCATTGATGTCAGCATCTTTCCCTCAGCCTAATAACTTCCATGAACAGGTAAGAACGGCTTAAGTTAATGACTTGTAACATGAATTTCAGAATTCTTAAGGAAGAAAGAAATAATTCCAAAATCATCCTTGCTTTAGGGTTGTTTCTTTTATGTAAACTGTATTCTTTAATAGACTCATGGATATAATTTAATTTAAAACATATAATTCAATCCTACCTGCTTTATTAGTGGCAACAATTATTTACATAGTACCACTTACATTATGAAATATGTATATATATAATGAAATTAAAAACCATGCATTACAAAGTGAAAAGATAACAAAATTGTTACAAGTTCMTATTTTCCAATGCTTAATTTGCAAATCTCACAATTACTACTTGAATTGTTAGTGCTGTTTTTAGCGTCAAATTCAAAATTAACTTAGTCCCTATATGTCTTCTCAAAATACTTTAAAAATACTTTAAAATCAAGTTTATAGCAATTATGCCATGAAAAAGTGATTTTGAGGTTGTTCTCGCTTTTTGATTATTTTGATTTGATTATTCTGATAAAAATACAGATAATAAAATTTGTATATTCTGTTTTTTGTATTCTGTAGCACTACTCTATTAGGACTTAAATTCAATACAATAGTTTGTTACAAAATTTCTCAGGATAAACTTCTCCATCTGATCATATATTTCACTTTTTTTTTTACCTGTGAGCTTGCAGTCTTATTTCACATCCCTTCTTTTGACATTTAAATCTTAAATGATGAAAGTTAAAGAAAATGGGAACTAGAGGAACAGGTTTGAAACCTAAAACATCGCTTCATGCTTTCAAAGATCCCCATAACTACAACTCTAGAAACCCCAATGGAAAAAAAACACTCATGACTAGAATTTTTCTAACAACAKAAATTATATGAAATGTTATTCTCTTCATAGGGTTACAAAGTCAAACTACTTCAAAGGAATTAAAAAAAGAAAGAAGATCCTCACAGGCCATTATTACAGAAATCAAATTAGAAATAAAATTTGTCATTTATCTATTGAAGTGCTGTAAAAGAAAGTCTCCAATTTTCCTCTCTGGCCACCTATGAGGAGAAGGCAGTGAGCAGAAACAAATCCATGGAGTGGTTTTGGAATCTTGGAGGGAGGGAAAATAAATTGGGAGGTACCATTCCTAAACCATGTAATATTTCTGAAAGAACTGATCTTATCATACGTTACAAAATTTACACACATTCATGTACACATATACACACATAAGTACATACCTATTTTGTGATAATAACCACACATTTCTTTGATCAACTATCCTAAAACTACAATTTTGTTCAAACTCTTTGGAAGGAAAAGAAAACAATCCCACCTCTCATCCTAAATGCATATAGTCCATCTCACATGCACATCTAATTGTTTCCAAAGACCACAGAGGGAGTCAGTACATATTTTCAACTATATTGAATTATGATGCCAAACAAAGATCACTTCCCCACTCTTTGAAACCCCTTCAGGTCCAAGGTTGGACCACTCTAGGGTCATTGAAAGGTTTTATGCAACAGCATCCATGTAAACACCTGTGATTTTGTTTACGCCTTTTATCTTACTCACTTTAGAATTGGCCTTTTGAACCAAATGTTTATTATTGCATGTGTAGAAGAATAAAGAGCTTGTGGAGGTACCAGAAACATAGAGCTTCTGCAAAGCTTTTTGGTCTAAAAATTTATTACCTGATCTTCTCAAACTGTCCAACAATGAAATCGCTAAACAAAACAGTTCTTCCTGAGTCTCAGTTCCCAAGTGCTGCTTTCTATTTAGTAATGACTTTATCTCATTTACAAGTCTCCCCCTTGTAAAGGATTTTTGAAGACAATATACCAAACTCCTCTGTTTTAAACTTTGTCCTATATGTAGAACAAGGTATCCAAAAGCATACTGAGTCATTAACAAATTGTAAAGACACAGTGACAAAAATTAGTTATGCCAGACTTCGTTTAGCATTCTACACTCTTTACAGCAATGGTAAGTCCAAATTCTTGAGTTACACTTTTTTACATTAAATAGATAAACCACGTTGACAGAAATTCTGTGAAAAACATTTCTCCCTAATACATGCCAGGTTTCAAGCTGAAGCACAGTTTTACAGACTGGTTATGAATTTCTATAAAAGAGGTTTTTAACACGGAAATCCTGGCATACTTAAGGCTAGCAGAGTTGGTTGGACCTGCTGCATTATGTTTTTAAATTAAAATATTACTAGAGATTAATCAACTGGACACACACAATAACATAGGCACATTTGGGGTATTAGAAATACAGAAAGTGTAAACTGTATTCATTGAGAAATGAATTACAAGAAATGGGAATATTGCTGTTTCTTTATACTCCAATTGCAATTTATATTGTAATTATTAAGCAATTAATGTCACTTAATATAAAGTGCTACTGTAGGGATACAGCACAATAGCCTTTTTAATTGATATTTTTCATTGTGTACTTTAAAAGTAATTCCTGTGAGAAATTCTGGCTGCTAAATTAGGTAAATCAATTCAGGTATTATATAATATGACCTCTTAAAACTTTTGGAAAAGAATTATTCAATTAGAAACCTTTAATACATGAAACAACTTAAAATTACTTCTTTCTGATTTGTTTTAATGTTTTGCCTTACAATATGTTAGTCATTAGTAATTAACTAGAGCAGCTTTCTTCATTCAGTGAAATGGAGACAGTGAGGTGGATTTTAAAGGATTCACAGATCCAATTTTAACCCTATGAAAATATTCTCTAGCTTTGCCACAGTTACACAGTTCACTCTTCATTTACAAATCTTAGACCTTCTCAAGTCCTCAAACCAATTGCACAATGCCAGAATCCTAAGCCAGGCCATGAATTCTCTATGAATTCATTATGCTGATCCAGTATAACTGACTGTCTTTGGAGGTATTTGGTCAGTCTGTGACCAGACCAAACAACCCTCATAAAGGGATTTTAACAGTAAGAACAGCATACTTGCTACAGGTTTTAAAACTATAAAGCAGTCCTCATATCTCTATCTTACCTCAAGGTTTAATCTCTGATACTGATACTGATGTTGAAACAGCAGGAACTTCAGTCTGTTTCTCTCCAGCAATACAATCATTTCACTTTTGATTCTATTATTCTGACTGGTTCTTTAACCTCCTATGTTCAAGAACGTTCTCCTATCCTTACTTTCTCTTAAATTACAAATGCTGAGGGGTTATTCATTGGTTTAAAACATTTTTTTTCTGGCAGCTTCCTATTAAACTTATGCAATTTATTCACATAGTACACCATCTCAGTCATCAGACTTACAGTATTTATAAATTAATGTTGCAAATCTATTACAGACTACTTGATTAGCCAGTTTTTAAACATTGCAATTAAAATAAATAAGAAGTGCAATTTGTCAATGCTGCATTATTACGAAGAGGTTTGTGCAGTCAATCCTACCACTCAAACAATAAATGTTCAACTTAGAAATAAGAAAGATCAAGGACACAGAACATCACTTAAACAGAGACATTCTGGGTTTTGTGGATGTGTAGTCTTCTTTTTCCTGTTGTTTGTTGTCTTATTTGGAAACAATCCTACCTAAGCTGCTACCTCTGTGGCTACAATAGGGTTTTCCCTTGATAAATTTTTGAACTAATCACATTAGCTCTTTTTCCTTGCCAGGGTTTCTGGAATTATATTGCATAAGGGGAAAAGCTTCAATAGATGACACTGAATATAACCCATCAAACCAGCCCTCACTAAATCACACTTTAATGCCAAGAACATTTTTCTATCTTCCCTATCCACTCAAAAGTTCAGGGCTACAGGTTTGAATTCATGCTGAGAGAGCAGGGAACTAAAATTCAGTACAGGAAAAGGCTATATATTGTAGGCTATCATAGCAGAAATATTGAAAGACAATTTCATTTTTTTAAGAAAAAATGGCCTTTAATGAATTTTTGCTAGATAGAAATCAGGTGCTTGTTGACCAAGATGGTTTCCAAATTACAGAAAGAAGAAAGGGACAGTGGCCATAGTTCAGAGTGATGACTAAAGCACCTAGGKTGCTAAGAAATAAAAAAAGATAAGATACAATTCATTCTCAGTTAGTTATTGGTTTAACAAAATGAATACTGGTGGCACTGGCACATGATCAGCATCAAAACCAAATACAGAAGTTTCATGTTTATGCCAAAGTTCTCTATTTCCTTATCTACCAGCACAACAAATGTTACTGGAACTGAGAGAAACATTTTTATTGAATAGCTGTGCTATTCCATGTCTGCAAAACAGCTGATCAACATCTTTCTTGCACCCGAATCTTGTTACAGGCCTCCAGAAGTGATCTGACAAGTACAGTGCAGAGGATAACGACTTTCCTGGATCTCCTAGTGCCGACCTGGATGTTCTTGGTCTTTGTTGCCAGGGCACATTGCAGGCTGATGCCCAGCTTTCCATCTACCAGCATCTCCCCAAGTCCTTCTCAGCAGTGCTGCTCAAAAGCCCCAGCCTATAACACTGTAGGAGTCCCTTCCTTCACAAGTGGAAGATTTGGTATTTATCCTTGCTGAATTTCGGGAGGTTCCTGCTGGCCCGTTTGCCCAGCCTCCTACACCCTTCTGAATGGCTGTTATCAAGTGGTTCGTCCACTTTGGTGTCACCTGCAAACTTGATGAGGGTGCATTCCATAAACTGCTTCAACTCAGGTTCCTGCAGACTGAGCTGAGGTGCCTTATTCCCCTTCCTGACCAAATCATAGACACTTAGATGATAAAGCTAAATATTTATAGTGAATAAACATTTGTTTATTTGTTGCTTACAGCATCTTCTGGGAGATGTTGCTTTGTTTTTTTGTCTTTCAAAATAACTAAAAAAGCCAAACAAAAAGTAAAATCTGAGAGTGAAATTTCAATTAAGTACAAAAGCTCAGTTTCTTATTTTTCTTTTTCCAGTTTCTACTGGCAGCATCAATCCTACCATCATTTTAAAAACCAAACAAGCCATCTGCTCTCCAAATACACACAAAGTAAACTCCAAGTTTTTTAAAAGTACAAATGAAACAACAGAGATAATAATTGCTCTTATGTTTATAATAGTAATGCGGATAATCCATCAGATTTTAGAACACCTCTCTTATACAAAGCAGAAAAAATAATATTATGATGGGACTGTCCTTGTATTACATTCCAAGGAGACTGTATTCATTCACTAAATTCAAAATTTTCCAATTTTAAAATTATCCTGAAAAATCTTTGCACCCTCTTCCTCTTTAATCAAACCAGGTACTTTTAAAATATACCAACACACTAATATTTTAAAAAATATATTAAGGGGGGCAATAATTTGAAGTTCCTTTTAATAAAGTGTTTGTCTGTTTTTAGTCATGGTTCTGATTATGATTGACTGATCTACTGAGGGCATGATAAAATCATATATATCCATCCACAATTTAACATTATTCAAACTACAATAATTCCAAATCGGTTCCAATGGCAGTAGCTACTTTTTGCATGACAGAAGCAACCACATGACCCTGAAGCTTTAATCCATATTTGACCAACCATCTTAAGTCTCCTTAATTGTAATAACACTGCTTTGCCAGCCATACACTACAATTTACATAAACTAAGCATTTTTGCATGAAGCATAAGCAATATCTTTCATTGACTTGATTCTTCTGTGCTTTAAAGACATGGCAAAACAATTAACTCAAATGAGAGTGCAAGAGGTCTCAGTCCTTGATTATGACTCTGAATACGATTCCGGTTTAATACATTCCATGAGATGTAGATCTGCTAAATCTACCCTGGTTGCTTTACTGCCTCAGACTAGCTATGCAAATACCTAAACAGAGAGTGTATATCCAGAAGCACATGCAAACAGAGTGTATCCCTACATCACTTTTATAAACCATTGCTATGGTCAGATAGTTTTGAAATATTAGTCACATAAAAAGAAGTGTGATAAGTCACAGTCTTCCCAATAAGTTCTGACTCAGCAGTCCTGGCTTGTGATTCGTAGTTAGTATTCCTGAACTAGTCCTACCAGATTAAAAAGAACCAACCAAACCAACCAGCATGAAAAAACCCGCCATCCAACCAACCAACCAACCTACCAACCAAAACTTCTTGGAAAATTAGCAGATATTTACAAGACATTCATCTTCACAGAGGGAATAATATCCATTAGAAAAAATGCATTCAGTGGAATTTTTATAATTTTCCGAAGAGGTTTTAGAATCCTTAGCCTCTAGTCTTTCTTGAACTCACCTGTGTCCTTGATCTACTTTTAATGAGGTTATGATTTTTCTGGAGTAAAGTTTGCTACTTCAATTTACTGGAACAAATGGTCCTTCTGTTTCCCTGTGTGATTTCTATACCTCAAAGCAGTTTGTCCCCCGACTTATTTTGAACTCTCTCCTATTTTTCTACTACATTGTCACTGATTTGAGTCTCACGTTTCATGAAGAACCATTTGCTTTTTCCTGTAGAAACTTATTTCTTTAGAGTCCTTATGTAGCCTTACTTTCCTGCCACATAATTTAAAGTGTTTTCTTCTTCTCAAAGAAAGAGTAGAAAAAATTTAGGCCTTCAGTTGATAAGCTTTGGACTATCATCACACAACTACTTTTTTACCTTCTCTGCTGGTGGCATTTTGCTAAATCAGTATTTCACCTTGTGTTTTACATCATCCTGAAATGCATTTATTTCAGAATTTGAAACCATGCTGTCTCTTTTACTTTACTCAAAGTGATCATTAGATTGTTAYTAGAATGTATTTTCAAAATTGTTTTAATTTTTTATACACCAGAAATTGAGATGATAAGTACATTAATTGATGTTGCACRAAGACAAATGTCCATGTCTGTAACAAACTCAAACATATTTCATTTTCATAGTCTGAATTTTGCAAAAGCAGGGATTGTGTTTTTCAGTCATCGATAGCAATAAAAAATATAATTTTCTCTGCTGAAAATTATATATAGCTGAATATTATATGTGTGTCTAAAAAGATATTTCAAGTCAATTGAAGAATGGGAGTTTTTACTTGTTCCCACTGGATCAGCTGTATATTCTTCCTGATTCTTCAGTTCCTTTACTAAAAATATAAGTTTCATGCCACTTGTGAGCCAGTCATGAGGGTATCTTTTTTTTCACAAGTGACCCTTGAGTTTTCTTTAGCTAAGATAAGGAAGAAGTTGCAGTTGTGGTTTATGACATTGAAGGCCAATTGTGATTAATGAATTGGCAACCAATTAACCTTTGGGCCTTAGTCAGAATGAAAGGAACTGAGGGAAGCAGACAAGCAGTTGTGAGAATGGGAACAGAGAAGGAGGGGGCCCTGGGCTGCCTCACTCACCAACCAACAGAAAATTGAGGTTAGATCCTCATCCCAGGTGCAGCTTTTCCAGCTTGAAAACATCCTTTCCAGACTATTTCAGGTTCTGTAAACTTAGTTTAGGCAGAAAAAGATTGAAGATGGACACTGCTCTGATCCCATCATCATGATAGTTTAAATTTTATAGAAGGAAGGAGTTCTGAAAGCGGAAGCCCAGCGTCACAAAGAAGCCAGTAGTATTTCAGACTTAGAAGAGAACGATGAATGACTTTCTAAAGTTTACATTCTGCAAATGCAATGTAGCACTCAGGTAAAGTCAGTGACAATACCATCACAGTAAAGAGAAATTTTTAATGGGAAACTGCTGTAGAAGATGATGAAAGACCTGTTAGCCTAAATGTAAATGGCACACAGCTTAATTTTCAGTGATGCCTGTGCATAAACTGGAGTAATGCTGCTGTAGTGATATTAATACTGAATAGTATAAAATAATACAAGGCCAGGGTTTGGAAAGTAAACAATTAAAACACAGATCTGACAATGGTCAGTGAATCTGTGTTCAAAGACAGAGCATGTCTGGATACATCTAAGCTACTGTAAGACAGTCTACTGAGGCAAGTTAGATATACAGCTGTCCCAAGTATTCTCTGTGGCTGCTGAGGAGATGTCAATGTCTTTATAGGGCACTTAAAAACTCCTGAGATTTAACTTTCCTTCCAGAACACCCATTTCTTTGCAATGGAAATAGAAACAGCCTTGGGCAAGTGAGCTCCTAATTTCATCATCATGATTGTCTGCCTATAACCAGTCAAGGACTGTATTTGTTAAAAGATTGTTGATGTAACTTGGAGGGGGGAGGAAAGCAATTTATACTACATTGTGTTATGCACAGTCTTCTATTCCTGAATGGTCTTTTGAGGAGAAAATAATCAAAATAATTGAGGAAGGAAACAAAAATGCTTTCTACATGATGGAGTAATTCTTACCAATATGGTAAGAACATCTTCTACTGTGGTGAAAGTGTAAGCTAGATAAATTTATATCAAGTTGAAGAAAAAACAGGATGCCTACAATAGTTGGTCTAAAATAGGAAAGAAAAGTCTGATTTTCAACTTATATGAAAAGCATCCAAATTATGTCAATAAAAACAACTTTTTCTAAGTCTTAAAAAGGGAACATCTTTAGGTGATTGCAGGACAGAAAAAAAAATCTGTGTTCAATATATTTGTAAATATCAAAATTCTTAGAAAAATGGAGCAGATCTTTCGCACATTTGTAGCACCAGTCTGTTTATTGTGCTGTGCTCAGTAATTCCAACAAAAATGGAAGARTATAAATTTGTTTTGATCCAGTGGAGAAAAAATTTCAAAACTTCTCGAAAGGTAAGTAACAGTACTCATATTTCTTTGGCCATTAGACTTACAGAATTGGAGGGATGGTAAATTTTACTCCCTGTAATTGTTCCCCTCAAAACAGACTGCAAACAACTGGCAAAGACAGCACTAAGATCTACAGAGAAGTGATTTTGCTCTACTGAGAACACTGAGATTTTAACAGAACTGCACAGAACGACTGCAGGTGGAAGGCATCCCTGGAGGTCATCCGATCCAACCCCACCCTGTTCATGCATGGTCACCTAGATTCAGCTGCTCAGGACCATGTCCAAACAGCTTTTGAATCTCTCTAAGGATACAGACCAAAAATTCCTCGGGCAACTTGTAAGTGCTTGGTCACCCTCACAGTTAAAACTTGTTTCCTGGTGATCAGACAGAACCTCCGGAGTTTAGTTTGTACCCGTTACCTCTTGTTGCAGGTACAATCTCTCAAACATTAAACAAAAATCAGCAAGATGAAGTCCAGAACATAGATAGATAGATAGATAGATAGATAGATAGATAGATAGATGGATAGATAGATAGACAAAAATTACTATTTCCAAAAGTCTAACTAGACAGGAAATACAGGCTTTTATTAGCAGAAGTATTTTCAAGAAAAGGCAAATCAGATTTAGTATTGTATTAGTATTAGTAGGAGAGTGAAAACTAAAACCAGACAAGGCTGTCAGTGCACTARTAGAACTATTCCTCTGAAGTATTTCTGACTTAATACAAATGTCATCAAATCAAGTCTTGTTTAAATCAATTAGATGGTGATAAAGACTCACAGAAATATGTTTTAAAAGTAGTGGTTTCATGGAATAAAAAAAAAAGAACAAGCCAGAGATTTTAAATCCTTACCCAAAGTGGATAGTATCATTTTGAAATCTGCAACACAGTTTATCACACATGTCAGAAATGCAGACCAAATGAAGAAGAAAAAACACACATGGAAGAGAGAACATTGTATCTTAGAGAACAGACCTCAGAGACATAAAATTGTTCCTTTTGGCTGGGAAAAAAAACAATTGATAAAGCCTAGACTAGAATTTTCACTTCCTTAAACTAGCCTTTTTATAAGATAGTAAGATTTGCAGGTAAACTGTGCTGTTGAATCCATTTTCACCAAGTATGGCATAACCATCAAGATAACCTTTGACAGTAGAATATAATTTCCTTAACGTTAATTGTAAGATTTGTGTTTTAAACACAACATAGGTAGCCAGAGGACATCAATCTCCTTAACCAATGTGTGAATAAAGACATCAAAGAAAAGAGCAGATTTGAAAAGAAGCTAAGCATAACTCTGATGCATATTTAAGATTACAACACTGTGAAAGAGCTCTGTGAAGAAATGASTTGCGGCCTTCTGAAAAAGTGTTCACTGTAAATTAAACAATACTATCTCTTTAGAAATGATGGACAGAGATGTAGAGCCCTGCTTCAATGATTAGGGTTTGTGGAAATTACCACCAACACCTGAAATGATATAAATGTTTGCAATGGAAAGTCACAGATCCAGACAGGATTTTAGAATCATAGAATGGTTTGGGTTGGAAGAGATTCTGCTCAAAGCTCTGTCCCTTTTGGCCTTGAACACTTCCAGGGAGGTAGCATCTACAAATGCTCTGGACAACCTGTTCCAGTGTCTCACCATGCTCATTATAGCAAATATGTCCCTATATCCAAGATAAATCTACCCTCATTTAGTTTAAAACCATTAGCTCTTGTCCTATCACTACAGTCCATGGAAAAATCTTCCTCTTTCCTTTAAGTCTCTTCTAGATATTGAAAGACTGCTATAAGATCTGCTGCCCATAATCACCTCCCTCATATGTTTCTCATATGTTTCAACACGTCTTTTAGAGGATCTGTCCCATGATCTTACCATGCAGAGAGGTAACGCTGACTTGGAGTTTCAAATATTATGCCGTTTATAGAAGATCACTYTGTTCTCACATACGACAGCAGCTAATGTAAATAATTGAAAAAGACCATACAAGCTACTTACATTGAAAAACAAAATAGAAACATCTGTAAAATGTGGAGGAATTCCACTGACAGATTTATGCTTCATCTCTTTCTTTGTAATATTAATTTGTAGTTTTACCTGGATGCTATATTCTGTGACAGCCTAGTCATTCTCTATTTGTAGAAGACTAAAGTCTTGTACTATTTAGGTGCAGAAGGAATTCAACAAAAAGTTGCTACAGTGAAGTATAATTGTGGAATGGGTGATCTTTTTTGGTTGCTTCAGAAGTGTTCTAAAAGTTTATTTATTGCATATGATTAGGAGTCTTGAGCGATGGCTTCTGTTTTGTGCTTTGTCAATGCTTGGCTGAACTTAAAAGTTTCAGAATATTCAGTGCAACATTCAAAAGTAGCTTTGATGCAGTTTTGGATCAGAAGCTTTGATGCATGACCATCAGCACAAGATTCTTTCAAAGTTAAGTCATTATCATAAAACTTCCCTAGAAAACCTTCAGCAAAAAAAAGCTTAAAAATTTTATATATATCAGTATATATACGTATATATAGTTTACTATATTTTACTATATATGTATGCATACATTCTAATGAATGAATTGTGTTTCTTGATATCAAGAAACTATATACAACAAATAAACACGGATATGAATTGGAACATATACACACATATATATGCATGTGTGAATCAGAATTTGGGTCTATATGGATAATCTTTCACACAGTGACTACTACGTAATATGAAAATATTCATCAGTTTTAATAATGATACATTTTCTAACATGTACAAATATGAAAATTATCCATAAAATTAAAATCTTTATTCTCAGTCTTACTTTCCATGGAGAGAAAATGGTACATTCATTGGGCATGGTAGATGTTTTTAAGTAACATAATATTAACAAAACTAATCATCTTTTGGTTTTAATATTTTTTGGTGACTTTGTTTATGAAAATATCATTCCAAATAATGCAGTGTCCCTGTCATTGAGATTATTTTGGAATTCTCTTCAATATAGTGACGCTTGAATGACAGGACCAGGTAGCATTCCTGACAAAATAAATAACCAGTTTGGAAAATACCCAAAGAGTTGAAAATTTTATTCATACCCTAAAGTATAAACAAAGAAACTGAGGATGGATTTCCTGAATTAACTGTTACAGTTAATGGCTAGCATTGTACCTAAGTAGCTTTTGTTTCATAGCCAACATCCTCTTAGAAGTCCTAGGCCCATCAAATTCAATTATAGCTTATTGAGCTCCAGTTAGTTTGTAACTGGACACTTTTAAAGTGGATCTGGGATGGGCAGATGAAAGTACACGTGCAGCAGATGGTTTGCGGCAGAATCTATTAAAATGTGTGTAAGTTTCAGACATCTCTAATTACTGTAACATCATAGAGCATAGAATAAATTATAGTATTGCAAAGGGAAATTATTCCTGGCAAAAAACAAGGCATCAACTCTTATTTAATTGTGGTCAAGGTCTCATTAAAAAAGTTACTCTGATTAAAGGAACAACAGAAAAAGAGGCAATGAAGAAATAATGTTTTGGAATTAGTATGGTATTTAGGCTGCAATTATCAGGTATAAAAAATACGTTTTCTAGCCTATCTACTAAAAGCACAAATGAACATTTAGTACAGRTAGCGACCGCAAATGCAATAAAAGTAATCAAATCCCAACCATTGCAATTATTAAAAAAAACAAAACCAGACGCTAATATAAAAGGTGGTTCAGAGTTGCTATTTGAAGCCTCACTAGTGTTTGTAAATGCACRCTTGCATACTTCCAATACCCCTTGTACTATCAGGTACAACTCCATATCCAGCAATCATACGCCTCTTTTTACCAAGTGCTTCTAAAAAGCTTAATCCACTGATCCAATTTGATTTGTGAAATAGTATCTGTTCATTTTTAAATATCTTTGATGTTTTCTGAGAGTAGTAAAATAATCATGTAATTCTACTTWGTGAGGGAGGATTGTTGAACTGTTATTTATGGTCAGCTAATATTTTCCAGTGCCTTTGTCATTTATTGTCCACAAATTGGTCGGTAAGCTCTTCACCAAGATGAATCTTCATTACAATGCATTCAGGTCTTTCAGGATCATCTTAAGGTAAACCTGCTCCTGATAGTGTCATTGAATGGTTCTGACTTTAATCCTTTCTCTTCACAAATGTTATGTTTGTTGTCCACCAAAGGACTAAGTCTGTATCCACACCTTTTGTCTCACTTACCTGAAAGCTCTGAAAACTCTCACTGCTGATGTTTTTGTGAAAGGTTGATTATGCGTGTCTTTCCATTCCCGAAGTGTGTCTCCATAATTGTGCACTCCCTATGATCTCTCCCAGATCTTGGCTGTTCCAGCTAATGACAGCTTCTTTGGTCACTTGGCAAGCATATATCTATTCACAATGCTTACCAACACTTAGTCACACTTTATTACATGTTTTCTCATCAAAAGTTTTAAAGTCTGTTTTAAAACAAGAACAGATACAGCAATGCATTTGTAACTGTGTCCCATTGATGAGAACAAAAGCTTGCACTAAAGCCTGAGTTTTCAAAGTATTCCTTAACAYAAACCTTCTAACATGAGAGACTTGGTCTGCTAATTACTGGTTAATATATCTGAGATAAGACAGAAGAATTTCTAATCCAACAAACTAAGGTGTAACCTCTGAGTAAGACATTAATCTCTTTCAGTTGCTGAAACATAGCATCRTTTTTGTGCTGTGCCAGAATGACAGTGGGAATTATTTTTCTGACAATTTCTAAGAAAAWCCTTTGTGATGATGCTTTGCTTGAGCCAGAAAAACAAAAGCAAATTAAAAAATCCTCAATATATCTATTTATTTTAGGTAGTCATATAGCTGGATTTGATTTTTGCCTTCCAATGAGTATTTTAGCAAAAGAACAAATTATAATTGGGTTTGAAAAAAAATATGGTTGGGAAAAACACTGCTACAACTTATACTTGAGGGATATCACCTTATATCTTCAAACACTTCATATACTTTTGTGTATGTGATGCTTGTATGTAATTTCAGACATTGATTCTGTGTCATTATGTAACCTAGTAAATGRCAGGAAGCAGATCGTGTGTATCTTGGATTAAAGACTAGAGTATTTCAGGGACCAGGTCTTTTATGTTGGTCTAGGACACACATGGTAAAGCCCACTATTGTTTTGGTAAGTCTTCAGATATTAGAATGTCCAAGTTACTTATCAGTAATRTCTTGTTGGAGTCTAAAGTGCAGGGAATATTTCTCTGCCTGTTTTGGGGGGTTCCACCCCCCTGGACATCCCTGTCTTTGACCTTCGTCCATGGAGAAAATTACCTACCCTCTGGGAAGAAGCAGAATCTACACTGGTGTGAATTAGGTGATAAAACATTATATAAGAATTGTCACAGGGTGAAAATTTAAAGGTGTTGGGTTTGTTAATATAGTAAATAGATAAGAAGCAAAAACTCCAAAATGGAGGATTGTTGTTGTTTTCTAGGCCTTCTTCTTTCTTCTTTCTTTCCTCCATATTTGCGGCAAAAGTGGATTGAGAGGATTGGGTGAAAAATTCCGCAGTTYCTTTCATGTGACAGAAAGATTTACTGAACATTGGTAGAAAAGTAAAAATATCTTTCATTTCTGCCTTTCATTGGGTAATTTATCTTCAAAAGAACGGTGTAATCTTGATAACTCGCCTTTTCTTTCGCATGTCCTATGAGGAGTCACGCTTGAGCCTTGGCTTCTTTTGGTAAGACTTAATAAACAACTATCTGAGAGCAAAAAGCGTGGAAAAGTCCCATTCGTCTGCAGAGCCCAGGCAAGGCCTCTGGGAATTCTCCCCTATCAGGGGAGGCATAATTAAGGCACAGAAAGTGTCAATATCTAATGCAAAACTTTTAATATTTGGCCTTTTTATAATGTATTTATTGATATTTATAGATTATTTTAGGACAACCTGAACATGTTTATACAATTCTTAAAGGCAGCTCAAACAATGTTACTATGGGTACTATTCAAGTATTAATTTTTAAAGTTTTGGTGGAAAATTGGTATACCCTTTTTGCCTGAACCTTATCTCGTAAAATAATATACTAATTTATAAATTAGCATTAACAGCAGTTTAATCTTCACGTTTTGTACTGAAATTGAATTATCCATAGGGGAGATTTGTTTAATAATTTCATGAACTGGAATATAGTAACATTTACTCAAAGCATATATGAGTTTCAGTAAATGACAACCAATACTACTTAAAAAAAAATTTATATGCATCAAAATGCAATAGTTTTTCCTTCYGTCTATAGAGAAAATTTTTCCTACCAAAATTTAAGTTTTTTATCAATGATGAGTGAGGGAGTCTGCCAAATATGACTCAACTTTCATACCCTCAGCTTTTAATAGAGGTAAACTGACCTTTCCAACTCAAAGAAGATGGAAGATACCAGAATTAGGACCATAAGAATGGAAGAATTTGACATGACTCTTGTCCTTATCATGGTCTATTCCTTGATAATGACAAAGAAGTTTAATTATAGAGCAATTCCCAGCAACTTTTAACAAGCTTAAGACACAGTATTTAATAATGCCTCTGAAGCAGATTGGGTAAGATCATGGATATCTGTTCTTTTTAAATCCTTGAAACATATCCTGCCAAAACTGTCATTCCTGTGACATTCAGAGGACGGTCCAAATGCATTGTTTGAGGGCAAAGGAAACAAACATTCTAGAAGCAATAAGGAAGTAAAACATATTTATCACCTACAAGTAATATCAGAATGCCTATTGCATGACTGCGCAATGTTTGTTTCTAATTCACGTTGTGAATTTAATTTAGCATTATAAAGAAATAAGCACTCCAGAAGATTCAATAACAGCAAAAYCAGAGAAAAGCTCTATTAGCTTAAATGAAAGAGCAACAGAGTTTTGTAATGAATCTAGAACCAATATTACTTCACAGGAAAACAGAAATGAGATTTTTTCAAGAAAATTGAGGTGTTGATGTGGTCAAATACAACTTATGCCTCCAGAAGGATCAGTTTTCTAACTAGATTGGTTGGAAGTCTTAAAGTTTCTTGTTGTTCCTGAGAACACTATCATCTGCTTTAGCCAGACGTATTTTTCTTATTCAAAATCGTAAGTGCTTATAAAGCATATGTAAAAATGTGGGTTTCTCAAACTAGAGGAATGAATTAGAATACAGAAAAAGTTGATGCTGCCCTCTGCAGAGACACAGGCTTAAGAGATTCACAGAAAATTCCATTCTCTGAGAAAATTGTTAGGTTTTGGTTTTTTTTTTTTCAGTTTGTGGATGGCCCTGGCTGGTTTGGGACTGTTAACAGCTCTGAAATAACAAAGCAAGCAAACAAGTAGCAGTATTAAAATGGAGCTGGTAACATGAAAAGAAATAGAAATAAATTGCCTTGAACGCACTGAACTGAGAAGTATTTGTTGAGATCCAATGTCATGGGAGTATACAAAAACAAGCTTATACTCAGATAACAAATGCAAACAAAATTTATTTTGCTATGAAGACCAGTGGCCAAAAATAACAAAGAGTGGGGGTAAGTACAGTGATGCTCCACTGACATTTAACCCCCATAGRGTGTATTGTCACTACGTGGATGAGGGTGGTGACCCAAAGCATGCACACCCCTGCACACACTTGGGAGGCCTCTCATTCAAGGGTACAAAGAAGAGAGTTTCAGTCCACCCAAAGGGTCAGTAATAGATATCCAGTAAAAAACAGTTGCTCAGCCAGGGAGGGAGAGGGCACTTAGTCTTGGGAAGTCTTTGTGGGTGCCATCCCAGACCCAAGCAGGGGCTTCCTGTCACAGACCCGCTGCTCTAAAGAACACCACACAAAGAGGAGAGGGGACAGGGTGGTGTGCTCCTGTCACATCCAATGCCGAGTCTATTCTGAAACACTTAACTATATCCTTAATTTATAACTTATATCCTTAAACATATATAAGACCCATTGTGTACAACTGGAATTCTTTTGGAGTTAAGGATGTGTTCAAATGTTTTGCTGAATTGAGGCCTAAAGAAGCAGAAGACTTTATTTTCCACATAAATCCATATAACTAAAGGGAGATGACACCTGTTGGGTGGAATTAATAACAGTAAATCCAATGCCATTTTGATGTCCTTTGATGTCCTTTTATGTCCTTTGATGTCCTTGTGTCCACATTTTATTCTGGGCACAAGCAAGAAGTCCTTTCAGGAAGACCATTACGTATTTTAACAAACTTCTCTTGCAGTATTACATTCCCATCTGTTCCACTTTCTGTCCCCAGACACTCATTCTTTCATGCTGCCAATAGTTCTGATTCGCTCAAGTCTACCGCTGTCCCAGTAAATCAATGCCTTAGCCAGTTTCTCAGGACTGTATGGCAATGAGAAGTAGTTTTTAATTCTTCTTTAATAACTGTTCTTCCTCCAGTTATCCTTCCCACCTACCACTAAATGGAGAGACTCTGGAGCCAGTGTATGTCAAGACTTAGCAAGTCTGTGACAAAAAGCATCACACAGGAATCACAGGATAGTTCTTAATTCAACAGCCACATTAGAAAGAGTATAATGAAAGCAACATCCTGGAATCGATAAAGAAGAACTGTAGTAACAGAGATGTCTGATGAGAAGAGTTGTTGGATGGGTCAAGAAGCAGCCTGGGATTAGTAGAAAAAAGAAATCAAGGAGAACAGTAAAAGGACTTTTCCAGCCACCTGAGGTTGAAGGACAGAGTAAACGGAGAAAGCAGTCACAGTTAAAAGAGAGAGTCTGAGAGGAAAAGCAAGTGAAGACAGGAAGGAAAATGCATTTCCAAAAGGTGTTAGGTTTGGAGTTGTGGATTTGGCTTTTTTGTTGTGTTTTGTTTGTTGTTTAGCTTTGAAGGATCATCGAAATATTTTATATGCATATAGGTGAATTAGATCTTCGCTTTARTACTTCTCTGAATCATACAAAAATATATATAACCTAAAATCCATCAGGCTTTGTAACAAGACGCAGAGGAAAAAGTAACCTCCTTAGAATAGAGAGTGGCATAAAAACCTCGTTAAATCATTTGAACTCACACCTCAACCAGAACCTCAGGGAGCCTCTTCTCATGGATGAGAAGCTTCCCTATTCTTTAGGGAAATTTAAATGCTCTCCTAGAAAAGATTACCATTTCCCAGGTCCAGCCAGTTTCTAGTGTGCAGAATGTTTTAACTTCTGTAGTGCGTGCAGCTGTTGATCTGAAATATCTTTTCAAAGCAAGGAAAGCAGCATGTTGGCATTGAGGAGGTTATTTTCTTGTAGAAGACAGATAGAAAGAGACAGTAAAAGATTCCTAATATGAAACTATAAAGCCTAATTCCTTCTTTTTGCCACTTGTACAAGTAAACAATTTAGAAATAAATTTTGATATAAATTCAAGGTAATTGCGAGACTATATTGTCAGCGTGCATCATTACTGTTTGTTGATCATAGTGCAACTAAAATCTAGCAGACTATGTATTTCAGCAGAGTTTCTGCAAATCATGATCGTACACTGGCATATTTCTTAAAATTAAAAAATCATATGATTTGAAGGGTTTCAAAGATAGTTCARCCGTGAAAGTTACATACTTCACTTTAAACCTGATATTTTAAACTTTTAAAAACCAAGCTCTTAAACAGAACTTGAGTCAAATAATAAATAGCATTAGTCAGATTTAGTGTGGATTGTAATTAAGAGTGGCTATGCAGCGTATTTTACAGTAAATAAATTCTATGCCCTATACACCACTTAGAGACTTAATTTATCATGTTCTAAATTAAAAAAATAAATAAATAAAAGAGATAGAGAGAAGCATACAAACCTAGAATAACTTACACAGCATTTGTCTGAAGTACTGTAGACATGACTTCTTGTTTTGTGCTTTCATTTAAACACATTAATTGAATGCACCTTAAATTTTAAATTCCTGTCCGAATGTTGCAGAACAAGCACAAATATTCAACTGAAACCTCAGATTTTTCTGTGGCACTGTTTGAAAAACCTAAGCAACGAAACAATGCCTACAAGCAGTTGAGGGGTAACATCCACTCTATCCTACCAGTGCTTTTGAGGACTTTCAATGAATAAATGTGGAGGACCCCATCTACCAGAAAAGTTAGCAACTTCTTAGCTTCAGGTGGTGTATGTTGACACTGTCATGTGAGCATTAGAAAGGAAAAATAATTGCCAAGGAATGTAAATATTGTTTTTCAGTACCAYTGTTATTAACCGAGCTGAACTTACTCTGATACACAGAATATTAAAGACCTATAATTGCTAATAATAGTGTCATGCCTTCACATGCAGGTCACAGCAGATTCTCAAGTTTTTATGGTTCAATTGTTATATACTGAAGATAGAATTATATGGGTCTTTAATTGCTGCATTCCTTGTTGAAAGCCTTAATAATGGCATCCAAAATAGTTGAAAAACTTATCCATGTTCTTTTAATATCTGATACATTCGTAAAGGGTTTTTTAGTTTACAMAATGTCTTCTAGCATTTTTTCTGCTACCATCTAATAAGAATACTATAAGCATTACCAATATTCCATTTTCTAGATTAGCTTAATTCACCTGAAGGTAAAAATTACATTCAGTTAAAACTCACATTCTTTTTAGAATTCAGACTATATTAACATGGAATAAGGCATTTCAGATTAAATGACAATTTTAATCAATCTTGATGGCAGGTTACTCTTGGTAGCTTCCTGCCTGGAATCTGACCTATTGCTTTTTAATTCACAGGCTTCTGTGAAGAAGGCAGCATATTTACATAGTAAATCCATTGCAGTCTTGGAGCTGCCGATATTTCAAGTATCAAAGATTGATTAAGGTGTGGTAGTGATTAGAAGCTACATTGGAGATAAACACACTTTGCTAGAGACAAAACTATAAAAGAGGGAGCTCACACTCCCCTACAGAATTCTAATCTTCTATTATGAGAGATCCAGATCAACTTGTAGAAAAATATAAAGTGGCTTAATATGGGAAAAGAGCAGTAATGTGTAACTTACTGAAAATATCTYCAAATGGGAAATCTGGTAGATTTGTTTGTTCATCTCCACTCCCCAACTCCAACCCTCCAACCACTTACTTTTTTTTTTTTTTGGAAGGGATTTGGCACACTTCTCAGACTGTTTCTACTACAGACGGAGAGATAAATGAAATGGTAGTAGTTGTTGTTACATAGACTAAATTACTTTTAAAGCTTCAATTAATGAAGGATCTTCAAGGCTCAAAACAGACATAGAAAAGGGAGATATTTTAGCTTCAGAAAGTAATGCATATTTTTAGCCATTTTTAGACAGTACCTTACTGACCCCAGGATCAGACCTGGCCCCTGGTGATTTCTACCAATGAGGTACYCTCCCTCTTACCTAACATTTGCTTTGTCTGAGAAACAGTGTTAAAAATACTGCCTTGCAACCAAAAGGAACTCTAATCTAACTTGAATCTCCTAAAGTCCAAGAAAGAGCTTGATTGTGATAACATACTTCATCACTTTTTTATTATAATGGAGTACGTGTGGCATTTAGACCCCCTTTGCTTTAGCAATATCTTCTGAAGACTGTTAATTAGTCAAGCTATATTAACTATCCAAATACATAATATTTACTACACCCAATGTTATGCCTATCAGAGTCTTCCAAAACTGCCCAACAATAAAAAAAGAATTGGAAATACTTTCTTAATGGTGTACAATATCCATTAAGGGGAGCCCACAGCTATAAATACCAAATTCAAAGGACCGACTTCAGGCTTTGAGCAATATTTACAGCAGGCTCAAGAGTGACAAGGAAGACTTGACCCTTTGTATTCAGTGCCATGAAAGCCAACACTTTTCTTGATTCAGTGTCTCATTAGTATTAGACAAGCACTAAAGAAAAATAATTTAAAAAATTATTTCAGCTGTGTTTACCTGAACTAACATCAAGTTTGTCAAAAAGGACAAATTCCCCAAAATGAAGCTATCCTGAAAGAAATAAAATTCTGGATGACAAGGTAGTGGGTAACATTTTTCTCTGATAATCAGAAAAATAATAGCAATTATGACCATGACAAAAGATTTCAGAATCACGACCCTCTGATATCTACTTACTGATATCTAACTGAGCTGCAGCTTAACAGCATGTACTGCTCAACATTTTTCCTGAAGCTGATCTGATACCTGAAACTGTATTGGTACATATATATGTAGAAACATTTCATTATCTGTAGAGCAAAACATTGGCATTCTGAAATTAAACAATCTTCCAGCTGAATCCTGACGAAAGTAATCTAGCAAAAGTTCTCAAAGCATGCCTGCCAGTTCCCAATAACTCGAACAGAAATTCCTAAAAAGTGATAGAAACTGTTATTCTCTCCGAAAGTAGGCTGACAGTATGGTTTATGTGCCTTCTTCCACAGTCCTGTGTTTTATAGAATCATTATGTGTTGTGGGAGACACAGATCTATTTGCTATCTCAAGGAAGATCAAATCCCAAACCCCACTTATATGCCTTAGCAAGAAAGAAATATGCTGCTTCTGGAAAGGAAGGAAAACATTGTTTCAATCTCTTCTACTACACATAAAAGAGTTCTGAATTAAATGACAGAGATGAGATTGAGAAGAAGCATAACTGAATGTCTAGAGCAGTTTCTTGGAAGATAAAGTCAACCAAACTACAAAGGACTTCTACTGAAATGCACAAACAGATGTTAGAAATCCGGTCCAGTTTCTGGCAAAGTTAGCCAAGTATTAACAATAAACTCAAAAGAGTGATATCCTGACTGGGTTTTGGAATTTTGTTTGTTTGCTTGGTGAGGAAAAGCCATGGATTCAATCCTGACTCTGCAAAATGTCTGAATATTGTAGAAGGCAGACCCAGCTGTAATTTCAGTATTTTCCATTGGCCACCATTAGACAACGTACTTAGGTTTTTTTCTTCTACCTTATGRAGACTCTCTGGTTTGATCCCAGTCTTAGGCACTTACCTCTCTATTCACACATTCTTCAGGAGACTCAAAGACCCTTATTTTATTTTTGAGATTTCATGTGAACAAATATCATTGCAATTTGACCATTTTATGAATATRAATTTTCTAGTAGTTTTGCCTTTGTCTTCCTCTTCTTGTTTCTAAAAAAATTGAAAACAATGAGACAAAGGTAATCTGGATGCACAATGAGATATCACTAGGCTACATGGAAAGTTGGTGTAAAAAGACTTTACTATGATTCATTGATTATATTTAGGCCTGTGTATATACCTGCAGCCTATACATGAAAAAATACAAAACCCATTTATTCTGTCCTTCCCAACCAGATTTAGCAGTGTTTTACTCTGCACAATAGCCCATGTAGCCCTGCAGCATTCAGACTGACCCAGTTCAGACTATCCCTAGTTGTAGTGAGGAGCAATTCCTCTGCTGTGTGTCAGTTGTAGACAGCAACCAAACAGTAAAAATATCTGAGAAAAACAGTTCCATTTTTTGTATTAATGCCTTGAACGTGCCACAGCTGACAGAACAGGAACATGATCAAATGGTAGCCAAATTCCTTCTCTGCCTTAAGGAGAAAATAATAATGAAAGGTCACTTAGTAATCTCATAATCAGCAGCTTTACAACATGATCATGTCAACAGAGGCATGACAAAAGTCATGACATCCCCCTTCCCTTTCTATTCTTTTAATATATCCTGTAGAGATAAAAGGTACTTATCAGAATTCTTCTTTAGTGTCAAAGAGAGTGCTGATATCTCTGCACAGCAAAAGCAATATTCTTAGTACACTTTTATAAATCCAGTATAACCGTGATTTTAGAAATAAACAATGTTTAATAAGCCTCTACTCTCCCTAAGTTAAGCTTATTTCTGGCGTTATGCTGTTTCTAATAACATCTAAACTTAAAATTCATGCAAGGATCAAAGAATTCTTGCCCAATGTTTTGACAYTGGGACATGGCCACTGTTGACTGTAAGTTGTTTAGTTTCTCGATAGATACTCTCTAGATGTATCACCCAAATATTGCAAGTGTCAGGAAGCCTGCAAGTGTCTGTCAAACTATCCCCTTACCCTTCATGCACTTCTAACGCTCAGTAAATGTCTTCCCTTATCACAGAAAAGAAGCTCAATGACAGTACATGACCTTGCCACAGACAGAATATTCTTGACTGCTTTCGTGTTAAAAAYAGCCTTGTAAGACTAGGCCGCAACATACTCACAGAATCCCTCTTCCTAGCTACTTGGGCACCTGCTTGTATGCAGGCCGAATTACTCTCAAGATCACTGCTAGCAAAAGTGCATTGTGAAAATGTGGTACAAATCAAGCACCTTATTTGGTCATGTCACAAATTGCTTGGAAGAAGAAAGGAAATAATTTTGATGGTATACATTTCCTATAGCAAATCCCAGAAGAAAATCAGCAAAAAGCAAAACATACAAATGTCATGCCTTCCTTTTCAAGCTATAAAATCAAGTTTGATAGTTCAGAATTCTTTCAACCTGGTGAAGCTATACTTCATCTTGACTGTTCATATAGGACACAAACAGCCAAACTGCCTTTGCACAACTTTTTATTCTTTAATCYTGTTTATCCCAGCTAAGCAGTCTTTGTTGTGTTGCTTTCACCAATAATGGCAACAGTAGTTCCTGCCTAATACTTCCTAATAGAGTTGGAGTTGCTGGGAGTATTAGTCACAACTTCCTCAAATCTCAAAAAAGTCCCTGTTAGATTACATAATTTTATGTGATTATGTAGTGAAATCCTCTGGGACTGCTTTCACCAGGGGTGTTTCATCACCAAGCCGATACGAGCAGCCTCACTGGAGTCTACCATCAWAACTACATCCCAGCAGGCTCACTGCAGTCTACCATCATAACTACGTCCCACCACCCAAGCAGGCACCCGGGAGCCCGATTGTGGCCTTTCTTGACAGACGATGAAGATCTCTGCAACTGAACAATGAGCTTCACTGACAAATATAAGCTAATAAAACTGTGTGTAGCCGACCATCTAGGTCAGTTGCTGAGCTGAATTCTGTCAAGTTACCATCCAAGACCAGTAAAACAAATATAAATGAAGTTATTAGTGACTCATGTGGAACCTCACTGTTATTTCTTGTGGGAAAAAAATATGCTTAAAKCATTGAAACTGCCAAACTGCCACTTCCTTCCCTACTTGGGATATTAGTTTAATGTTGTATTAAATAAACTACATGATTTTGTACTTTTGGTGTTGTTGCCATGAAGAGATTTTGATTGCTTCCAAATGAGTTGGAGTCTCTTTAAACCTTCCCTCTACCCATATATCCCCCATTTCTTTGTATTTTACTCACTTATTGTATTAAGTTTTGCACACCCTATGCATAGTTTGTTACCAGATATGACTCAAGTGCATCAATTACTCTCTGGATTTTTAAAGTAACAGGATCTTACATTCTGTCTCTCTATATATAAACTCACACTTTTTAACTGAAGCTACTGTTTTCATTTAGATGGAAGGGCAAATTTTTTTTGGCATCAAATTTAAAAGGTAAAGTCACAGTTCAGAAGGGGTGAAAAATATTGTAAATGTTGCAGTAACCCTCATAGCTAGATCTTCATGTAAATGAGGCATTTGCAGAAATTGAAGTCAATTTCAAGGGAGTGCCATTTGTTCTAACTTCCATGTTTAGGAACTGGCAAAGAATATATGAGGTTRCTGCTTTTAAGCCAGACCATTAAAGACAGCCTAAGAGCTTCTTGCATCATCTCTGCATTTGATGTCTGTCTGGTGTTTCATAAGATCACTGCCAAAATTCAAGCAATATGAGAAGAAATATTTGTTCACAGCAGGAAAATGAATTTAGGCTTCTCAAGCTAAACAAAATATTGTGAAAGAGCAAGGGTTCAAAAGTCGTTGCTTTGGGACCCATTCACTATTCACTAGTGATGTTTGTTTACAAATATTTATATTTGGGAGAAAAAAAAATATAAAAAAATCCTGGAAATAAACAAATTATTGACCAGAAATTGACATAGTACTGCCTCTGGGGATTTAATGAGATGTGATAAAGACATTAGCTGTTCTTATTCTGAGTTTCCCAAACATGGTTACCTTTATTTCCTTTACTATTCTGAAAGTCTCTGAAGTGCATAACAATGAGTTCCAATGAGTTGGAACCTACTGTTTCACCATTTTGTATTTCTTTTTTTTTTGTCTTTTACCACAGGGCCAGTATTTTCTGGCTTTGACAAAATATCCACTGTTCACTCATTTTCTATTACAAAGGCAACATTATCATTACTTTCCTAATGCCAAAAAGCCACTGGTGAAAAAGAAAATAGTGTATGCACAGGTGCAGCATTAGAGAGAAAAAAAAATAACTCAAGCGGTGTGCGGATGTATTCTGAATGTTAATAAATGGATTTGATTTGTGTGTCAAGACATCCATACAACCACTGCTGTTATGCAAATTGGCAACTACAGGATAGAGAAAAGCCACTCCTGGTTTTGATTATGCAGGTCTTCATGTGGGTCTACATGGAAGAAAAAGGTTGTTTTGTTTCAAACTCTAAAAGAAGTCTCCATTAAAAAAAAAAAGTTAAAAAACAATAATCACATATTCCAGATGTGTTCTACAGAGTTCTCAATGGCCTGTAGCTTTCTTCTGCAAGTATATATAATTGGAGACAGAGCAGAATACAAGACACATATGATATAAGTATGTTGGTATTTGCTTCTACTTTTAGGTTTAAGCAAGATTAATTTGGATTTGCTAACTCCCTTACTCCATGACAAAGCTCATATTATTTTCCTACCTTATCTCTTTTTCCCATCTGTGTGGTAGGAAATGATGTGTTACCCCTTCCCACAAGGATGTGTTTGTATGAGAAGGAACATATTCCTTATGAAGCATGACTGACATAGGATTGCAGCAAAGAAGTACTAGGCACACCCTGCACCATTACAATGGAGCAGCCTCAGGACCGACTGAGAGTTTGGATTTCTAGAAATTATCATAATCATTTAAATACAGTGTTTATTAACACAATGTTGGAGGATTTAATCTTTAAATGTAAAAACAGCAGCGTTAAGAGACTTTAAAAACATTTTCCCAAGCCAAGCCTAATTTTACGTCAAAATGATGGGATTTATCTCATCTAATGCTAGGCGTCTGTATTTTAAGCTTATTATAYTAGCCTTCCTTTAGTCAATGAAGAGAGTAGGCACATTTAGGGCGTTAAGTCTGTAGCCTGTATTAGTCAAATGAACTCTGCCTTGAAGTGTCTGTAGAAGTTTCCAGGATAAATAAATACAGACAATCTACATTTCATCAGGCAAAAACATCAAAAGAGATTGAGCTAAATACAGTACCAGAAGAAGCAGGCAGTAAAAATCCTCTGGAAAGGATCCTATGCAGCCTCAGATTCCATGGTTTGCTAGACTCAGTTGTTAGTATTCCAGCTTTACTCCTGGTATGGATCACATGGTRTGTCATTCCAGCTACCTCCACTCATGGTGCAGAGTCAGTTCTATGGGAAGGAGAAGCAGAAGGTGAGTTCCATGAGTAATCTGAAAGTTGGTCTCCTAAATTTCAGGGTCTGTTCTCTGCTAATTGTTTCTTCATTCACCTCAGGATTTTTAACTCCACGATTTCATGATTACTATAGCCAATGTTTCTATTATTTATTCTCTCTTTTATAATTTCTTTCCTGTCTGTGAATAGCAGATCGATCTCTGCATTGCTCCTTAGACTATGCAGTACCTGTGTCGAGAACCTGACATTCACCAGAAATCTTCTGGGTTCCTTATATCTCGCTCTGTTGCCCTTCCATAAGACATCAGGGGGAGCAGGTGTCCCCTGTGTCCCCCATTCCTCTACCTCCCATTCCCCAAGAGCGAGAGATTTCTGAGATTTTTAAAGAAGACTTCATCTGATTTTTCATCTTGGTCAAGTGGCCTGAAAAAAACTTTCAGCACAATGTCAACATTCATATCTTGACCCAAAATAGTAGTAGGTTTTCTTAGGGAAAAGGTACAGCAATAATAACTCCAAACTAACAAGCTCAGCTTTGTGAAAAGGTTTACTGTGATTTATTAGATGATATACAAGGCTGCACAGCAAAAAATCTGGACTCAGTGCCCCATTAGCAATTCACTTGCTGTTTGACCTTGAAAAATTATTTTGCATACCTGTCTTTAACTTCATAAGGACAACATTTCCTCTTTGTTTTCAATTTAAAACAGCACTTAGAAAATCTGACTTGTATTTGTTTGAATATTATATGAAAGCAGCAGCCTTTCTGAAAATTTAAAGGAGCTGTGTTCAGCGAACATTTTAAAAGCTTTATTTTTTAGAGTACATTTTGTTCTTTCTAAGCTTAAGTGATCACAAAGTGTTTGCAAATTTGTGTTCCTGGAGTCTCTCTGTAAATATACTTACATCTTTTCAGACCATAAAACTCCTCCTGGCTGCTAAATTAGCAGGATCCTAGAAGAGTACAGAAAAATATTTCCTTTCAAAGACTTACCTGGAGTTAATCAAATATACATTCTATTCCTCTGTAGGTGGCAAATTTAACAAATGTCTGTTTATTAAAGGGTGGAATAATACGTATGGGAAATAGATGCTTCTTTGTGCTGTTTTCTCATTAAATTCTGCATTAGAAAACAAATACAGGTATTTTCTATACATCATCTTGTATATACATATAGACAGTTGGATGTTCATCATGAGTCAAGGTAAACAACAAAAGCTATGTGATGCAGTAACGAAAGAAGCTGAAATCTCAGTTCAACAATGTAGCAACAAGCAACAGCAAAATTCTGCTTAATATATGAAAAAAGGTGAAAAATAAAGATTAGCCAATTTATGGCAGATACAAAAAATTGCAATGATTAAATTCGAATGATAAAAATTTGTAATATACTATAAAATAATAAACTATTCTACATGCCATATTATTGAAAAACAGTATTTGAAATAGTGATCTCTTGATAGCCAAATGCCAGTATATCAAGAAATTGTCACTTCATTTCCCTTTATTGTTTCCGTGCCCTTTCCACTTCTGTATATTCTCTAGGTTTTTCTGGTTTCTAATAGGTTTAAAGTAGATATCTGATCAGAAAGCAAATATTAAAATCTCTGGTTACCTTCCGTTCTCCATTCAAAGTTCTGGCTGGCTGGCTGAGCTTAGTTCATTACCTCTGGAACCTGACATCACATTTACTTCTTGTATAGAACATACGTGAGAGATCTTTAAAAGTTAGATCTTTAAGTAGCGTGTTATTTGCAGAAGATTGTGAACATATTTTGAAGGAGTCCTCTTTCACTTATCCAATAGTTACAATCACTTTCACAGAGACATTATTAGCTTAGTCTTAAAGTCTCTCTTGAAATGCTGTCAGTTTTATAAAGTCTTTTATTTCTCCAGAAAGTACATTAGGACAAAACTAAGTTTAAATACATAAATATGTTCATAGGATCTGAGTGCTGAGGGAGATGGCTGATTACATTGTGGAATCACTCCTGATTGTTTCTGAACAGTTATGACTAGGGAGGATCTTGAAGAGAGCAAACACCATTCCAATCTTCAAGAAGGGAAAGGAGGAAGAACTGGAGAACTACGGACTGGTCAGCCTCACGTGTCTAGTTGAGAAGATGATGGACATAATCCTTCTGAGCAGCACTTCCAAACACATGAAGGACAAAGTGATCAGGAGTAGTCTTCGTAGAATTATGAAGGCAAATCATGCTTGAACCAGACATTAGCCTCTACAACGAGGTGACTAATTTTTGTGAATGAGAGGAGTGGATGTTATTTACTTTGACTTTACTAGGGCTTTTGACACTGTATCACATAACATTCTCTTGGACAAGGTGATGAAGTACAGTTTATGCGAATGCACAGTGGAGTAATTGCCGTTTGGGCTGAGTGGCAAAGCCCACTGGATTTTAACTAGTGGCACAAAATCCAGTTGGAAGACAACTAGTAACGGTGTAYCCCAGGGGTCGATACTGGGGCCAAGAATGTTCAACTTCTTCATTAATGACCTGGACAACGTGACACTGTCTACCCTCAGCAAGACTGCAGGTGGTATAAAAAGGGGAAGAATCAGATGATTGCAGAGAATTAGCCTTGGCTAGTGGCCAAATACACGCCCCCCCTTCATTGCCCACTTCCCCCAACTCCACCCCCAACAGCACAGAGAAAGGAAACAGAAAGAAGAGGAACAAGCAAGTTCATGGTTCAAGATAAAAACAGTGATTACTTCTCACCTGGAATATTGTGTCCAGGTCTGGGGTCCTCAGCGCAAGAAAGACAGACCTGATGGAGCATCACAAAGGTRGTCAGAGGGATGGAGCACCTCTCTGACAAAGGCTGAGAAAGGTGGGGTGGTTCAACCTGGAGAAGAGAAGGTTCCAGGGAGATCACATTGTGGCATTCTAGTATTTAAAGGGGACTTATAAAAAGGAGGAAGGGACTTTTTCCTGGGACATTGTGATAGACAAGAGAGAATGGTTTTAAACTAMAATAAGAAAAATTTAGATTAGATGTCAAGAGGAAGTTCTTTACACAGAAGGTGGTGAGGAACTGGAACGGATTGCCCAGAGAAGTTGTGGATGCCCCATCCCTGGAAGTGTTCAAGACCAAGGTGGATGGGGCTCTGAGCAGCTTGATCTAGTAGGAAGTATCCCTGCCCATACCCGGGGCGGGGGGGYGTGGAACAAGATGATCTTTAAGGTGCCTTCCAACYCAACCCTTTCTGTGATTCTATGATTTGTAGTGTGAAGATGATAAATATGCATGTCAGACCTTTTTGTGCTACTGCATAAGGGTGCTTTTGTGCTCTTTTGTGTACTTCCCATGAACACTTTGAAATTGTACTTCAATACRAAAACTCCTGTTAAATGGGTCAAAACAACTGCCACCTACTGATGTGTATTTTGAAGATCAAGTTGCCAGAATAAGAATCCATAAGGACAAACTCATTCTGGAGCTTATCTTCACAAAAACAAAAATAAATTATGAGGCCACTTTTTTCTATTTAGCATAAATAAGACCACTATGTATATCCTTCTATTATACTATTTCACATATTGTGAGTCCTGAGCGTAATAAGGCTGTCATCCCCTAAAACATAAAACTGTGACTAAACTAATATCCTCCTCCTTTTATAGATATGCTGGTGTGTCGTACACCTATTGAGCTACACTTATAAAAGTAATGTTTCAGAAGTAGCATGTTTAGCCTTCATCTCATTCACATAATGGCCACTATCAAACTAGCTACCTTACTGATCTTTTCGGTTAGATCTGCTTTTATGGTCTTAYATATCAAAAAAAGAAAAATGGTAATAATATTGCAGCATTGGGAAACTCTTCCCTAGGTCCATAGTGATTTAATTCTAGAGGGAATGTTGTATTCATCTGGATAAATTATATAAAAATGCAATTTTAGCTTCCTAGAATACCGAGAAATTGTGTTTCCAGATTCCTTAACAGCATTGTATTTTAGTTCCTTGATGACCTGAATTTCATTAACCATGTTCTTAAACTCTATATATGTGGTTGACTCTTGATTTCTACTCAGCCATATCCCTTAGTTAATTTTGTTTGATCATGTTAAGAGGACTTTGCAGTGCTCTGAAGCGGTAATAGGTAAAATCAGGAGACACATGCAGCTGGTGAGCTGTCAGTCTATCATAACTTGAATATTGATTTTGGGGGGTTGGTGACATTCCCTTGATGTATGTGTCAAGTTTGTTGACAGAGAGCTCTATACTTAATTGAATGTGATGTCTGTATGTGAAGTGATGAAGTATGTCAGTGATGTATATGCTCTCCCTCCCCTCCTCTTCAGCCCCTCACAATACACTCAGTGGAGTGTTATGAAATTCCACACTGCTCTTACAAAGCTTTATTTAACTTTCTAAATTGAAAATCTGGGTCTGCTCTAACATAATTTCCTCACAGGTATGCCTTCACTGGCTTGTGAGACAACAAACAAGTCCTGCCCTTTTAAAATCTCATTCAGTTTTCCTGAATGTTTATATGAAGATAAAGGTGCCTCTCAGGTGGCATAAAACTTATAGGAAATATATTTTTTCCTCAGTCTTCCTAAATCACAGATACTCATCTTACAAACCATTCCATGCCTTGCCTATTTAAAGTATGAGAAAGGAACAAGAAGCTGTCTGTCTTCAGATATCATATGTGATCCTGCAGAGCAATTTAGGGGTCTTTCAACAGAACTTTTTTATGATAATTATTTTGACTCTCACTCATCTAAGTGGACTGTTGTATTTAACCATGAAAAGCAGAAACAGAACAGTATCTCATAAAGCTGGAGGAATATTCCTGGCTTGTGTCTAGTCTTCCTTGCCTCAAATAATGAATAAATGCATATGTTTTTAAAACTACATTGTCAGGTTTCACTTCATCTTCATGTTTATTAGCGTTGCCTCTCACAGATTTCAGAGACTAGATYTTTTGCAAAAGGAACTCTTGTTCTTATATTTTAAAAAACATAAATGTACATTTGCAGATATATGCTGTAATACCCCATTAAATAAGAGAATATAGGTACCATCTCTATCTGGAAATACAGAGTAGGCTCAGCAGGCAGGTGCAACRCATTGCTTTGAACAACAATTAATATTGTTTTTCCAGCCAGGAAATTGTATTCTTGTTCTGACAGAGAGGTGGTAAAACAAGGACAAAGGGAACCGACTGACTAACAGAGARTGATGAAGGTAACAAAAGGAATTATATTCCCACCATGCAAAAGAAGGAGGTGGTTGCTGTCTGCTCCAAGAGAACAGGTATCAGCACAAGTGAAAATCAGTGACCAACAGCTCAGTTAGGAGTGGGGTTAGGAAACAGAAAAGAATAAGAAAACATCTCTAAATTAATAATGAAACTGTATAAGGTAATGGAGCCACCCATCTAACATGAACATGAACTTCCATTTTCAAAGTTCATATATCTGTAATAGCCCACCAATATAGCCACCAGAGAATTTTTTATTTTATTGATAAATTTAAATGGGGAAGGAACCTTCCTGAAAACAGGAAAAAGTCACAATGTGGCTGGACCTGGTACAAAAAGAAAGACATTAGCTCTTTAATTCTTTAATACTAATCTGTGTCTGAAACTACATGTTTAATTCACTCCAAATGCAAATATCAGTTTCTTGCTCAAAATCTGCATTCGAATTTAGGTTTTTTCAGCAAAGGAAATTTGAGTCAGAGCCATTTTATATTAATGTGTTTTCCTTTCTCTCTCTCTAAACTAAAATATTGATATCTACACTAATATGATAATTTTTAATTGAGTACTTAATAAACATTTAAATTGCTGTGGAAAAAACCCCAAATATTTAACATAGTCAGTAAAAGAATAAACTTCAAGAATTCTTTGTCTGATGTGAGTTTTAAAAGACAAAACTTTCCTTATTATACCCTTGCTGTCTGAAATTCTGAGGGATTACAACTGACAGGCAATAACACTGGCTGAAAATTTCTGTGATGGAGGCTGCACCAACTCTCTGAAGAAAATATACTGTTTAAAAAACAGATAGCGATTGTACTAGGAATCCAAATAGGCTTTCTAAAATCTCTCTGCTTTAAAGAGAGTTTGACATTTAAAAATTGAACTCCTTTACAAAGTCACATATTTTCTGATGTGTTTAAGTAGTTTATGTGTTCAGTAAATGTCATAATGACATTAATTCTCTTCGCAGAGGCATAAAATATTTTTTCTGTTATCAAGAGGGACCACACTGTTCTGCAACCAGTGGCGTGTTTTGCTGAACGCTGGAAATCTGGAGTAGATTGGCCTGTAAAAATTCAAAACGAATTGCTTGGAGTTTGGGATTCAGTGAATGTTTACACCTTGAGTAACACAGTAAAAACAAATTTTTTGGGTTATACAGATCTTTTTGTTTTTACCTAGTTAGTAATTTTGAAAAGTATACCACCCTTTTAAAAATAATTTTAATGTGGACTTTTTTGGCATCTTGGTACTTTTATCATGTGACTAAACCAAGCAAGTTGCTAAGCAACCTTCTGCAGCCAGGGGAAAGCACAGGCAATCTGAACAGAAGATTTATGTTGGTGACTGTAATACCAAGAAAAAAATAACAGAATATCTAAAATCCTCCACTGTTTTTTAAACCCTTTGAGCTAAACATCAGTAATTTACTCTTCCCAAATCAAGAGTCATTTGAGAAACTGTTGTAGCCAYACAACATTTGACACAAACTTTCAGGGAAAATAAACAGGTAAATAATATTTTGATATTGTGCTATTGCAGCCTTGAAGTATTTCTGTTCAGTGTTGTTAYGGTATTTACAGAAGCTTTTGAATATGAGGATCCTCCTCTGTTAAATAAGGGAGTGGGTAGTTACCTACTTGCTTCTTCTTGCAGTGATAACTGGCAAAAATGAGGACGTTCCAGGGGTCACCAGGGCTGACTGGAGACAGCTGGCACCAGGCACACAGCCCTGCTCAGCACCCACGTGTCCTCAGGCTGCCTGGACAAGGAGGGCTGACTGCAGGCTCTTACCAGCTCCCAGAGAACAAGGTAACCTGGCACAAGTCCCCTTCTGCTGGCAAACAGCCTCTCTGCACAAACAACTTCTTTGCTGCAGCACAAGCATCCAAGCAATGGGCTTTGTGACAGGGCAGGTTTGTTTAAATCTCCATTTAAACAGCTGTCCAGATCCATTTTCAAGTCCAAATTTACCCRTCATAAACAGTGCTAATGCACCACCACACATTCAGATGTGTGTGTCACTCATGGGCTGGAGCATGCTGGAGTGGGATCGTCGGCTCCTGGAGGCTGAATGCATTAAACAAGTACACATGCCAATATACCATCCACCCCCTGACCTGGAGGCAGGCTTTTTCTGGGAACTGCCCTGTGCTTTGAATTAGAGCAGCCTACAAGAATTATACATGGAAAACACAGCTCATGAGATCCAGATCCTTTCATATTACATCAACCACTAGCATACCACAATGGGGACAACCAGATCCTGTGCGGACTTGGATAGTGGGTTTCCTAGCACCCTTAGAACAGATGCTAATAATAAGACCCTAGGTGGGTAATTAACGGAAATGAAATTTTACAATGGTGCAAAAAACAGCAGAAGACAAAACAGTTGACATTCAGGGAGTGTCAGAGACAGATAAACCAATCTTGTGAAACAGTGGCCCAAATAGATTAAAGCCATTTGAAATTTTAAACAAAAAATTTCTGCTGTTGTTTTTTGATCCTTGCTGTCTACAAAAAATCCAAAATATGTACATTTTCGTTGCATATGTACAGGTTTACACATGATCTTATTCTCTTACACAAAATAAACAACACGCTACAAATTTTGGTAATGACTTAAAAATATAATCACATCTTGTTAATATTAACTCTGTGGTTAGTCTATGAGATCCGTTATTTATATGTTCCCATTATTTCCTTGAATTTTCATTGTTTCTTTATTTGTTGATAATTTGGTTGGGTTGGAAGGGACTTGAAATGTCCTCTAGTTTCAACACCCCTGCCATGGGCATGGACACCTTTCACTAGACCACATTGCTCAGACCCCTGTCCAGCCTGGCCTTGAACACTTCCAGGGATGGCAGATCCACAGCTTCTCTGGGAAACCTGTTCCAGTGCCTCACCATATTCACAGTAAAAAATTTCTTCCTAGCATCTAATCTAACCCTACGCTCTTTCAGTCCGACGCCATTCCCCCTTGCCCTGTCACTATTTGTCCTTGTAAAAAGACCCTMTCCAACTTTCTAATTTGCTTTCCATTGGAAATATGCCTTTATTTTCCATAAATATTTTCCATCATTTCCATTTTTAAACTGTCTAAATTTCTTCAGATCTCYGATGTAAATCAGATGTTTATGCAACTCATGATTACTTTAAAAACAAAGCCCTGCTTCTCAGAAGGAGAGGTTAGCTTCATATTTCCTGGGGCAGTTCATTTCAACCTACAACTTCTGAATGAACTTTAGAATACTGTGGATAACTCTGTAAAAGAGTGCTGATGACAAGAGAACCCTTGTCCTGCTTCGCACTTGTACTGCACCTTACTTCATAGGCCAGATTCTCCCATGAAGTACCACTGCTTCGTGAAAGAGAAAACTACTTTCAATTTCAAGTAGATGAATGACTAACAAAAGTTAATTAATTTGACCTCAGAAAATCATTGTTTGAGAGAGGAATGCTCCTAGAAACTACCACACAAAGAGAATGTGTGACTTTTTCAAGGTTGTTCAAAGAGTTGGTGATCAAGACAAGAACTGCTACCTCTGCTGTTACTGCTGTCTCCAAGATCTGTCACTTCTATACACCTCAATGTTTCAGGCAGAACATGTTCTGTCACAGCTCTACCTGAGGTAACCTAAGAACTAGCAGTTATTTATATAAAGAATTATTATTCCCCTTCTATATGTTGGAGAAATTATTGAGGTGAATTAATTTGCCCAAGTTCACAAAGGAGCTCAGTGACTGAAGAGGAAAAACAACTTTTCTTTCCCCTTCTGGGTCTAAATCCAATACCCCACTCTCTCAGCCACAAAGCATAACTTGTTAAAATGGTATCAGACCTGTTCAAGGAAAAATCACCTGAAGGCATACACAGAGGCTTGTTTATAATCATCAGGGACTAGGAGGCAGATCGCTAACCCAGCTCTGTACACAGAAACCTGAAAGATAAGACAGAGTACAGACATACTTCATATCTGTTCTCAAGGCCGCTCGGTTCTGTAGAGACTTCATTTTGCGGACTGCCAAGAGGAGGTCTTGCAAGCTGGGGTCACTTCAACTTAGCTCCCAGCAGTGTGGTAAATCAGATCCTGTCTATGTACCACAATACAACCTCTCATTTGGAAGAAAAAAATCTATGCTCAATAATCTGTCAAGGTGAAGAAAACACTGCAAAGGGAAATGCAGACCATCGTGCCTGTGGGAGCTGACGGTTCAGCTGGCAGCAGAAGTAGATCTAGGAGTGAAGTACACAAGTCCTGCGTTCATCTCCCTGAGTGATAATTCTAAAACCTATTTTGCCATCAGTGAGTGTTATTTCTCTGCTGACCAGAGAATCAAAGAAAAAAGGATGATAACACTATAATAATCAGCGACTTGTTTCTTCCCATAAGAGGCTGAGAGCGAACTTCAAGCAGAGTTTTAAATAATACTTCCATTCTACTGAGTGAAATCCCAACTTCTCTTGCAAACATGAGTATTCTTGCTGCTGAATTCAGTGAGGCTGAGATTTCATCCATGATTGTTTAATTTGGACAATGAGCACTAGTATGTGTATTTTCAAGAGCTCAGTTCTCAGTGCTGGTTTTCCTTTAAAAATGGCACTTTGCTGCTATGCTTAAGGAGAAATCAGCCCTTTAGAAAATATAGCTAAAATAGACTACAAAGTTCAAATCGATAAAAGCCTTCTGGCATTTGGATTTGCAATATGTTAGATTAGATTGCAAACTACAGGGATCAGGAGCTAAAAATGTCAGGATAAATTCAGTGACAGCTATCTTGTACCCAGCGTCTTAATATCTAAATTTCTGTAAATGGTAATAAAGTATTAGAGTTTCTTACTTAACAGAGTTGTACATCTACAGGCCAGGGTCAGGATGCTCAAATCCCTGCTGATCTGAAGGGAAGCTGATCTTCGCTGATCATCAAGTGAAGTGAATAAGCATCAAGATTTCTGGCATGCAAAGCAGGGGTTACAATTAAAAAAAGCAGCAGCATCAACAAATAATCATAAATAATGTTCATAAACCTTTTAGGAAAGTTCTGCTATGCAAAGAATAACTGGTATTAGAAACAGACCCCTTATCTCTGGAAAACACATTTGTTAGGCTTATAAACAAGATATAAATTATGTATACCCTTGCTGCTGTGACAAAATACAACAAATACATTAAAAAACATTTCATTAAATTTTAAATAAATTGCAGTTTTAACTCATGAGAAGACTCTTTCTTTCAAGAAGGTTTTTTTTATAACTTTGTTTTATCCTTATACGGCAAAAGTTGCTGCCAACTCCTTCAGAAAAAAAAAAATTACCATTAATGCTGTGAAAAAGAAAAAATAATGACTCATATAGCCACCAGGAAAAATATTTTTTTTTCCAGTGCACAAGATTAATGGCCCTCTACCYTGGCCATTCCATGGTGTTAGAACAGCAAATTACAATAGCAGTCACCAAAAATTTTGTCCACGACATTGAAAAGTAAAAAGTACTTCTCAATAGCACTCAAAGATATTTCAGTCTTCATGATTTTACCAAGTGGTTAGAAGATTTTTTCCTCCAAAACCCTTGAGTTTTCCTTATTGCTTCTGTAGCTTTGCTAGCATAAACCACTTTCTTTCTGTTTCATCTCAATCTTATATGACAGCCATATTCAGGTAGGATAAACCTTTATGATTATTTTTTTTCTTTTGGTTGATCTTTCTGTGCTTTCCCTTTTCTCCTCATGTTTATCACTTCTTTTCATCCTCCATATTCTATGCCACTCCCTCCTAATCAGACAAAATTCTCTCTACATCTCTTTTTAGGTAAACAAAGACTTAGAGGAACATTACAAAAAATGGTAGCAGCAGAATTTGCTCTCTAATGACACAATTTTTGTAAAGAAACCCCAGGTAGTATAGTCTACAATGCTGTTATTAATATATCCTACCTACAAAACTGGTATAATTTAGGAGGAAAGAAGGCATTAAGTGGATTTTGCATGTTACATCAGTTAACATATCATTTTACTGATCAATTAGGTGCATTTGTGAAAGGTCAGAGGTTCTGGATTACAGCAAACAGGCCATTAGAATCTTCAGTTCTGACAGCTTCTATAGCAGCAGAAGCAAAGCAGGGTAACTAGTTTTGCTATAAAAAGTACAGCTGATCTATGCTCATGATTTCAAATACATGCTTTCCACGCTTTCAAATACACAGCAGCTTTATCCATTTAATCTTATTCACTCCAAAACAGAACCTTTTAAAGTAAGAAAAAAACTGTAGGACCATTCAATTGAGTCAAATGCTTCCTCTACATCAAAGTATAATAAATGTTTCATGCTTCTTGTTGTTTCAGTGGTCATATGTACAACTGAGAAAGGCTAAACACAGTGTTTGAAGCTGGTCCTTTTCGTAAAGCTGGATATATCAGGTGGAATGAAATTCCCTTCAAAAGAGATTTTCAAAGCCACTAAGCATTGGCCCAACACTTCTTTAACTGAAGCTAATAGGCACTGCAGGCAGAGCTAAGGTGTATGGTCTCTCCAATAGCTTAGGCTGATAGGCTGAAGAGAAGCCATGGGAGAATGAAGCACTTAGATTGCAGAAAAGGTGTTTAGTCTCAAGAGATATACCRAAATAAAGTCCCAATGATTAAATTATAAATGCTTATTTGACAGAAGCATGTATAAGCATTGTTGATATAGTTCAGAAAGAAAACGTTTTGACCAGGACAAGTGAGTGTTCCTCTGTGTTCCTATGTGAATAACACGAGTTATGGCTAAAATAAGGTGTTCCCACAGGAGCTGCAGAAATCGCTGGTGAGTACCACAGTGTAGGAAGACTGAGACCCATTTTCTAAGATMGAGAGCATTGCCATGTTTCAGAAATCAGTAAAAAAAGTAGATCATTTTTATTTCCCCAATTAAGCTTTAATATTGGGCTGAGATAATTTGATACTTTATGCATTTRCCTGCATTTGTTAAGAAAGASAGACTGCAATATGTCAATAGTTGAGTTTTGGACAGTTCAGGTCAATGCTATTTTACTCTAATATTTGGAATAGCTACTTTGAAAGTTTTACTGCTTAAGGTAAATGAAGGTTTTCTGACATTTTTCTTGTAAGTAGAACTAGATTTTAGACAAAAGGAAATTATTAATTTGAAAATTTTTAAGGAGGAAACATTTTAGTACAACCTGTATTGAGGAATAAGAATTCCAACTTTCACTTTGAGCAGTGGTCTAAGAACCCTCATGCTTTGGGCCTTCATTTGTTTTACCCGTGGTTAAAGAAAAATCTTTATATAAGAATGACAAGGAATCTGGAATTTGCACCAATGTTCACTCTCTAATAAACTGAAATCCTATAGAAAACTGGATGTTCCTTTTGATGTGAAACTCACATAAAAAATATCATTATTCTCCTGGYTTGAAATAAAAAAATTACAGAGCAGTTCTAATTTTACAGAGCACTTGAAATTTCTACCTGTGACAGTATTCAGAATGACCTCCCATCCCTCCGACAACCTTCAGGCATTAACAACTCTAACTAGCAAATCTATTTTGAAATGACATTGTGCAGTTCTTCTACACTGAAATGCAAGGCACTGGTTTTCACTGAAGCATTCTTGACTTAGAGTCATAACATGGAACAATGAATATTGCTTAAATTATTTATTTAGAACAAAAACATAAGGAGAAAACAGACTTTATACCAACAGCACGGAAAGAAGCAGTCAACCAAATACACAACCGAAACCATAAAACAAGCTTAAAATGTCTAGAGTGGATGGATGGGTCTCCTGCAAAGTCTCATGTAGTTTTCCTTGATTTAGAGAATTATGTACTTATGTCTGCATAAATGAGAGAGAGAGAGAGAACTCTCTGAAAACTTTCTTTTTGCTCATCCAACATCTTCATGGGTTAAATAATTTTAAAACTTTTCTTATGTGTCAATATTTTTAGCAAAGATTTTAGGATCATTGGAAACAAAAAAAAAAATCTTTGAGACTTTCCACTGCAGGCCTATAAGTTCTTCAACCACCATTAATATCTGTACCATGGAAACTTAGTGGCATAGATTTTTAACCAGCTCAGTTTATAAAGCTGTATCAATATATTTGTAAGGTATTCATTATATTTTTAAAATGTAAAATTTGCAGCATTTTTAATGTGACAACACAGTTAAATAGCAATTTTATATAATTCACAAGGGCAAATAAAAGATTCCTACAAAATTTCAGTTGTTATATATCAATTCTCTTACTAATATTGTTTTAAGAAGGCTTGCAGAAAAATTATTGAGTTGGCTGATTACTAATAGCAAAGCAGACCAGAGCGGAATGCTTACTTTTATTTGGAGTAGGTTTTAAAGTGAATATCAAGAGAACAACAGTGCACAGATTATTATTCAATTGTCCACTTATTTGTTCCATGTGCATCTCTTCTTTCCAATCAGAAAAATTTATATCTCTGCATAATAAAAACACACGGAATAGCCCAGTCTTTTCAATGTTTTTTTCTAAAAAGAGAGACTATTGAAAATGTTCTAACCCAGCTAGTAACTTAACAATTGTTACAATTTTGACTTGCAGAAACACAGTAATTTTTCTTCTATTAATGGTGAGAAAAAAATGTTTCCAGTGTATGTTTCTATGTATTACTTTTTCACATTCTATAACACCTCCTTTCCTTCACATTGGGTGAGGTATAGATCTTATTTTTCATTAACAGATAACTTCTGGGAGTGCTCAGATTGAAACTGTAGCATTTATTTATCCCAGAGCTTTCTTCTGCCCCCAATATCAATCTACTTGCAGTGATAAAATACTAAAATCTCACATCATTTTAAATCTGATTTCTTCCACCATCCAAGTAGTCTGTAGATATTCAGACAGAACATATTTCCAGTTATCAATTTCAAGGGTTCTAAAGTTTATATATTTTTCTTAATTTTTGTTTGCTTAATATATTTTTCTGTATACCTATTTTTCTGTAGACCTTACCCTGCAATGCAAGTACAGAGAGAACTATTAGACAAATAGAAGAGTATTATTTATCATTTGAAAAGAAGATAACCCAATAATATATTTGAACAGGATAGTCTACTTGTAATTTTGGTAATTTTTTAGTATTAAGACTTGATTTTTCCTATTTCCTAAGCCCTAATCAGTTTAATGTCTCCCCTAAGATCTTGTGCATGTGCATGAAGCATGAACTAATTAGAATCTTACAATCTCATTGCCAAATTCCAATTCACAGTCCAAACCCTGGTAAATTAAGTTCATAAGAAATAGGAATCATATTTCTAGCTATCTGTTGTTATCTCTCTGATATATGAATTTTCCAATTACTTTTTGTCCATTTTACGGGTTGTTTAATTTCTTAGACCCAAGTTAAGGAAAATAGAGTATCATGAAACAGTTCGGTTTGGAAGGGAACTTTAAAGATCACCTAGTTTCAACCCACTTGCCATGGGCAGGGACACCTTCCACCATACCAGGTGGCTCAAATCCCCATCCAAACTGAATTTGAACACATCAAAGGATGGGGCATCCTCTACTTCTTTGGGCAACCTGTCTTAGTGCTTGACCACAACCACAGTAAAGAATTTCTTCCTGATATCTAATCTAAACCTACCCTCTTTCAGTTTAAAAGCCTTACCCTTAACACTATCCAATAAAAAGTACCTCTGGATCATTCCAGTAGGCTCCCCTTTAGGTACTGGAAGGCTGCTAGAAAGTGTCTCCAGTGCCTTCTCTTCTTCAGCCCCTCTCTTCTTCAGCCTCTCTCTTCTTCAGCCCCAGCTCTCTCAGCCAGTCTTCAAAGGAGAGCTGTTTCATCTCTCTGAGCATCCTCAGGACCCTCCTCTGGACTTGCTCAAACAGATCCATGTCCTTCTTAGGTGGGATCCCCAGAACTGGATGAAGTATTCCATAGGGATCACATGAGAGTTGGGGAGAGGGGAAGAGTCATCTCTCTCAAACTGCTGGCCACACTTTTGATGCAGTCCAGAATAGGACTGGCTGTCTGGGCTGCGAGTGCGTATTGTGCACATTCCCAGATGACATTTAGGTTTTTATCTACCAACATCCCCAAGTCCTTTGTAGGGTTGCTTTCAACCCACTCATTGTCCACCCTGTATCCTTCTTTGAGTTTGCCCTGACCCAGGTGCAGGACCTTGCCTGAGTTGAACTTCATGAGGTTTATACTTCACAGAGGTTTATACCTCTGTGTCCCACTGGATGGTATCCTGTTTCTACAAACCAGCTGAAAGTGCACTCAGTCCCACTGTCTATATCCCTGACAAAGATGTTAAATAATACTAGTCCCAAGTCGACCTGTGAGATGCCTATCACCGGTCTCCTCCTGGACATTGAGCCACTGACCGCAACATTTTGAGTGTGACCATTCAGCCAATTCCTTATCCACCAAGTGGTTGATCCACCAAATCCACATCTCTCCAGTTTAGAGACAAGGATGTCGTGCTGAACGGCGTCAAATGCTGGGACAATGTCAAATGCTGTGCACAAGTCTATTATCCACCAGTGCTGTAACCCCACTGTAAAAGTCCACCAAAATTGCCAGGCATCATTTGCCCTCAGTGAAGCCATGTTGGCTGTCAACAATCACCTGTCACTTTTCCATGTGCCTAAGCATAGTTTCCAGGAGGATCTTCTCCATGATCTTGCAAGGAACAGAGGTGAGACTGACTAGCTTGTATTTCCCTGGATGTTCCTTTCTCCCTTTTTAAAATTGGGGGTTATGTTTTCCTTTTTCCAGTCACTGAGAACTTCACCAGTCTGTCATGACTTTTTAAATATGATGGATAGTGGCTTAGCATCTTCATCTGTCATAAATACAATGACAGGTTGTCGTTCAGAGTTCACAACCTGGATGAATCAAGACATTCCTCTGGTTTCTCTCCTGTCCTGTGTCCATAGAGGAATTGCCATTGCAGCCCTTATTAACTTGTTCTGGCAGATGTCAAGACAAGTTATTTAGAAAAGAATATAAAATCTATGACACACAATCTAATATAAAATCATATCATTCAAGGAGATTTTTCTCTGATCTCATATTTCAAGATAGTAGAATATTATTTTATACTTACTGTTAAATCTCGTGTATCTTCTATATTTTTAATAGCCAGTGAAATGTTTCTGTTATGCTCACACTTATAAATGTGTATGAATTACTGCAAGATAAGAGCAAGCCATTGATAGTTGGTAATTTGTTCACTAAAAGAATTTATAAAAGATTTTTTTTAATGACTTTAAAAAAGTAAGTTCACCTTTCTCTGGTAATTTTTCTCAATCTGTATTGATTTAAATATACTCTTTGTCTTCAGCCAAACAATAATGCATAAATCAGTACAAATTATGAATTATTATATCCTGCAGGAAAATAATTTAATGTGTAATGTATTCTACTTTGTTGATATTGTACAACATATAGCTAAAAGATAAAACTATATCTTAATTGCTCTGTGTTATTCATTACTCCACAAAGTTTCTTCTTATCTGAAAAGAAACACCTGTGTGTATATTACCCTCATCACTAAAGTACCTTGTTAATTTTGCAGCCAGAGACACTGAAACACACCAAAGATGAGAACTGCTCCAGTACTCTCACAGTGTTGTGTCATAGGACTTAGAATTCCCAAAATAATAAACTTACTCTACAATAAACTTTTCCCTTTTTAGATATTCTTTCATAAGCCTGTTTGGTCTCCTCTCTTTCAAAAGAAAACTACACACCATATTTAGAAATTGAGGTAGTAATGAGCAAAATTGAGATACCATTTGGTTTTCCTAGATCTGTAATTTCAGAAATATCTATCTCATATTGATTCAGGTCTCACCAGTAGCACTGCATTTGTGTTAAATCACAACTAATTCCAAAATCATAACCTTTTTCCTTGAAAAGTGAGCTCCTTTTTTTTGAGCGCTACATTATCATAAATATGATGTCTCTTTGACTTATCATCAGTAAAAAAATTATGTAGCATCAATATTATTATTTTTTTTGTAATATTTCCCAAAAATCTGCTCTAGTCACAGACAATTTGTATAAACGACAGCTTCAGTAAAAGTTATCAGTTCATATTCATCTTTCTTTTAGTGCATTGGTACTGATTTCTAATCACTGTATTATTTCAGGCTTTTTCTGTGATGAAAATTCATTCACACCTTCCCAGTCTAGCTTTTGGACTTTTTTCTTTTTAATGTTCATGCCTCTTTGAATTTTCTCACCAGTAAATTAGTCTTCTTTTGAAACAATGTTAAACAACTATGCTACTTGAAGAAAATGTCTCATTTACCACTTCTGTTGTTTACTGTTGACCCTGATGTGATACAGTGTGTTTTCAAAAAGTGGATATATTGTTTATTCAAATGAAAGAAGCTGTGCTGTGTACATAAAAATAAGTACATGYCATTTTGACACTTCACAAATACCTCCACATTTTTCAAAATATCCAAAAGACACAAAAAAAAAATCAATGAAAAAAACCAAAACACTGAAGTTTTGAATTGAAAGAACATTTTGGCTACACCCCTGTTATACCTTAGAAATTCCTCTTGGAATCTACACACTAACGTCACTGAAAAAAAAACCTCCAGTGAAAGCACTGGGGAAAGGTGAAATTTGCACGGGAATGTCACTTTTTTGGATTATTTCTCTGAAAATTAGCTCACAAAATGGAGGACTATCATAGTAATGGTCTGCTTTAGCTACATTAAATCTCACAGTCTCTTGTAAAGTTCTATCTATCATTATTCATTTGAAGTGGATTTGTATTTGATTATACAGTGCTCCAAATATTAATGAAGAAAAAGAAAGAGATAGAAGGGTAATGAAAGAAAGAAAGAGAAAGACCAAAAGAAAGAAATGCTTTGGGGTTTAAAATCACATTCTGATTTGAATTGTGTAGGCTTCCATATGTTTAAAAAATGACACAATGTAAAGCAATAATCTGGCATGCAGATCGAGAATAGGAAAAGGGAAAAGAAAAAGAGTTCTCTTAGACTGGGAAAACGTGAGTTGTATTATTATTTCTTCTTAGCATTAGGAATGCTGGAAAAGAAATATAAGGGTTCATAAACTAGCCCCAGTGCCTTGTGCAGTTTAGTGCACATTGTAGTGCTGACAGGAACAGAAAATGTATAAGCAAATTGCTTCTTCAAAGAGTCAACATATACAGGTTTCTGAGATATGTTGTTTACAATTTTTAAAGTATTTAACAGTTATTTCATAGAAATTAGTCCTCTGTTCCCATGTGTTATAGTGTCTTTTTTATCTGTTTGAGCAGGCAGATAACTAGCCGCAAGAAAGGTAAGGATATAATTTGCTTGAATTGTTCCTAAAAGTCAAATTTGTTGAATAGTTATAGCATTGGTTTATTTACTTTCTAAACATTTGTCTTTTTTCTACTTGCCATGAATTCTGGGCTTATCTGGAAAAGATTGTATTTTTCCCTGATGAGGATTTGAAATGGAAAGCCCTAAATAGAGTGAATACCACTGAATGTTCAGTTGTTTGCTTTGTGTCCTTTTATGAATTAATGACATTTGAATTCTATAACAGACCCCTGAAAAACAACCTTCCAGTTCACAGGAATATAAAAATCTATAATGTTTTGAGTTATTGACACAAACTGAAAGACACAAACAGAAAACCTGGACTTGAAGAAAAATATRATAGTCAAAGAAGAAAAATTTCCCAGAAGTCTGAATACAGAAAAAATGTCAAACTCATTGACTAAAGTCAAAATAGGAAGCATATATGGCATCTTCCACTGAAGTAAGTTCACAGCATTCATTTTGCTGTTTTCAGTCTTACAGGGGAATAACTACAAGTAATTACTCATTCTGTTTAAAAATCCAGGCAAAAAGGAAGAGTATGTTTCCCCATTTTTACATAGATTTTACAAAAGCAATATTATTCCATATATGGACAAGTTCTTTATTCTCAGTTTCCTGTGATGCCTCTGTATACCACACTCCAAACAGCAGCAGCAGAAAAAAAAAAAAAAAAGACTGGTAAAACAGGGACATGTGTTTGCAATAACACAAAACTTAGCAAACACTCATACCATAGAAGTCTTTCCTTTTTATATTTGACTCTACTAGATTTGGAATTCAGCAGATCACAATACATGCAACCCTTACACATAGCACCAAGTAACCCCAGTTTTAAACTTACTTCCAGTTTTACATTCTTGTACATGTCTTCAGTAAGGCTAACTAATAACAGAGGTGGTGGAGAGAGAGAATCCGTATCAGAAAAATAAGAAAAAAAAAAAAAGAGAAAGAAGAAAGTATTTTTCCTTAATCAGGCCCTCTTCTTCTCTGTAGGGATGTTCAAACAGTCAAGAGAGCACCTGCTGTTCGTGGGGGGAGAAACATTTGTTCTGCCAAAGGAAGTATTTTGCATAAAGCCGCGTGGATCAACAGTGGCACCCAGTGGCTGATGCTTTGCCACAGCAAWGCGGTTCCTAGAGCTGTGTTTCCCTGCTCTTCTGTCCAATGTGCTTTCTGCATGAAAGGAATAACTCATAAGCCAGTCTGGTTTAACAGGATTAAGCCAAATATTGTTTGGTATGGTTTTTTTCTTTTACTAAATCTGTTAATATTCTGAACAGTATGAAATGCATGATGTTTTCAAATATCAGTTTTATATCGGTTTGAGGCAGACTTTTACTAGTTAGTGCTAAAAGTGACATGCAGCCAATGTGAAAAAAAGAATGATGAAGTCAATGTGAAACAAAAATTAGGCAATTAATAAAAACTAAGTGGCATCTTGGCATGATACTGTGAAAGCCTGTAAGTTTAAGCAGTGCTTACATGTAACACAATGTTATATACATGTTAATTAATAATATATAATTATCATAATATTAATAATGTAGTAAGATTCCATTACCTAAAAGAAGGCACACACATTATTTCTGTAAGGAATTACCTATATGGTTACACTCACATTTCTTCTTCCTAAGCCCTTATCATGCCAGTGAATCAACACAAAAGACTGCAAATTCTTCAGACACAATCTGTGTTTTAAGATTTGTAGGCAGGATTAACTGAAACAGAAAGAAAAGAAAAAGGATCTGTAGTTAAATTCTGTGCTTTTCTTTCAAAGTGCTAGAGAACAGTTAACTAAAGTGTGTTCCCTTACTGTACGTGAGGGAACGAATAATATCTAAATTATTCGTCTTTCAGGCTAATCATTACCAGGATTTTTTCCTGCCTGATGTTGTGGATAGGAGTATTACTTGCTATGTGACAGCACAGCCTATTTATTTCATTGTAGATGGTTAATCATTTCTTCACCACAGAACTAGTGATATATATATAGATATATAGATATATATAGTGAGATAGATATAGATATATATATATTCACACTATATAACTATATAGATAAACAAGTCTTACTCTCCCTGGGTCATTTATTATCCAAATGAAGTAAACACTATACTGCTCAGACTGCTGAACAGCTTTTGTTGAATTGCTGCCTTTCTATGCAATTAGGTAGTGTTGCACTAATGGTAAAGAGTAAAAATGGTAACTGAAAATCTGCAGTGTGGAAAACCAGGACACAAACTTAGAACTTAGGGAGAAAATACATGTAAAACTGCTTCTGGAAGATACAAACTGCAGAGCAGGTGGCCTAATCCTCAGATAAATTATATTTCCTAAAAAATACAGCTGCATTTGAAAACTGAAAAAAACCTAGAATCAAACAACCACAAAACAACCTCACTTTGTTTTCTTCTAACTATATCTTTGTTAATAAGCTGATGCTAAGGAAAGCTTTCCAATAGGTTTTCTAACATTTTCCTACAGAGATTCTCTTCCAGTCGTATTTTCAAATTCAGCCACACAGCTGGTTTTTGGGGGCTTTTTTTGTTTGGTTGGTTTGGTTTTTTAGAAAACAGTATAGTACCCTGTTCTAAATGAAGTGTTAGCTAGTTAAGACAACATTTTCTTGAAATACCACAAAAATGTTGTCTGCCTCTTGCCCTCTACAGCAGTCAGTTTTGGACTGCTTTCTATGAAGCAGATTCTAGTGTTCTGGCTGAGAATCCTAAAAAGCAGAGCTGCCCGTGCATTTTGTATTCCTTCTTCTCAGAAGTAGGAACATAAATACAGCTAGGGACCCTAACAAAATCTCCAGATTCTTCCAACTAAAAATTACTTGCAAGAGCTCAAAATCCATTATTGTTTGACAGATGATAAGGACAGAATCGTATGGCATGGATATAAGACTAAATTCTACATGATTTGTTAATAAAAGCTTCTAAAAGTCTACAAATCTCTATTTATATATATATGTTCCAAAAYACTTTCTACGAAAAGGCTAGTTGCTTTCATATTTAAAACTTTAAAAAACAAAAAGTTTTATGGTRTTACCATTCCAAGGAGACATTCTCCTCCAAGCACTCTCTGCATTGCCCTTCTACCTGCCAAAGATAGTCTGATTAACACTTCCCTCTGGGAATCATTTCTGCTAGACCAACACTGCTTTATCAGCTCCTTTGTAGCTTGGTGAAACAGCATCCATGACCTTTTGAAACCTCCTTGACCTTATATTAGAGTTTTCCATAGGTGAGAAATGTGATCACTTCTTCCAAAAGAATATTTGACAGCTATATTCGGTCACCCCAGAAACACTGTTGTCCCAGTTATCACTGGCTAATAAAAACCTAGCAGCCAGCTGGTATTTGATATAAACAAAGCACTCACCCACGGCAAATTTCCTCTGCAGACCAGAAAGGAGAAGTTTACATTTCAGCTTGTAACCACTTACAGTAGAAAAATTACACTTTATACAAATATAAATGRGAAACAATGAATGGGGCTCATTATTAGCTTTTAGAAGAAAGAAAGATGTAAAAGTAATAAAGCAACCACATCAGGATAGTTCAGGATGACCGGAATTTATATCATGCTTGCCATGTTTCWGCAAATGATGGCCATCAGAGAATGTTTGAGGATAAGGAGAAATTATTTTACTGCATTTGGAAAAGAGATTTCTTTACAACAAGGACATGGGCATTTTCATACACACTGTTATTTGTGCTATGTCTATTCCAGGCAAGTTTTTAATGAACTGACATAGTTATTGCAATTAATATTGCTTCACACCATCTTCATGGGAGGAACTCATTGCCAGACCAAGGAATTGCATTTCACAGTCTCATTTTACAGTAACTATCACTTCATGCAAATTTTAGGGAGCCATTCTTATACACTGAGATATCTTGGATCTGCCATCCCCCACTTGACTAGTCTTATTACCCACAATTCAGACATTTTACCACTATTATTAAGTATCATTTGACCATTCCATTTTGATACAAGCRAGCAAATTATATACCAGAATTTATCTCAGAATGGCATGCATTAAGTGAAAATATGCAGTTTTTAATTGAAAAAACTATTTTGTTTTCAGTAATTCAATGCAACTAATTTACATGATTTATAGTGAAGTCTTAGTTTCTGGGCATAAACACGCAAACAACTAAAATCTGTGTTGAAATACTCCAACAAAATCTACATTTAGAGACATCTACTTGTGCCAGTGGGAAGAAAAGAGATGGGCTTTTTTCTCAGGACAACTTTCTCCTTTCTCAGGCACCACAGAAGATATTTAATTTGAGGAGGGAGTAGGGAATGCAAAAGATCTGCTCTCATTTCACAGCCCTGCAGTGCTATATACTCCACTGTCCTGCACAGGAAAAATTTTAGAAAATGCTATCACAGTAATCATGGTCTTCATACACCTTTTCAAGAGCTTTTAAATTCTATTCCTAGATATTTTATCTCATCCTACTCTGTCACATATCTTCTTTCAGTTTTCAACTTAAGTACGCACGTTCTTTGTCCACTACCTTTGCACACGGTAAGACAATATATAGTCCTCACCAACCAAGAAGTCCAAGAACTCTCAGATCCTGTTGACTTTTTGCCAGATGACTGAGTCCTTCATAAAACATTATTTGATGTCTCTGCCTTTCAGGTGGTATCCCTGGGAGCAGACACATTGCTGCTACCCAGTGGGGTGCCCCTTTCGCTGTAGCCAGTTCTCCCTTTGCCTGTCAGCCATGTAGTGGACCCCACAACTCTGGCATTTGCATCACTACGAAATACAGTGTTGTTCACTAAACCCTCCTTCTGCAACAAGAGAGGCAAGCATCAAAAAGGTGGCTACAGAGAACACTTCAGAACTCCAGTAAAAACTGTGTATACTTTAGAGCAAGCAAATCCTCTCCCAGCCTCTTCGTGATTCATAATTTTTCTCCAGCTCTCCAGCCAAGTTAATCCATGTCCTGTAGATTATTCTATTTTAAAAAACTGTGACTTTATGGCTGGAAATGAAGACTTAACTATTGTTATGACATGCATGATTTTAAGGAAGTAGTCAATGCTTGGAAGGTGTTGTAATCATTAAATTATAGGTGAGCTAGAAAAGGCAACACACACAGAATAATGAATTGCTGCTCAAACATATTAGTCCTCATGCCCTGATCACAAAACAACAAACTCAAGAGACTGAATAACCACCTGGCAAATCAATGAGAGCTCACAATTGCATTCTTTTACTCTTATCCCAGAAAACCTGTAGGCTTAATATTTTTCAGCTTTCATTGCATTTCAGAATAAATTGGAAGAGAGAAATTTGATATTCTACATGGAACAATAACTTATTCAAGCATTCCAACATTTTGTTTCTACATAGGGCAAACTTTCCACAATAGCTTCTGCTCTGAATTTTTAATTTATATTTTTAATTTAGTTTTCTGTAGGCACCTTTGCATTGCTACATTGTGATTCAGCTGAGCTCAAGTTCACCGTGTTGAATAAGCCTCCCAAGCAAGCTGAAGAATTTTTATGTCTTAGATCCAGTTGAATAGGTAGCTGCATTAAAACCATTGAYGTGTGTGAACTAAACCTTACTCAGTGTTAGTGTTGGGATAAAATATTCAAGACCATAAAATCTGGCCTCAAAAACTCTGGAACCTGCCTTAGCATTAAAGGTAGTATCAACACATACCATAAGGTAAATGATGCTTGTCTATTATTACGATATGTAAGTATATATATATATTTCATATAAATTCCTTTACAAAATTACTGTGACAGTCTATATCAGCAACATAAAGGTAAAATCTTTATTTTACTACCACACCAAATGAATATTTTAACTGGCACACTGATATAAAAAAAGTGCTTCTAGAAAAATTAGAATATATATGAAATACCTAGAGCATATCACAGCTGCTACACGACGTTGGTCTGTTTCTTACTTACCCTTCAGTAGAAACAATAACATATAGGAAGTACCTGGCCTTACCAGTAGTAAAGCTTTTGCTCCAACTAAAGGTCCATATTCAGAAGGAAAACAGAAAAATAGAAATATTTGAGCTCCCATAACAACATCCTCAGAAAAGTTATTCTGTATGCTCTGTATTTTCACTCATGCATTCCAGTTTCATTTATTTTCTGAAAGAAATAGTCCTATCCAAACAAATGCTAAACAAGGTAAATGCCCCAGAACTCCAAAATCAAAGCAGAGAGGAATTTTGGACATAGCCTTCTTCCTTTTTGAAGTCTAGTGAAGGCAAAGAAAGTATCTGCTGTTTTCATTGACAAGGTTGAAATCTGATCTAGACTAGTCTCAGCAGCAGAACAGATGCTGATTTCAACAAGGACAGAATTTTATCCCTCCCTTAATATTCCAAGTTGCAAGGAGTTTTTTTCTGCATATTTACACAAAAAATCAATGATTGCTGGACTTTTGAAGCAAGCCATAACTCATAGAGAACATCCAAATTTCAGAACATAAAATCAAGAAGCCTGAGAGAGATGAATATTTTTAGTAAGAGCACAGTTCTGGTTGGGCTGTTACCACAAAGTTTGGAGAACATTGAGCTAAGGAAGTTCAACGTGTTACTGAGAGCACCTGCACTTTGCACATAAACATGCAGTTTAATCAGCCCAAGTTCATATTTAARTCTTCTGTTACATCATGTTCGTTCAGTCTACTGATATAATTTGCAGCAGTTTAAATATTACCACACTTAAAAAAGAGAAAAAATTAGATGAAATTATTTGCATGATTACTTTGCTTGCTATAAGCCTTAGGCTTCTACCCTCTGGAATCTTAAGGGAAGTGTTAAATTCTTCTTCCGACATGATGAATTTAAGACACAAAATGGATTTTAATTTTCATTCTCAGGCATTCTGAAACCTACTCAGCACTGGTCCCAGAGGAGTGGAGAGATGCACATTTGAAGTGTATGCTTCCCAATTCCCATCTGAGCTTTTTCAGCTTCATCCTTCTTCTACTACATATCAGAGATCTTCATCAGTATTTTGATGTCAATCAAGAGAGTCATGACTCCAAGGATCATTTTAGAAGACAACTGAAATGGCTAGGCTGAAAATAGGTGTTCCAGCTTATTTTCTTCAGACAGCAAGCAGAAAACTTTGGAAAAGACAGATGGCTTTTCCTTTTCAAGTATTTCCTTTAAAAGGTTTCAATTGCTGGGCCCGCTGATGTTGCAGAATTTTTTCCAGCACAACAGCCATTGAAAGGAACAGAAAAATGTCAATATGGTGTTTTTCCACCAAGATGCAAACAGCTGAGCCAAACGGAAATTCTATTATTTGCAGATAAAGTGAAAACTCTGACATGACCAGGATGTACCTGTACTATGCTTGTTCTTTTGTTTCCCAACATAGTTTGAGTTAAATATTAATTTTTGGGAAAAGGTAACAAGCACCACAAAATAGAGCTCAAAAAGAAAAAAAAAAAAACAAAAAAAAGAAAGAAAAAACTGTTATCAACAGTGACAGAGTAAAACTAAAGATCATGCCAGAGAGCTTAATAGCAGTGCAGTGGTCACAGAAGTCTGGTGTTTAAAAATTAATTTCTAGTTTGAAGCTGTTAGTGCCAGTGCCAAGAGCATACAAAGTACATTTGTTCATCACCAGAGCTAGTTTCAGAGTAGAAAATTCACGAGAAAGACAATGAGGTCTCTCCAGTTTCTAAAATAGATCTGGGAAATGTTTAAAATCTCCAGGCAGTGAAAAATAGATTTCCACAAAAGAATAGCTAAAGGGCAAATTAGAGAAATATCTTGTCACATTTTACATGCCCATAAACTTGTCTGCTTCACAAATGATGGCCACCTATTAATTTGATAAAAAGCTAATCAGATATAATTTGGTTTTCCTTGAAATAGATATTTAGGGAACATATTCTGCCTCTCCATTTACACTTGAAAGAAAAGACATGTTTATTAGACCACTGACTTCTTAAAACAAAAACAAATATTATACAACTTTTCTTGCTGTAAATGAAAAGAGAAACAGATTTGCGAATTCAGTCACTGAGCTGTAAATATGCTCCTGCAGCTACTCAAAAGCATAGCAAAAAGACTTCATTGTACCCATCAAACATGTCAGCATGTGCATTGAGATCAAATAGTTTGTACTTTCATCTGTGAACACTGTGAACCTAAAATTCCTGAGCAAGTCCGAGCACTCCAGACCAGCAGTCCTAATATTTTAACAGAGGTATTGAGAATGTGTTTTATCTATCCAGGCACAATTACCTGCTCCACTTCCAGCACTTCAGTGAATGAAAGTGGTGACCTAACAAGATAACATTTCACACTGCAGGAGCACCAAAAGCAAGCAAGCACATTTTGAAATTTTGAAAGCCAAGACTGTTCTAAAGACCACCTTTTGATGGTTAATAGCATTCTTTCTGTATCAGAAATGGATGAAAATAATTTTTGCTTTCAGAACAGCAGGAAATTATTAATAGTAAACAATATCTGTACTGAGTTCTGTTCAGTAAACAAAGATTTATTTATGTGAAAATGCTTATTATTTAGACCTACTTGACAGATAGACAAAAAGTCCTGAAACATTTTGTGGATTCAGTTGTTTGCTATTCTCWATTCAGGGCATGTCAATGGTCATCTTAGAGTTTGTTTCTCTTCCTTGATTGGTTGGTTAAGTGTTTTTAAATGGAAAAATATATTAATCTTTTTATTGCAGAAATACTTATTTGCATGCAAATACATGTCTCTATAGTAGAGTAGCTATTCTCCAAAAATCCTTTTGAACAATAAGACATTCACATGAATATTTGTAAATAGTAAAAACAAAAGGGGCAGGAATGTGGTGAAACACAMCACCTGTTCAGAATTTAAATTTATGCTTTCCAACATCTAGACAATAAAATTCAGTGGATCTGATTATCCACTGCATGTACTTTGCTGAGCCATTTACGTTTATGTGAAGCAGGAGCAACATAGGAGTTACTCACTGGCAGACCTGACTCGTCTGTTCTCATTCCAGTTGCTGTTTTTGTACATCCAGTTTTCAAGTAGATGATAGGGGAGAGCCATGCTCCAAACAACTGGCTGCACTGAGTAATGCTTCACATGACTTTACAGCACAGTTAGAAATACCAGCAAAGAGTTTAATCTTAAAGCAGCAACAAAATATCAATTAAATTAATAATGGTATTGATAATGAGCTTTCAGCCTAGCAACTGGCAACATCACAAGAGCCTATGTCTGGCAGCTGAAGTTAGACAAACACAGCCTTTTAATCAGGTACACGTTTTTAACTGTGAGGGGAAATTAGAACAGGTTACACAGATTCCTCTTGGTAATATAAAAAGCAAGACAGTATTTTCTTTCATTGCAGGTGAAAAGTTGAGGATGACCCATGGCCTACACTCTGAAACTAAATCGTCACACTGTGAATGTATCTGATCACTTATTCAGAAAGTCCCTCAAACAGCTACCGGTTTTGCCATCCACTAACTACCACAGCTGTTGAAGTTGTAAGGCTACTGGAATTTTCACGGCTTAAAACCCAAGAGAAAGCAAGACTTCAAAGGAGATGAGATTTTTCTGAAAAGGTTAAGTGAAAATGGGAAACAGGACCAAGGAGACAGGATTAGGGTAACATAAATGATTCTACAGGTTGAAGTAGAGAAGACTGGTTCTGAGATTGAAGTCAGGAATAGCTATTCTGAGTTTAATTTATTATGTTATTCATTTTTATTAACATATTTATTATGTTTGAAAGGAAAAAGGGGGTCAATACCCATAGAACACACAAGATTTTGACACGTATGAGAAAAAACAGAAAAGAAAATTATGCCAAAGGTTATATTTCTCCTACTGTGCATGATGAGCACTCTGCAAACCTCAAAATCTGTTCATGATGGGTCCTGTGTTAAGTGTGCAATAATGCCACAAATGAATTAAATAAGCATCTTTTCTATTCATTAGTTAGAAAATAGTATCTTTACCTCAGTTTTAGCGGCACAACTTCAATAGAAAGGACAAAGCAGGACAAAGAAGTGCCAGTTTTATTCTATACCCACTGCATCAAGGTTTAGTACACAGGCTGAGGAGAGCACAGATACTTATTAAAGATGCTGACAGTGGCATAAAAAGTAATTACAGTATTGTGCCTCCCTTTATAACAAACAACTCTACTTCCCTATCTTAGAGGTGACTCAAAGTCTTAAATTAGAATTCTCAGGGTTTCCCACATAGGCAAACACTGCAGGATTTGAACAGGTGGATATGCTTACTGCTCATATCGCTTACTGCTAACTGTAATTATAGTATTTATGAATTTAAACCTTAACGACAAGAAATGCAGTAGCTCCACTGCTTTTGTACTAGAGATGTCACTTTTAGTTTTTCCTCAAACACTGTATTAAAAATGGGGGAAAACTCAGAGGGCAAAAGAGAGAATTTTTTTCCCCTTCCCTCCCTCCTTTTTTCCCTTTTCAACTCAGATACTGGGGTTCTTGGAGAGACTTCCATGCAGCACATGGAAGCACTGATGCAAACCCTTAAATATTTGTTAAATCTTTCCTGAAAATAAATTAATAAATGAAAAGGAATGGTTTGGAGCAATTTCTCCTGTCTCAAGATCTGAATGGGGCTTCTGGAAACTGGTGGCTGACCACCATCTCTGCTAAAAGAGAAGAATCTATAACCAAGAAGGGCTAGGATTTTGTGAAAAACAATGCTGTCTCACTAACCTCCTAGCACTTTGTGAGCATGTAATTAAATGCATGGATAAAGAGGATTCAGTGGACATAAAGTATTTGGATCTTTCAGAAGTGCTTGAGGAGATTCAACACTTAAAGCTGCGACAGGAACAAAGCTGCCACGCACGTAGACTTGGAAGGTGGGAAACATTTTATGAGTTGAAAGCTGATGTAAAGATAGAAAACAAAGGGTTAAGACTTAATAGTTTCTGTCTAGGATAGACAAGTGATGTCCCATGGGGATGACTTTGGGCACTTTTAAAGAGCTCTTTGGGCACTGTTTAAAGAGCTGAAAGATACATGCTAAAGGGGTCATTGGTCTACCTTAGCAGGCTGGTGTACCGTACAGCTGTCCTCTTACAGCTTATTGTCTTTTTCCAGTACTTTGGGTTTATGCATTTATTGAAGAACAGAAAATACATGAGGTAAAAGTTAGAAAGAAACTGTATGRAGGGTTATTACAAATTAAAGTCCAGATCTGAATCAGCAACAGACCCCTATCTAAGCATAGGCATATGCAAGGTATGTGGCCTTTCAGAGGGCATCCCATGGTTGAGATAGCTCAGCCTGCTTTAATTAGAATATCTCTGAGCAGTTTACAGCATTATTCATAGCCTCTGCTATTTTAAGTTGTCTAGGATTTTGCCTTATTCCTAATATTGCATCTGTGAGAGAGGAATATCCATTTTCTGTTGGCTTTATTTTTTGTTCTGTTGGCTTTGTTYTAAGCATCATGTCTTATCCACCAGCAGCAGTTTAGTAAGGCCTATTACATTTTGACAGTTTGAAACGTAGCTGTGGCAATAAGGTGCTGCTGTAGTGAAAATAGCCGTTTCTACCAATGCAAAAGCAATACGTTTGATAGTGAAACGGGAAATGTAGTACAATCCATTCTTGCCCCTCTGTTTTGCTTCTGTGAATTTTATCTCCTTTCTAATTAATTCCTTCTTTCTCTTTTCACAATTTCACAGTGCTGCAGGTGCCATAGAGCAAAGTGACTTAAGCATGTGCATTAACCCTGAGAACACCCCCGCACAGCAGCAACACCAGTGTGGGATGAGGGGATGTGATGTGGCACTACCTGAGGTAGTCCTCATAGAGGCAGCCTCAGTATTGGGATCTGCACGTTCTGTATGGTTTAGGTAGCTATATACCTAATTACAGATTAATTTCCAGTTTTTCTGAGATTATTACTCCAAGGATCTTACAAGTTCTCATGTTTAAAGTATTCATAAATCTCAGATCTCAGTATCTCATAAACTTCCTTTATCTCCTATTCTGCAACATTATTTAGTTYGTTTTTTGGGGAGAAAGAGCTTGCCATGTTTTTGTTTGTTTGGTTTTTTTTTTTATTTCCCAAATAAGTACATAATGGTATTGGCATGAAGCAGAATTTTAAGAAGTTCTGTGAACATTTTCATTGCTCCTTCTGCAGAATTTCTTTGCCATTTTTTTTCACCTTTCCTTGTTCCATGTTTGCTGAGGTATTATGGGCAGCTGTGGTCAGACACCTTCAGCAGAGGGGACATACAATGAGATCTTCTTCCTGCACCACTGTGCAATGAGGTCCCATCAGAAGACTTTTGCTGTCAAGAACAGTCAATCCAGGACTGTAGCCACAGCCTGAAGTCTACAATTGTGAAGGTTGTCTGCTCAGTGATATTATCACCCTTACATGAATTTATCCAGAAGCTTGGTAGTACATTCATGGTTCTCACAGGAATATAAAATCTGGTATACTCTCCATTTGGAATGAGCCTTTTCATTTAAAAGAAAGTCTAAATTCCTGGAGATCTGAGATTGACATTCTATAGCACTAAACAGGAGCATCTTTTAWTCCTAAAAGCTCTGAGAAACAGAAAATTTATACACAGGGCATGAAAAATAAATAGAAACCCAGAATATTTATGAATATTTTAGATAGATGATTTATATATGCAATAGTGTTTGAAAGCAAAAAATATCAAGTACATGATTTATAAAGATAATTTTCCTGCAATTCTTTAGAAATTTTATAATTCCTTGTCTTTGTTTTGCACTTCAGTAGATTACTTTGCTTTGTCATGACTATCAATGCATCAAAACTTTTGCTAAAGTATTTTAATTTAAATGGGTGTATTTACACTTATTATATCATATTAATATTCCAGTAGGCATAAAATTTTCACTAAATAATATTGAATAATTAAGAAGAAATACATTATTGATCAGATAGGAACAGTTTCATACAATATAAAATGCTATTGTGCTATGTCTGTTTTTAATATCTGTTATTGAAACCTCAAGTTGATATTGGTAAATTACTTTCTACCATATAGACTAAGGAAATTTTAATTGCAAATCAACTACTGTTGTAGAGATACAGAGGACATTATTTAGTTTTGTAAATATGAAAATGAACATCAATCTGGTATATTCCCCCCTCAAAAAAAAAAAAAGGGGGGGGTGAAGTACCTGAAGTTAGTAAAAGCTAACTTTTCTACTTACTGTACTTGTTACTAAGTTGTCTACTTAGTCTAGCATCTCACAATTCCCTTTGGCTCATTGCCCCAAAGGGATACCTCATCAGGTAATTCATTATGTATAAATGCTATTCTTTGTTATGTGCCTCGTGATATTCCTCAGAAAAAGCCTGAAATAGGTATTATGGGGGACCCTGACAGTGATTATGAAAAGGAGATCATATTCTGAAATGAGAGTACACTGAGACTTTTCTTCCAAAAATAGTCTGTTGATGTAGAATTTCACAGTTTGAATTTTCTGTGGATTCTCTTGGTTTCTCTTCATAAATGTTTAAGCAATAGTCTTTGAAAATGCTGTCACACAAACTTTTCAGCACTACTTTTCTTTTTTGACCCTTTTCTTGAAAATAAGTCTTACAAACATCAAGCAAATCTAATACAAAGGTGATGTTCCATCTATGTATTACCCTGGTTTCTTCAGGAATTTAAGTCCCTGTGATATCATTCTTTCTTTCCTTTCACTCACCTCTTCACACATTTTTGATCTTGTTTTCCAGGTCTGACTCTGTTGACAGAGGAGTCTCAAAGTCTCAAAAGCTTTATCCAAACTCGAGGACCTACATAYCTGAGCACAGCCCAGCTAGCCACTCACTGGCCACAGGGGATACAGCTGCTCACCATCCTCTTCCCCAAGGGTGAAGGAAAAATCCTGTGTCCTGTGCTGTAAAGAGCAGCGAGTGATTGCTAATTCAGTGGGATGGGCCAAAGAACAGGAGMAGGATCTGGACATAACAGCAGAAGGAATCAGTAAGGAAGATTAAATATATTGTTGATCTGGAGAGAGCCAGCTATATTATGATGGGAGATGGAAGACACAAATTACTAAGAAGCTGAGGTTTGCTAGTCTGGAATTGTTGAATTCACTGAATTGTTATTTTCCACTCTGTTTTTGGCATTGGTTATTATTGATGCATGGAATTTTTATTTAATGTCTGTTAAGTTATTTGTTCAGGAGTTCCACTTTGAAGCAAAGTTAGTGTGTTAGCACTCACATCTGGAAAAGAGGCTCAGATGTGAATGGCTATGTAGATGTATATCCAGTCATAAAATATTGGCTACGAGAAACTGTGACATTTAATCTAAATAAAAACAACCATATCACTTTTATTCTTCCTCAGGACTAGAGGATGCTTTAAGCAACCATCGTAGTCACAACTCACAATCAAGTATTATAAAATGTGGAGAATTACTGATGTACATTAAAAAATAATCTTTTTCTGAAGCACTACTGCAAATCTATTAGGATTGAGTGTGTAGAAAAAAGAAGGATGATAGTTGGGATGTGCTGAATATATTCACAAAGAAGAAGCACCCAAAGAACAATCACTTGAACAATGCAAAATATTCTTAGAAGCTAAAAAGGAATCCTTAGCTCATAAAGCTTATAGAATTCCTCAGTTTCCATACTTTCCCTTTACTATTTGCAGTGTATACCAACCTTGTTGTATTCACAGCTTATTCTGCAGCGAACAATTTATATTTACTCACCTTAGAGCATAGGCCCTGACATACATGCAAAACCTAAAATGCAACCACCTCTGTATATTTGCAAGATATTTAGATAAATTGTGTATATTAACCAGAGTAGGAAAGATTGGAGGAATTATATTCTTTTCATTTGACAGAGAACCAAGAAAAAACTGAATCTGTATGCTTCTGTATATAGGGTCTAATGGCCCACATTACTTTATCCTACTAGCTCTCAAAGATAAAGAAGTGTGTTTGCCTTCTCTTTCTCCTGTGTCACTTAAAACACTTGACTAAACAAGCACATACGTGGCTACTTAGTAAACTCTCAAGTCTACCAAGTAGCAGGCACAGAGATTTACCATTTGATTTTGGATTAACAAGGTTATATATAGAGGTATCGGCAAGGAGGAGGGGGGGTGTTTTTTCCCAAGAACATCTGCCATAAATGCACGAATAGCACACACAAAATGGATATTTTTACAGATTCTAGTTATTCTCAAAATTTCAGTTAACATCTCCAACTGTCATAATCTTTGTTACCCTCAAATGTCAGAGAATTAGATGCTTGACATAACATAAATGCCAGAAAACTAGTCAGTACAGGATACTATCAGTAGTCCATCTCTTGGAGAATTCTAGGATCAAAACCCTGAGATGCACAGTAGAAGTAGAGAAGCGGGCAACGTAAACATGCCAAGGCCTCTTGACAAAGAAATATAAAGAAGCTACAAGACTGGCTGCAGCTGGGCTTGGGAGATGGGGAATGATTCTTGCTACAGGAATATTCTGCAAGCCCTTGGACACCACAAATGGAAACTGAAGCGAACTATACACTGATAAAGAGTACTTCTTACTGGCCAAATTTAAAATGTTAGAAACAGCTGTTCATCAGAAGTCCTAATGCTGTACGTAGCTCTAGCACCATAGGAAAGCAGCACAAAGGTATTTCAATTGAGAGTGGTGATACAAATAATTTTATTTACCACTCATTTTTGCCTGAAAACAGGATAATCTGAATTACTCTTCACCCTAGAGGGAGTCAAACCTTCTACCTAAAGGTAAACAACATTGACAGCAATAACAAACGTGCAGAGGTAATTATAACTCAATACAGAAAAGCATTTGAGTAAAGATTTTAAAAGGAAAGTGGACTTTGTGTGTTCTGAATTACACAAGTACTGACATATTTACTCTCTTTGCCCAAAAAACCCCTAAAAGTTTTCATTAAGAAAGATGGCAGGTATTTTAGAGCTCCTAGATTTCTCTGCTTTGTAAATGATAGAATTCTATTTAAAATTCTAACACTTTCAGTATTTTATGAAGCAGACACAGAGAAAATGTTTTTCTACTACCTAAACAGCACAGAATACAAAATTTTTGATCTGTACCTGACACAATATTTTTTGTCTTCTTTTTTTTCAAGTTAGTTTAACGAGTCATAAAATTCTGAGACATACTTTTGTTTATAACATGAAACTTCTTTAGCAGGAATTACATACCTACACTAGGATTCATATTACAGTATTTTAGCACTTAGATTTTTTTGGATTGTGTCTATAGAGAAAGGGAACGACATTCATAAATATGTTTTTTTCTTTGGGTTGGGTATTTTTTATTGATTTATCTTTGTTGTTTTACTTGCTAGAAACCAGGAGACTTTGGTTATCTTGCGTTTAAGGAAAGGTGAGTGAAATTTCTCAAGGTGAAATCAACACATGAACAATATATAAAGAATCGTGCAAATACTAGGACTGTGATGGAAATAAATCTGATAGAAAAAATAATAAACAATTAAATGATTTAAAGTATCAATTAAATCTATAGGTCATCTATTTTCCTATTCATCTTAACTTTTATATTGCCACTGAACCATTAAATAAAACACACAAAATCTTTTCAAAAAAACATCAGTAGGTGCAAATACAGCTACAGTCAAAATAAATGTGTTCACTGTTATTGAAAGAAATGGTTATGTTGGTTAAATATACTTGGGAACATTATTTTCTGTCGTAGCAAAAATATAATTTTACTTTAATCCCTATAGATGTTTTAAAATTTACAGAAAGTCTAGGGCTACATTGCTATACAAATGGGAATATTCTTGATAGATTGGGTTACCAAGTGTAAAATTGACTGCAGAGAAAATCCTGAAGATTTTTGCAGCAAGTGAGTCCTGGTGCAGGGGTGCAGGGGAATCATGAAAGTGTTTCTAATATGGCATTTGCAGGTGCTGAAATGTTATTACTAAGCTACCAACTGCTTTGAGGAGTCAGATGTGAAAAATTCATTTCTGGTATCAGAGGATCCACCACTGAAACAAGGTAAGACAAAATTTGTATGCGAGTGGCTTCAGTTTCTGCAGAAATCTTTTGCACATCATGAAACCTGAAAGGCTCCTCATTAGGATTCATTTGTAGATAAACGAACATGCTTTGCATGAAATCCAAACAGAAACTCAAGTGAAAAAGCTGCTTTTAAAAAGCCTGGAAGCAATTTCACAGACATTGCAATGCAGCAGTTTCCAAATAATTTATTTAAATCTCTGACTGTAGGTCCCATTTTTTTCCAATTATGAATTGGAAGTACTGGTTTTCAGCATGTCCTGATAATGCTGTGCTGAACCTGTAAACCATTCGATATAAAATTATCATGAAACAATAGAATACCGAGTAAAATCTCAAAGCAGTGGGAATAGAATAACCTCAGGTGTTGGAAAAGGAATCCACAACCTCTCCTTTCTCAGAGGCTGCCTGCACTCAGCCAGGTTTGTAACTTGGTGTTTTAGCATCTAACTAAGATTCAACTGGCGAACATCAGTCAGCAAATACATGAGGAACCATGCTGGTGAGGGCCATGGCAGCCCTCCCACTGCTCCTGGCATGATATGATATTGAGCAACAGGGGAAAAAAAATGAAGGTCCCCGCTCTGGCATAATGAATATATTTTAACATTAAATATTCAAGCAGCCCCAATGAAAACAAGGAATTTCACAAGAATAAACCATATTAATAAACTTATCTGTATGTTTACCTGTTCAACATAGGGGCACCAAAGAACTAGGGATTTGTCATCTTAGCATGTAAGATCAGTGGGATACACTCTCATTCCTTCCAAGGAAGGACATTCTTGCTGGTGGTGGCACCTCAGCCTAGACCACAGGCATCCATCAGTCTGGGTGAATTCAGCTGTACCTGCCCAGTGCTGGCATATAATAGCAACATTATCCCSACACACAGCACCAGAATGGAGCTGAAAAGATAACCTAGTGCCTCTCCAATGCAGGATCACTCCCAGCTATTTCATTCCTGACAGATAACGTTAGTCATGTACTCAGAGACTCCATTAACTCCTTAGAAAACATGCTGTGCCTCACGGGCATCTGTTAAATTTTCCGACATCTCAACTGAATTATAGGTACTTCAATTCAGCCCAATTTTTCTTTTTCAGTCATAAATGAAAATAACAGAGGTTTTTTTATTACTATTCAGAGCCGTGTTGGCATTTTGAGAGAGTTAGTGACCTGCTCAGTCCTCTCCTGAAATTAAATAGTGCTTGCATTTTTAAATCCTTTCAACCAAAATGGGAAATGACTAGCCAAAAAAGCATCCTGTAGAAAAGGATAGGGGGAATTATGTCGGATCGCAAGCTTAATGTAGGTCATGTCACATTGTGACCACATAGTGGCCTGTAGAAGGGGGAAACACCATACTGAGATGTACAGTCCTTCCTTCTACTCTCCACATCACTCACTTGAAAGAATAATAGTAAATTTATTTCCCTTTGCTTTCTTGGTCAATGCAATAAGCATTTTCATCTCTTAAGGCAAATGGGAATGCGCAAAACGATTGCTTTCAAAAAACTGAAAATTAAAAAAACCCCATGTTTCCCTCAGATTAAGACCATCCCGCTTAAACGCGAACTTAAGAATGACTAAATAAGCAATTTAACTTTAAATTCTTTCATGAGGTGTTTTACCATGCCAACATTACCACATGCTTTGCTTTACAGAGGTGGCTTTGGCATCGCTTGTGCTTTATTCTTGGTTTTCATTTGTTTGTTTGTGTTGCTGTTGTTTTTTGGTTGGCTTTTGTTTAGCGGTGTGTGTATATATATGTATGCATATGTATATAAATGTGTCTAAATGCATGCACATGCATATATATTACATAGAGTAAGTAATTGCAAATGTACAATTGTGCTAACAAACTTTGAGTTTAATTCAATTTTCCCGTTATCAATATTCAATACTGCTGGCCAACTCCTTTGCCACACTCTTCATGTGGATATTGAAGAGGCTTCAGCAAAGCTCTACAAAGACACTTCCTTTGTTCTTAGGTATTTCCTTATGATACAGCTGAAGGAGCAACTGAAAAAGAGGTCTTTGTGGCCTTTGCTCATACCGCACATTCATGTAAATTATATCATTGTATTGTGCCATGACATATCCTGCATTCATTCTTATCCCACTGGTTATTCCTTTCACACTTTCTTTCTACTTGTGGTTTATTCCAACTGTAGAAAATACAGCACACTTCCTGGTGGCACAGATTAAATTGAAACAACTTTTTTTACTCTCACCTTACTCTTCCTGGACACATGTAAAGCAGGAGTCAAAATCAGGTCCTTGGCTGGGCCGATAAGCATACTTCCACCACATTTGGGGCAACCAGGGTTTCATCCCAAAGGACCACATTCAGACTTCAGTTGCCTTTCATATCTGAAAACTAACAGGTACCAAAAAAGTAAATCATACTTTTCATTTTACTGTTTCTTGCAAGGACTGCAGACACCTATATTTTCTTGGTGTGGTGTTCTGCCTGCATGGTTGATACACATTGGTTACTACACAAAGTGGCACAGTGTTATACCTTGCAGGAAAACAAAAAAAAATACTCCTGGCTCGCATCAAATCACTGATTCTTAACCTTTCCTCCTTCCCACAAACACCAAAGAACTTGCATGCCACCACAGGTATCAATTTCTTTGAAGCTGTAATTTGAAGGACCAGTTCCCATTATCCACTGACAACAGGGAGACTCAGTGTTGGGAAAGAGAAAGACAGGGCTTGAAAGCTATGATTTTGGAAACTCAAGAAAGTAATTTCAAAAAGGATCATAATTTAACTCACAGACTTTAAAAAGAAACTAAAACAGACAGCAAAGAACAAGACATACAAAGGATGGAGGTATGTGTGAAATACTGCCTTTCTTAATGCTGATGATTTGGGCCTCAAGGGAGACCTTGAATTCACAGTTTGAAACTCTGTCATGGAGCAAGACATTCCCACTGATCTTCACACAGGAGCAAAAAGGTCTCAGATTTTGCTTTTAAGACAATGACAGTAGAGACTGAAGTAGATGTATATTCAAAAGGAGTCAGAAAGGAAGCAACAAAAGAGAGGATGAAATTTTAATGAAAAGTATATGAATAGGCATGAAAACATTTAATGAGAGATAAAAAGGGTGGCAATCAAGAATAAAAAAGTAAAGGAAGAGAAAGACAAAGCTCAGAGGAAACACATTGTTAGTGAAAAATAATGTTTAAAGGAAAAGTAATAGGGTCATAATTCTCTAAATAGCTTTGGAACCCTCTAGAGGCATTTCCTGCATGCAGTGCTTGTGCAGGCAGCACCACAACATGCACGCAACCAAGGTTATGATGCTTGCATATTCTACCAAGGCTGATAATTTGGACAGACAGATGTGCAATTATTGCATATTGTTGAAAGACCAAGTGCATTGCAGCAAGAGATAAAAATGCTCCTTTTTGACAAAATGCTGCTATTTGATAAACATGCTGGTATTAGATAAAAGTATGCACGTCAGAGAACTGGAAATAGGAATTGGTTGTATTTCTGTTGCTGAGGCTAATTGACCTTAGGGGGCTTGGGTTTTTTGTTTGGTTGGGTTTTTAAACAACAATGAAAAGTATCACTTCTTGAATCTCTGATTTTATTTTTGTTTAGGTAGCATTTTGTTTAGATGCCATTTTTAGACTGTCTTAATGTCTGATGACTGTGTGGGTTTCTGCAGGTAGAATTTGACAGTGAGTAAGGCCAGCAAAAGACAATTCCTCATTCTCCTTTAGCTGTTCTGTCTCATCTGAGCATCTTTGGAGAGCTCAAGGCGATATTTCACAGTTTTCAGTACAGTTGAAAATGGCCAGGTTTATTTCCACGAACCTTTGCTATAATTTTGTTTCAGAGATGACTTTATGCTTCTGAAATACATTTCTTCTCCTTTGTCTTCAGATTCTGTGTTCTATAATTCACTTTTTGGTTGTCATGTTAATCTTTTTAGTGTTATCTGAGTGCTTAGGAAATGATCCATCAAATATTCAGGTTACCACTCAGCTTGTATACCAGTTAATTTTGCATAAGTATGATACTACATAAAATCCAGGCTATAAAGTAGTCAATGTGGGTTACATGAAAAGCAATGATTAAGAAAACAAATGAATCACTATGACACTGTTTACTGTACTTCATAAAAACACCCAAATTAAACCCTCCTATATCATTCTAAAAACCTGAAATTTGGAAGAATCTTACACTGATCATGACATCAACCCTTCCACTGCTAAATATGTCATAGCATATCAGGAAAAAAAAAGAAAAAAAGTGAAGGTATTGCATTCAACAGCATGGTAGAGTTCCTGTGCTCCATCAACGTACTAAGGTCATACATCTTACAAACCCTGCTGTCTCCTGTGGATTTAGTTAATAACAGAAGGAAGTTTCTTTGGGATATACTGCCAGGTATATGATACACACTTCAATGAGAGGAATTTTTTTACCTTATTCTACAATGGTGGCTTCAGAAGGAATTATTATTTCTAATTCATCTGTCTTGTAGAGACAAGTCAGAAGTAGTAAAATGTAAATCTCTTTATAAATAAATTAATCCGATCCTTTTTCATTCATCATCTCAGCGACAAAGCTCTTTTGTCAACTGAACAGATGTACTAAACACTTACTTGTCACTTGCATATGTTAAAAGAGCAACAATTATAAAGAGATAATTTCTCCTAATACATGTCAAAGCAGAATAATTCTTTTTTTGTTCAGTAATTTCCTTGTGTGTTTGGTTGCTTTACACCAGTTATGAACTTCTAGCACTATTCATATATGGAAGAAGAATGACTAATATATTGCTACACCTTTTTGAATTCCAGGAACCCATAGTTCCTGTTACACCTCTATTCTATCCTTCTATCAAAATGCAGAGAGTTTATGACCTCAGAATGAAAAAAATACTTGGTAAAGTATTCATTTTAAAGTGAAAATGCTGAGGTTCCACCAATCCTTAAGCTAGAACTTCATTCCCTTTAATTTTTCAGCAATAGACATACTTTGCAACAGAACAATTTTCTTGGTAGGTCATAGTTCTTTCGTTTTCCTAATGATTTAACACTCTTCAGAGGTTTTGTTGTCATTGCTGTTGCATTTTTAAGTGAAATGGAAAAATTTCTTCAAAAACAAAAAGAATGTTCTCCATTCGACTATTAGAAAAATAAAGATGAATAGATTGTCACTGGTATCATAAGGAAATTAAATACACTTTCATCCTGTGGAAAAATAACATAAGTGACAAAAATAATGTCACAATATAAAAACTATAAAGATATTCAAGAACCATCCTTGAGTTCCCATATAGAAATGATACTTTTATTCTATTCTTTTACCTTAAATCACCTGCTATTCTAATTCTGGGAGATGCATCATACTATATTGAATCCTGACTTGGCTTTGTTCCTATGGAAATACAGTAAGAATGAAAATTACATCATCCAAACTAAGATGCCCAAAATATGTGAAGATATTTCAGTCTTGAAAATAATAATAATAATAATAATAATAATAATAATAATAATAATAATAATAGTTGTGCTTGAGCGAAGGAACAATATTGTACATTTTGCAAGCACTCTTCAGAATTCTGGTAGAAAGGGAGCTTATCAGCCAGAGCTATTATAAACAAACTGCAGCTTAGGTTAAGAGGTCCTTCAAGAAGGAGTGCCTAACAAGCCATTTCCTACTGAAGCATTCAGTAAGTCAAAACAGTGGGCATTAAAATAACTGATATCTTTAAACATTCCTTCTGAGGGTCAAAAGTCAATCTCGTATCCTGCTGCCTTCAAGAAAAAATCAAGCACTGGTAGCACATTTCCAGAATTTTTCACAGGTTGTCTTCCTTACCTGTTTCAGGCTGATAATCCCTGCTCTCTCCTGGAAAAGTAAGAAATAAAGGTACTTGTGTATTCATCAAGATCTGTCGGAAGAACAAAGCAATTAACAATGTTGATGAATAATTAGCATTTGGGACTCCAAATGAAGCTGTAGTCTCTTCATTCCCATCCTAGGTAACCAGACCTTCTATCTGCTTATAGCTATAAAAAAATTAAAATAATAATAATTTTTTTAAAAGGTAACAAGGAAAAGATAGCAATCCTACTTGCTACCTACAGAAAAAAAATATGAAAACACATTGAACAGGAAATTAATGCAAATCTCTGAACAAATACTGTTATGTATTATTTTCTTCTATTCCACAAATGAAATACAGTTTCTATAATTTGTAAAATGATTTCTGTCAGATCCATGAAAACAAAACCAAAGCTGTGCAAGCTGTACTTGCAGTGTGACCACAAACCTCTGTTTCCACACTAATCTGCACACAGACATAAATCCCTGTGCATGCATATTTGAAATAATGGAGGAAGGCTGAAATCACCCGAGGAAAGTTGTGCTGTCTCATTTGTTTTTTGCAGCATGAGGATTAATCTCTTTTCTGCGTAATGCCAGAAGCTAGCTGATTGCATTGGAGGAGGATTCCCCTCCTCTTCTTGCTCTCCTTCAAGAAAAAACTTCTTATGAAGCACTGGAGATTGCCTATGTCTAAAGGCAGGTCACACTGCACGGTTATGCTGGGGGTTTTAGGATCTCTAGGTCATTACTGAAATTTCTTGATCATTTAAAATGTTAGTCTGGAATTTTTTTTCCTCTCTCAGAAAAAGAGGATTTTAAAATCTGTCTTGACCAAACATGGCACACTGTACCTCCCACAGTCAGCTCAGCATGTGATCAGCTGGTAACCCATTTCATTTTCTTTCTCTTCCCTGTTCCCATTATATTGCTACTGTAGCTTAAGCAGCACTAGTGTTTTCTTTACTATCTAGTGTGGCCAGTGTGGGACCTCTAGTGTGAATGTCAGAGAAGACGAAGATATTTTGTTTTGGATTTGGGGTTTTGTTTGCTTGGTAGGGTTTTTTTTGCACAAGCAATTTTAGGAGGCTGGACACAGTATTGCAGGAGGCCCCTTCCAGTTCTACAGCCCTGTGCTGACATATTTAAAAATCCCTAAGATTTAACTGGTTTAGGAACAGTAAAGTTATTTCATTTGACTTGAATAGCTCTCTTCCTATAAGAGAGCAACTTTAGCATTACTGTAATGCTGAATTCACCTTTCAATACACATCATTACTGATTTTTCCACCATCACCCCCATCTTCATGCCATGTATTTCTATACATTCTAGAACACTACGACTGACATTTCTGGGTAAAGCCAAAATGAAACTAATTAAAAAAAAAAAACCACCAAACCAAAAAAACCCACTTCTAAATATGAAGGCTACCCCTAGATAAAGTTAAAAACTTAAACACTGAGTGTCAAAAGCAAGCAACTGTATACTCCCAATGTCATAATGTGTAAGGACTTACAGAGAATAGTTGTCTGTCTCAAAACACTGTCAAAGCCACAGAAGGAACTTGCCATAATTAAGCCACCATAGTGAGTACTTGAAATAAGCACAGGAGAAAGGTGCTAATTCCAGGCCCAGCAGAGGTGAGGTCTGGTTAGCACATCCTGGTTAATGCATCTGGACAAAAATTCCCATGGTGGTGAACTATGGAAAAGGAAGTAAATGCTTATACACATGCTACCCCAAATTGCAGGAGTATCTGCTTCCACCATGTGGGTGCTTGGAACCTGGACTGTATAAAGGTGATGACTCCAAAAGAACTTTAAATAAAATCCATATCATTGACTTTGGCATATGGTTTCATTTGCACCTTACTTCCGACAGAGACATCTCTCACTAATCAGATTATAACATACAGTCCCTTAGAAGAGACAGAAGAAGATGAGCAAATTCTAGTTCTAATCAAGTAAGTCAACACTACATTGAAATATCTAATGCTTAGATGTTCTTTTTATCACCTATACAAAGTAAAAGCATAGAACTAGGATACAGTTTTAAATTTATTTTCATTGGGCTTAAGAGAAGGAAAAGAAAAGGGACAAAATTAAATATAACAGGTAGACAATCCATAAAGTACACTAAGCTCATCAATTCCTCACAAAAAAAATACTGGTAAATGGCCAAGTTATTTAACTTTACAGAACAGCTGCCTAGCATTCACAATACTCAGTGCCATTAATGCTATCTCACAAAAGCTCAGAATACTTTTATTTGGGTTAAAAGAATGTCATTTGCAAAAGCAGTTCAGGAAAGAAAGCTGTTCAAAACACCTTTGAGGAGCTTCGACTCAGCTCTGATGGATATACCTTGATTTCAGTTTTAATCTAATCCTAAATACAAGAAATTCCTTTACCAGCTAATTTTCAGTGCAACTTCATGAAGTTAGTGTATTGTTTGAGGCATACTCCACTGTTAATATCCTCATCTCTGCTGTCCCAGATCCATGAGAACAACTTAATCCACAAAGGAAGAACTACAATCCCAATATTAGTTTTCTACCACTTTTGTGTGTGTGTTTTTTCTTTTTTGTTTTCCTTCATTCTGTTGTTATGGAACAAGGTTTAAAAAAAGGCTCAGCAGCATAATAAAACTTTGAGCTTTCAGCAGAGCTGTAGGCTAAAATACTTACCAGCTCAGCCACTGCAGGCAGTAGGGAACTGGTTGTTGCAGGGTGCTGATAACCTAATTTTTTTATATAGCAAAAGAGACTCCTTGGTTCCAGGTTGATTCTGGGGAGGACAAATGGAGTTACTCTGCTTGCAATTCTGTCACTTTGATCAAGATTAGCAGAAGAGGCCAGCAGAGCCATGTAAAATCAACCATTTACATGTGGCAGGAACAGGGAGGAAATATTACAGCAGATGATCTTGAGTCTTCTTGAGCAAAGTTAGAATGTAGAGTGCAGCATAAGATGATGGTAAGAAGGGCATTTAGCTGAAAATCTGAGCCTCGGAAACTTACCTGATCTCATGCTTGTGGACTAAAAATCTGTAACATTTCTTAATCTTGACACTGGAAACTACATTTTCCAGGAAAAACACAAAAGAGTATCTATATTTTTCTCCAAAGTAACTCCATTCTCTCTCTTTTGAAAATAAATGGATATTTGCATAGTTCATTAAAAAATCTATTTCTTCTAATATCTTCACCTGAGCCCATTCCTTTTAACAGAGTTATCGTGCTGTTTTGAGAACTTTTTTTTTCCTTTTATAATTTCAAAATTTACTGTGTTGTATTTCTATTCAGAGATCTACTTTTCATTCTGTGAAGCTAACCTTTTGTGCTGACAGATCTCCAAAGCCAGAGCAAAGGCAATAAAGCAACGGCTGCCACAGGAACTGGCTATCATTTCTATAGGAAACTTTCTCTCACCTGAATCTGTCAGTCTGCTGYGAAAACATGACTGATTTCTCATCACTGGAACTATGAAATATAAATCTTCACATATCAAGTTTACAAAAATTTTCTTATTGTTCCTTTACAAATTCTTCCACTTCCTTTTTATGTAATAACCCAAGACTTCCCAAGTTTTACTTTCACGCTTTTAAAATTCCTGTTAAGTCTGTAAATGATTCTTTTTTTTTCCTCAGTACTATCTAAGCAGGCACTAGATTCATGGAAAAGTTCASAATTATGTTTTGTAACTGCTACTTTTTTTATTTTATGTTGATACATACTAATATTTTTGTCTTTTTGAGCGAGGTTATATATAAAATAGATGCTTATTATTCTTACTACAACTCCAAAGATGGTTTGCTGGAATACGTATGAATCATTCTATCAATTCCTTTCCATATGAGTCATCTTATATTTTTCCAAAACTGTGCACCTGAACTTACATTAATGTTTTTCTAGCTTTGGTTAATCTAAGGGATTCTGACATCTGCAGAATTCCTTCCCTTTTCCCATTGTCTCTGCCACTAAATTCAGAAGTAAACATATATTTCAAAGTGATCAGTGAAGAAAAACAGGACAATTTTCAAAGACTTCTTTTCCATGACTGCTGGTCCTAAAGAGTTTTAGAGTGAAAATATTTTATAAACAAAGTCAAGGCAATATATATATGGATTATTTTCTTAACTCCACAGCACTAGGCAGGAAAAACACGGGCTGCATTCATATGGACTGTACACTGAGTGGAAAAACTAGGCTTCAATCTGAAACAAGATAATTTCTCTAAATATCGTTAAGTAGCAGGAAGCTGCTGCAGGCAAACTGCTGTCTGCATCCATGCATCCAGGAAATATAGCTGATTTTCTGCTCGCTAAAACTTTTTCTAAAAAAAATGTTTTTAATTTTTAGCAAACTTAAAAAAAAATTAAAAAAAGTAGAAAACCACATGGCATTGCAGGCTGTCCTGGAAAAAAATAAGTGAACATGATGTTGGATTATTTTGCTAGTCTCAAGGAAGATCATTCAGCAGAGTCAGTCAATACGACCAAAATGTGCATTTATAAAAACTACAAAAAGACTTCCGTGCCCATGACAGGAGGTGATTCAACTAGCTGTCTGGCAGTAAAGGTTGTTTACCAGGTTTTGGATTCCTAATTGGGTGCCTAGCTTGCTAAGTAGCAGCTGGTCTTTAATTAGTTGAAAAATTATTATCACTAAAAGTTGCCATAAAAAGAAAGAGAACAATATAATTAAAGCGTTAGAATCCATATGGTGGGATATGTATCTTCACTTGTCAATAGCTGTTTTTCCTCTCTTTTCCACTCAGCATTAATAAGGAAAAACTGTGCATTTGCCAAAAAGTTCTCCTTTTTTAATTTGAATTGAAAGTAACATTAAATTGGAAATGTGCTGAAACACTGTACATAGTGCAATGTTTCTCTTTGACTGTGGAGTTATCCAAGAAGCTATTTTCCACAGGGGTGAGTTAGGATTGATGAGTCACCCTTGCCAGCACACCTAATCATGATAGGACATCATTATCTCACCTTCATTCATTATTTATAAAGTAAAACTAGATGAAAACCTCTTTGCATGTTAGACTTAGCAAAACACAAATTTTATGCCTGTGATGTATTAAATATGACCATAGCCTGAATGCACATTACAATCTGCAACTGGAAATTTGCACTATAATTGCCTGAAAATATTTTATACAACACTTTCTCCAGTGGTTTACAGCCCTTCTCTGCACTTCAGGATTATTTGCCTAATGCATGTGGAATGATGAGACTACATGTGAAGCAATAGGGTGTTAATACAAGTAATAAGTTTAGTCTAGTCTTTTAAACACCTGTGCTATCAATTTTAATATTATAGAGTGTTACACTGTTTTTATACTTACTGTACTTACTGATTTTGTCAAGGGGGAAGGGAGTAGGATAATATTACTTAGTTTTGTAATAACTGAATYGCCTCCAGTCCAAAAGCTGCCAGAATCATCTTGTCCATTAACCATCCATTTTTTGGTGGAGAAATTCAGCAGCTGGGAAAGGTATTTCCTTGTAACAGTGGTGCAGTATTAAAGGAAAAAACAGAGGAAGAAAATACACTCTGTTTAGTAAGCAGGTTAGCTATGGAAAATGGATAAACTCTACATTGCTCATATTAGCAGTGTATTACCTCCACTTATCTGCATCTGTTATTGTTTAAATAAGAGCAGAGAAATCTAGGAAATGAAATTATCTTCTGCACTACAAGGGCAGATTGCCAGTATTCCAAGTCTAGATAATCTTTCTTATGCGAAGGCAAAACCTGGACATTCAGCATAAAAGAAAGGAACTATTTGAACGCCTAAATTTCCCAGTGACTCAATTATCCTGAACTCTCTCTGCAGCACAAAATTGAGAAAATATGTTTTAAAATAGCCCTTCACCATAAAATCAGTTGATTCTTGGCAGTAACTACATACAGTGGAACAGCCTTTCATAACTTTACATAAGCTTTTCTTTAAGGTTATGAATTTGCAGACAAAGTAGAAAATACACATCAGCTAAGCAGCACAGAGCAACATGCATCAGCTTCAGTCCTTCACTGCAATGCCTTCCAAAAGGCAAGTCATTTTATTTTTTCCCTGCTGAAGTACTGTTTTCTCTCTAGATTTCTCCACATTCAGACCTCACTCGTATTAGGTCACTGCAAGGCACCACAAGAGATGAATGTGCTGTAAGGCAACTATAATACAGTAAAAAATTGTATCAACATTCCATCTTCAAATACTTATCACCAAGTCTCCAAATTACATTGCTGGAATGAAGAAAAAAGGCTTATCTAGGAGTTCCATTACATTTTTCTCTTGACCTGATTTTAATAGGATGCTAGTAATCTTCTGTAAGTTAAGATACAAATGTTTTTCTTGTTGAACATGAATTTAACACTTCTATGTATATAAAAAAGATGTGATTTCACTTTGGCACATGGGGATGATATTGGACTTTCATTTAGATTTAAGGTTTGATCTGTTCCAATTTAYCTTTTTGAAGAAAACAGCTTGAAAATGCAAATTTTTACCAAATTACTTAAATATTTTTTTCATTAAACTTTAAATATTAWTTTATAATTCAAAGACTACTGAAATAATTCTGTGTTCAACTACTAACTGATTAATGGCTCCATAATACTTTAAAACAGGACTTAACACCTGTGGAGAACAGAGACAAAATTTAAAAAATGTTTCAGAAACAGACACTGCTTTTTATAGGCAGAGGAATTTGTGTGGGGGGGGTGATGTTTGAGTTAATATATTTAGTTCTTCTCCATTACTGCATTAATGATGGTTAACATTTTTTTCTATCTCCCTGTCACCTCTATGGCACAAAAAACATGGGTTGCATTCTTGACTCATTGTGTGGTGAAGTACTTCAAGAAACTATAGAAAGAAAGTGAAGGCACTTGTCTCTCATCCCGGCATTGCTATTTTAAAAATATCACTACTAATGTTTGACACTCACAATGTTCCCACCAGTGTTTTGGTAACTGAGGTGTGTGACCACTTCCCAGTCTGCATAGAGAAGAGAGGTACCGATTTAATCTGACACTAGAAATGGGTCAGTGGGACTGAAGGAACCTCTCTCCCTGTAATTCTAGGAAGCATGGGAAGGGGGAATCTGAAGAAAGGGAAAAATGGACCCAGTAGTAAAGGCCAAGTTGGCATTTCACAACTATGCAATCCACTTGGCTTCAACAGCAAACCTGCTATCAGCTTAACTGCAAGGCAACGACGGCAKCTTCGAAATATATTTAATACACACATGCATAGCAACTAACAGCAGCAGAAGGGGCATTAGCATTAGAGAAATAATAGATGAACTGCAAAGAGAAGTGCCATGACTAAATAATTTCATTCAAAATGTACATGTACAAGCACAAAAGTGTACGTGTCACCAGTCTGCTACACAACCATTTTCTTCAAGTTTATAATAGACACGCAATAGCGGTCTGCCATTTATTTACACTTACAGACAGCTTTGTTGCAGTCAAGACCCAATAAGTTTTCTTCCAATTAAGCTGAATCCATATTTATTTAAGTTTTTCTCTACTTTAAAATTCATTTCAATTTGAATCTGTATGGGAAAATGTATCAAAATAAGGTATCCTAGTTGCCAGATTGCTGCATGGACCTAGATTCAACCTTCATGTAATTTCCAGTGGCAGGTGATAAATGAAGAGATGAAAAAAGAGAACTGGTACAGAATCCTGATGAGCAAGCCCTTTCTAACTTCAATCAGAAAAAATGAAGACTCTATTTGATTTCCATGAAACAGACTGTATATTACAAGCAGCAGCTGGAAAAGAGCTTATTAAAAACGTAACCGTTAAAAGATGACACTCTTATGGTATCTATTTTCTGTGAGGGCTGAGACTCCCTGACTGTCTCACTGAAAGTTCTTTAAACTCAATAAAGCTTACAAGGGAAGCAGGATTGAATACAAAATAACAGCAGCAAAATAATAAAGTGAGAAAATCTTTATTTCTTTAATCACAGTTATCAAATACAATAATAGTAAGCCAGCATTCTGCACCGCAGAGTAGAGACTGGTACAAAAGATTTTAAAAGATAAAAAGAAATTTTTGATTCTCTAATCTAAAACAAATTTCTGGCTAGTGACTTGATATTTCATTCCCTGGAAAATCAGCCCATACTTAAAACTAGRAAAAAAAAATCATCTTGGTAGAGTCCCTCAATATAATTTTAACAAGCTAAAAAAATTAATATTTGTACTTCATAATTTCACTAGATATTACATGTGTACAACTTTTGCCTTGATAAGTAGTCACAAAGACCATCTGCAAGACATTTAGATATTAAGAACATAATCAGTTTAGAGATGTATATTTGTAAAACAGTCTAATACGTATCAGTTGAAAATTCTGCAATCTATTATTCACTAGACTGGTTTGGTATGGAAAAATGAAAAAAAAGAACCTACTTGATCTCTTGGCTCTGTAGAATTTTTTCATTGTTTCTGGGTTTTATGCTTCAACAAGGTGAGCTGYCTGGTAGATTTTTCCCTTACAGCTCCAAGTTAATGCAAAATTCTGAGATCCAAAGACCACAAGGGGCAAAAATAAGCAACCTATAATAGCTTGCTTACATTATTCAGCATGTGGTATATAAGCATACAGTATTTACAAGACTCATTTTACATGCACATTAATTATGGAAAATTAGAGACACCAAGAGAGCACCATTAAGCATCGATTAGACACTAAGAATGCTGGCAGTGCTAGTAATGAGAAACCTAGATTACTTCCAAAGGGAAGGCAGTTCATTAATATTTTGCTTCTCAACAGTTCAATTAAAACATGCCTAATGTACTGGACATTAACCTTCGGGGGCCTGAATCAAATTGTAGATCAGAGTGAGATAACCTTACTCGTTTCTTGAAGATGCAGATGCAACTTCCTGGGGAACTTTTATTGCTGTCAAACCAGTTGATCACCTTATTCAGAAACCTCTTTTAAGTGACACACCTCCTTCACCTGGAAATGTTTAGGACAACACCAAATAAATTGATGAGAAATTTTTCTCTTCCACTGGAATCTGGAGTTCCACAACTGAAAATAAAGTGTACGCAAATATCAGGGAACACAAGAACAAGAATTTGGTCTTAAAAAGGAGCATAAAAAGTGGTAACATCTCTTTTTCCAATTGTGTAAAATGTATGGCATGCTGAATGTGGTAGGTGTCAGCCTCCATAGTAAAGCTTTCTCATGGTTCAGTTAATTGTCAATTAACTTGAGTTAACTGATTGTGAAAGAAATTAAAAATTACTTTTAAAATATAAATCTAGTTTGCTTCTAGAAATCTATGGCAAAAGGTTCTGATTCTGGGAAAGAAAACACTTTCTAGTGTACATGTAAGTTCAAAAGTTGTTATTGAAAGCAGATGGTGATATGAACTCTAGCTTCCTAATAAACGATAGTTATTGCCTGAAATGTAATATATAAATAGGAATGTTCATGAAACATTGTTTTACTCAGAATAAAGCCTATATAATTTTGCTTGCATACAGAATTTTTATTCCTGTTGGCCTACTAGACATTTTATCTTGATAATAAAAATATAGTAGGAGAAAGTAAGTAATTTTTGCAAGCCAAGTAGCATATAAACTGGCCTTCTGTTTAAGACCTAATCATAAATACAGTTGCATTCTTCACTGTGCAATTTCTTTTCACAGTTCATTAATTGCAAAGAGATAACTTGAATGGTAAGTTTGCAGTTTTATGATAGGGTCCTGTATGGCCATGAGGGAAGGATCTACTTTTATGTGTTCTTCTCACTAATGATACATCCGGGAATAGAAAGGTGAATACCAAGAGCTAAGAAGCAGAAAACATTTATAAAAAGAGGCAGTATACAGCATACTGTACTTTTGGAGGCAACAGACCTGTCTTCAATTTTTACTACTTATTTTTCATCTCTGAACAGCTGACAATAGGCAAGGATAAAGATCCTCTTCATAATAACAAGGGAGCATGAGTGCACCAGAAAACAATCTGACCACTCTTTATTTAACAAATAAAAAAAAATATTTAAAGGTGTTGAAAATGGAGGTGTTAGAAAGAGTGAAATAAGGTATATACAACAGCAATTCTTACCTATTCATTGCTTTTGCTTAGTGCAATCAGGAAAAAAATTGAGTGCTGTGCCTGTCTATTAAAATGTCTGCTTAAAAAGCCCAAACAAAAACTTGAAAGTAAAACTTGAATGCATTATGTTAGTTGATTTGTAAAATATCTTTGAATCACTTTTTAGTTGTAATGAAGGTTTTTCTATGAAAACCAAATTGATATAAGAGCATCACCAAAAAAGGTTATCAATAGGTAATATATGAGACGGTTTAACATTTTCTGGTTTCTTATACGCTTTCAAACATACCAGGTTATGTCTACCAGAGACCCAATATTTCACTGCATGACATGCTTGACTAGCCAAACCAAATCACATCAAACCTCCAGTATCTGTGATGATGGAGGTAGTATTTAAGGTAAACATTCAAAAGGAGAATTCACCCTAACACTATTATAGTTAATGAAAATCTGGACAAAAATCTGGACAAAAAACATTGTCCATTTAAAACATGGACGCTCATTTCAGAATATATCAAGAAAAGAAATAAGGTTAGTTCCACAAAAAACTATTATTTGGCTATAGATTTCATCAGTCTCTCTCAAAGAGTCCAGAGTGACAATAAACTAAAAACTCTAAAAAAAATCATCTACTTACTAATAAGATATGCTTTTGATATCGCTCAGGATTGCAAGTCTCAGGTACAGCTCAGAGCATATGCTCAAAAATAGAAAATCACTGTGTTCTTTACAGAACTACAGTGTCCACAAGCTGGAAGAGAATTAGAGAAAGTCCTAAATTCTACTACCTTGAACTGCCTCAGGTTTTCTACAATAACTGAAATAAAAACTTGATGAAACCACATAGATAACACTCACCTTTGAAGTCCTCAGCAAGACACAGGCGCAATTTCTTGCCAACGAATTCTGACGTCAAGTCAAGTAATTTGAAACATTTGCTTGATTGCTATAACCCATCTGATGGAAAAAGAATTACTCTAAGGCAAATAACATCCACCTACTGCAAAACTGATTTGAATTTCAGCATGGGTGTCCTCCCTCTGTTTTGTTAAATGGCTCCCAAAAATCTTTCAATAAAGGAAACTTTTGCAAACACATTAAAGAGGCAGGTTATTTGCTTTAGGTTGTTCCGGGGCGGGGGGGTGGTGGGTGGGTTTGTAATAGAATTTTCAAGATGAATTTCTGGCTGCATATTTGGAATTCTAAGCTAATATCTTTTCTTGAAACCCAAGTAGTCTGGAGAAAGAGGAGATGGCTGCAAGAGACTCAGCTGGAGATAAACTAACTGCTAACTGCAGAAACATCAGATTTTCTGTAACTAATTTCTCATCACTGGCCATAACAAATCAAGGTCGCAYTATTTAAGTAAACAACATATTCAGGGCTGTTGAATCTCAACAGCAATATCTTATGTAATACTGTCAGGTTATTTTTACAAACCCCAACAGTAAATGGTAAATAATGTAAATTTGCAGTTTTTATTAATTCAGTCATAGGTGAAAAACTTTTGGATTTTTTCATAACTGACATTAAAAAAGATCAATAATCATCACAAGATATGCATTTAGCCCAGAACTACTATTCAGTGAGAACTAAACAAGTTAATGCTGATATGATGTAGCTACTATTTAAGAAAGCAAACCTTAATAAAAGGTCTTTTAAAAAAATTACCTTTAGTATCCTTTTTGTATCAAGATTTATGTTGTGAAAAATAAGTTTTCAAAATTAAACTTGGTTACTAATACTGAACATTCATAGAAAGCTCAAGCTATTTAGAACTTTTCTCTAAAATCTGAAAGGAAAAAACCAATGAAGATGCATTTGCTATTTAATAAGTAAAACCAGAAACTCTTAAACTAATGGTCACATTTATTGCTATTTTAGAGATACTTCATACTTGGCTTTCTATATTCTAGTTCTTAGAACAGATCCTATGCAAGCATTTTTAAACCTCATTTACCTTGCCAGGCTGTGCTATATAAGATCAAGAACTGACACAAAGGGAATTAATCCAACTATCTACAGGTTATGGACAAAATGTACTGTTGTTCTACTCAGTGATTTAACCAAGATTCCAAGACATACTCCTACATGAAATTTTAGTAATCTCTCATGAAACTTGATTTCCCCTGGAAGGAAAGCCTGCAAGAATCCTCAATGGAAAGATGTTCTACTTGTAACAGCTTGGGAAGACCTCAGAACTGTTACATGCAGTTTAAAATATTTATCATCCAATGAGCTTTAACAGTTCCARTATGTAGGATAAATGAGTAAACAGTGGGAAAAAGAGACACTCCGAAAGCAAACAAAAAGTGCTGGACACCCATCAAAAGCATAAACTACTAAGACACAATAAACTAAAGGCTAATGGCTACAATCTATTTGAAGAAATATTTCAATCATGCTGTAATTTAAATAGATATATAAAGCCAAAATAGTCAAATACAAAGAAATTATCTGCTTTTAAATTAAACATATTGTAAATGTAGGTGGGGAGAAAACCATGTATAAAACTCATACATAGAGCAAACCTCAACCTATTAGTTCTTAAACTGTCTACAATACTGGACAAACCAACGATAATTAAATTTTGAAAGAAAATACTATACTGTTTATGTAGCCAAAGCTATAATTTGCAAGTAACTGTGTTACTACCAGGCACAACAAATATTATAGGATCATTAAGGAACTGACCTAAAATAGTTTAAAAAGGCAAAGAGAGTACATTTGCTTTAGTTTGCCTTCTGATTTGCTGAGGACTAAAAATACAAGTATATAGAAGATCTTCAGAGGCATTTACAGGAATGGGTTACAGAACTTTGGAATACCTATTAGCCAACATCTAAACCTCTCTCTCTCAGTTACTTCTGTGAAATCCCTTTCTCTAAGGAAGCACTGAGACGATCTCTACCAGGACTTAAGAAAAAGGTTAAGGCAACCTTGACATAATGGTCTTGACCATAATGCACATACTACCTGCAAACAAAGGCAAAAAAAAAATTCAGAGCTGTCATGGGATCTAAACAGAAATCATGGCTAAAATTTGAATCATAAATTAGACCAGAGTGGGAGGGTGTATATAAGATACCTTGAAGATTAGGAAGTTCCAGAGTCTAAGACACAGAACAGGGTCTTGAGCAGAAAGAGGCAGGGCTCAATACAGTCAGGTAGACTAAGCAAAATTCTGAACTGCAGTTGAACTACAGGTAAGCAGGAAGATACAAYTGTCTACTGCAGCTGTGGTATTAACAACCACATCCTTCTTTCTCATCACTACCACAGATCATCATGAATTTCTAGTGAAAGATGAGTGGTAAAGCATAACAGGAATATTCTCAAAGAAATCTCAGCAAAGACAATAACTAGACCATTAAGCTACAGCAGCGGTAAGAGCTAAAACAGCAGGACTGTTTTTCTCCTTAAGTGAGCTGCAGACGGATCCCATTTTCAGTGGAGCTGCAAGCAAAGCAGTGCAATCTCCAAACTGACTGTGAACCATTGAAAAAACTTTGCGAGGCTTTCTGCCTTTTTACATAGAACAGCATAGTCTCAAGAAACACTGAGTTTGATAAATACTTCATTTTTTGACAGCACAGATAATCTCTCCAGTGGTTCAGAAGCAGGAATACTGCATCGAAGAATTCTGAATCTTCCCAGGCAACCTTGTCACAATAGGCTCAGTTTTGCAAGGAAGTACATATTTTTGCAAACAATTCAACTTGGAATACGTTCAATCTGTCCATCAAGGTAGTCTGTTTCTACCCCACACATATATAGTTCGGGTTTCCCAATGTAACCTACTGGAAGCACAATTTCTCTTAAGCAGCCCAAATCAAAAGAATTTTTTGGAGCTCAAAACAGGGACTTGGGTCAGTACTTTTTTTTCTATTTTTTTTTTTTAGTTTCCATTTGGACTCAAGCAGAATTGAAGCTGTTCTAGTTCAGATTCAAGCAAAGTCTGACAGCTGACTCTCCCACTGAAACAGACTGCACCTGGAAAACAGGATATAAAAATCAGAGAGTTGATGTAACAGGGTAGGCCTATAACAAAGTGTAAAAGCCAGTGAGAGATGCACCCCTTACTTCCTTACTCCTGCAGGCACCACCCCCATCCCTAGCAGAGGATGTAAATTTTTTCTTAGACTTCTTAATCTGGAATTTGAGCTGTGGAGATGGTAGTAACCTGGCAGCACTCATAGGAACACAAACTGTGCCAGCCCTGTATCAGGGGAGAGAAAAATCATAGTAGTGAGATAAAATTCCTGTAACTTTTACCCTCAGATAAACCTGTACCTCCAGAGCAGTCTAAAACTACCCCAATACATGACGGCAAAAGGCACCCCAGGGGTGCCCCTGGCAGACAGAGCTGGAGGCATCCTAACAACTTGCCTTAGGCAGAACAGCCCAGAGCTCTTCCCAAGGAAGAAACAMAAATCAACCATATGGCCAAGCCTTCCCCATTAACTGAAGAAATCTTTGGGGATATCCTTTCCCCACTGGACAGATTATTGGATAACACTTGCAAAACCTTTTAATGCAAAAATTGCATCTCAACCCGACTCACAGCAAAGGTAAGGTCTGCGTGAACACACTCTGTAGATCTCAGGTGGTGAAACAGACTCCACACCAAAGCAGTCTCTGCTGAGGCACAAAACCTATTAGTCAAACTGCTCTTTTGAACTGGCATCCCAAAACAGTACCTCAGAAAGAGATCTGTTTCGAAGAAAAATTCTAAAATAGCAGACAATATCCAGCTCAAGTAAAGAAAAAGAAAACAAAGAATCTAGTTTGTATTTCCTTTTGGGTTTTCATTGCTTCCTTTGCCCATCCTAATAAATGTGAAAAAACCCACACCCAAACAGAAAACAGGCATTATGTTAAACAATATAAACACTGGTTACATGTCACCTTTACACCTACCTATCACGGTTGCAGAAGTGTAACAAAGTAATGATGAACCTGAGATTTACTAAGATTTATTAAGATATTAATCTTAGTCTTCTCACTGTTATAGGCCTATACATAAAATACTGGTCTCCCATTTAACTTCATTTTGCAGATGAGGAAGTAAGCTCTTACCAGGTTATTCAACAGCTTTCATATGCGCAGACAGAATTTTTTTTTTAACATTCTTACTGATTTTTTTTCCCTGAAAAAATCCCATCACCTAGTTCTGAGAAATAGCATTTATTCAAATAATTACAATTCTCTGAAAATTACACTTTACCAGTCCTCAACATGGCACAGGAACAACAAAAGATCAGCAGCCATTAAGATATTGCAACAAACCACATTTATTCTGCAGGTCTTATATCAGTCTGAAACATGTAGTGCAACAATAATGTGTCGGATGATCAGTCCAAAACTTTGACACCTGTTTAAAATAATTAATTGTAAATTTAATTTCTACTTCCCTAAATAAGTGTTACTTGTGTTAACACTGTCACCATTCAGTGTGCCTCTGTGAACGTGCACACAAATGTATGCACGTGTGTTCGTGTATGTATACACACAACCCCAAATTTAAACACATTTTATTAAACATCTTCTTGATTTTTTTGGCCTGTTAGCAGCAGTTATACAGATAATTTATCTGTGATATGATTTTGAAATAGAACAAGTGTTTCTGTAGTCCTTAGAACCAATAAAAATACACAAAGCATTTTCTTCATGGATATTCACTTCAATGCACAAAACCTTTCCACTGCTCCATTTATTCCATTAGTGTAGTGGCTTAAATGATGCATGAGGCTTTCAGCAGTGAAGTGAATGTCATTTTTAAGGACCCAATAAAAAGATAAACAATATAGGAACCATAACTCAATACTGAGAAATATCTGCAAATAAAAGTACAACTGCAAATAGTACATTCAGGTCCAGCCTGACAGAAGATAAAGTAATTTCTCCTGCTGGCATTAGGCCCCAATTCAAATCAGCATTTAAGAACGTGTTTATTAACATTAAGCACCAGCTTTAATCAATACAATTTAAATTCAGGCTGATATGCTTTCTTGAGACAGGGCCTCAGTGATTAGAAGAGGCTCAATTACAAAGTGAAGGTAGCAAAACAGTCAATAGTGCACTGGGAAAATTAAAATCTACAAACTTTTTTCAGTTTTAACAACTGGTCAAATAAGGTAAGTGCAAAGTCTGAAAGACTAGACTTGCTTTGTCAGTGCTACATTCCAGAATAATAAATACAACTATAAAATATTTGAGTTTGATCTCATTTTCTCTGTACTTCCTAGCAGAGTTGCCAGATACATTATTTGAGTCACTTGCCTAATTTCTTCAATCAAACAAATTATTTTTCCAATTAAGCTGCTCAATGCAATCAAGAATAGAAGTAAATGATGTGAGAAATGTTACGGCACCTGTGACTACCAAAAATAGAAGAGGGAATAAGTGAGCATACTGCTTCTGTGCTTCCTCTCTTCTACCTTAGGAGATCTGGCCAATTCCAATCAAACACTAAAAGCATCAGTAAGTTCTTAAAAGGCTGGTGAAAATCTGTGGCAGTGTTGGCTAGTCAGACCACAAAAGGGACAGCAGCAAAAACAAGCAGATGCTCTTAYTAGTGCCTCTCTTGAAGCAAAGGYGCCATGTGAGCTCATTAGTGCTCTCGTCTGTTGGTCCTGCTGCTCAACCAGACAGCATCTACAACACCTGGAAACAGCCTCAGCACAGCAGTGCCTTTTGCCCATCCAGCTGTTATGGAACAAAGTAAAAATGCCATGAGATAAGAAGGCAGCAATCCCAAGGCATAAGTGATAAGATCTAAAAAACAAATTAAAATAATTTCATTCCTTGAATAGGTTTTTTTTTTTTTTGAAGAGCAACGCTGATTTTTAAATTTAGGGAACTCTGGGCCTAAAAATCAAAGTAGTTGTACTGTTCTACATCACATATCTTCAGGAACTGCTACCTACATACTCAGAAGGCAGGAAGTGAGGCTGTTCTGCAACACTGGGACCTGCCCTCACAGTCAGAAGAGCAGTGCTACAGTTGTAGCACAAGCATTTCCTAGTCCCTGCGAAAAGAATACTATTCATCTTTGTCCTCACGGTAAAGAGAGGGGTAAATCTCTTCCCCCATTTAGGATTTGGCACTTCTTAATTGAGTATGTTGGTACCGTTCTGATTTGTTTGTGTGGGGACCATTTTTTCTTAAAGGAATTAATTTCTCATTTAAATACTAAATATTCATGGAAGGTCAGCAACTTTGTTAGCACCAAGCAAGCTCTATGCAAACAGCAACACAAAAAAAAGCCTGCCTTTGCCACCTGAGCTAAGGCAGGCCTGTTTAGTAAACAGCCCATTGAGCACAGAGATGATGCTGTTCTTCCAATTCACGTACCCTTTAAAATTAGATGTTGCTTTGAAGACTTCTTTTTGTCCTCCTCAACAGTCTCATTACTTAGATGTCATAATCAGATGTACACCATAGAGACACAGTTTCAAGATACAGGAGTTAATACATTGTCTCATCTACTACATTTCTCTCCCTTTTGATTCTTTCACATGATGCCTTGTCAGAAGACAATTTTATGGAAGCAAATACTAATTTTCTCCTTAAATAAAAACAAAACCAAACCACAAATAAAAACAAACAAACAAACAACCCAAACAAAATCAATTTCAAATGTTACTAATTTTTACAGTGCTAAACAATTAAAAATATTGCAGGCCAATAGTATGAATTTCAGAGTATATCTTGTCTTTCAAAAATATCTCTCCAGTATTTACAAGGTGGTACAGAGTAAAAACAGAGCAAAAGTTTTGACAGTTCTTAGAATCCCTATATCAAATAAAATCTGAAACAAACAACAACAAAAAAATTGACAAAACCCTGGTGTCCTTGCACTGCACTAAGCTTTCCAAACTTCAGGAGTTTAAATAATCAGTTCTCCCAGTTCAGTCTTAAATTATAACATGGGGCATACACATACACAAAATCAAWAGCTGCATATAAACAAATAAACATATTTCCTCTGCACTGTACAAACTACACACATCAGAACAGACTACTTTTGAACAGAAAATACACACACAAGAAAAAATATATATGTATATATATAACACAAGAATATACATATATGTAAATATTACACTTCAGGCTCAGGAAATCAGCTGGAGGTCCCATGAAGTGCTCTGTTCTTCTGCAGCACTGTATTCAGTTCCCGAATCACATTTGATGGCAATTTGCTATCTAATTCCAAAGTAGTTTTGTTTGGTTGGTTTYTATTTTTCTTCARTGTCTTATGCGATCTTTGGTGTAGTTCAGTAATCCCTGAGCCTGCATCATCCTCAGAAATCAAGTTTCGATGTGTTTTTGCATGATTTCGCACTTTTGCCTCCTTTCTTTCCAAACATTGTGCCACAATAGATGCTTTTTCTTTCAAGTTTTTTCTTTCTTCCAGAAGTTCATAATCATGATGTTCACCAAATCTTGATTTTCCAGTTTGTAGTTCTATATTCTTACCAAACAAGCAAAGAGAAATAAGTTCATTCACACCATATTAAATAATAATTCGATTGCAATTTTTGGTCATTAGTTTCACATAAGTTCTAAAGAAAAAAAATTAATTTTACTCAAGAGCTGAGACAGCAAAGCCAGTTTTGAATTACCACAATTGTGCTATTATCATTTAGCAAGCATTTTTAGTGAGGAATTTCTCAATTAGGGATACTTCTGAAATTTACATAAATCATGCACCATGACAATGAAGACAATTTTTTTCATAGAATCACAATTTGATTTTTCATTCTACCACAGTAGACTGAATTTTAATGTTTTACAGCAGATCCATATACTCTTAAAGACTCAGAGGTGTTTGATGGAATGAATACGACTGTGCATAATGCAATTTTGTAATGTAATGATTGATCAACATGAATATACGAAAGATAATTTAAAATAATCACATAAACATTTTCAGCAGCTGTTAAATAGTAACTGATAAATTATAAAGACTGGCTGCTTTTTCGAATTGCATATTGGTGGGCTGTTTTCAAGTTCTTAAGCTGTAAAAWATAAAAGGTAAATCAGATGCTGCATCTAAATCTGCATTATTGTATCCTGGCTGCTCAGTTGGTGTGGCAGTAGCTAGAACATTCCTTTTGTGGAAAAGTCTGGTAGTTCTAGAAGAAAAGTAGGTCCTGGAATTCTTCTTTCATGTGTGGCATCTTTTTTGACTACCAGAAGGTAGAGAAAACTGAGGGAAACTTTGGCTCTTTTTGTATTTCCCCTGTGGAACTTGTTCAGATTGACTGCATTTTTTATGGAGTTATTTATACACAGCATATAAGCAACTTGTTCCTTGGAATCTTAATACCTCCTATATGTTAACACAAACATGAAAAACTACTCAAACACTAGGAAGGAGATAGTTTAGATACACAGAATTATAGAACGGTTTGGACATTCTTGTAGGCCTTTCTTGTATGATCTGTTGTAAGTCAGTATGGTATTTGATCATGCTTGAAAGAAAAGGTTTTTCCTCATTCCTCAGTCTTCTCATATTTTGAAATAACATCAAATACCTCCCTCAGACACACAGCAATCTATTTCTATTTCAATTAAATAATTCTATATGAGAAATATGCATATTTTAAATAGACACATATACAGCAAGTGGTGTAGAAATAACCAAAATGTTTTGGTTGTATTTATTATTAGGATTCTTAGTTATTGAGTCTTTCAAACCTTTGGTATTACACATTTATCTTGTTAACACACAATAAAATTGCTTCCAATAATGGGGAAAATCAGACATTCCATATAGACTTTTTAGCAAAAAATATTAAAATTAAACTCAGTTTCTGGGTATCTCTAAACTTTTAGTGATTTGGGGTTTTTTTCCCCCCACTCATCTTCCTCTCATGAAGACACCACTTTTTTCACTGTTTGGAAAACTTTCAGTCTCTTTTCCTGCCTGTATAAATTGATCCCATTTCTACTACAAGTCTACACATTGATCTGTAAACAGACCTCCATCTCCCATAAACTAGCTTCTTTCAGAAAATGCTTGTTCCTGTTATTACTTTCTAATGCTAATCTCTAAATGGAGATATTWTTGCATGTTGGAATACTCAAATTCATGGAAAGACTGAGGGCGTGGTCTCCCAATGGTACATCTTTTTTTAACTGACTCCACTGGGGTACAACATTTCTTCTTAATAAACCGTGTCATATATATACTTTCTACCACCATTTTACTGCACATTCCAGTTTTAGCTTTCCATGTAAAAAAAGCATTCGTTTTTATTTTTCATTATGTACTTTTGTGTTAACCTTCCTAAAGTATGCAAATACCTTTTGCATAAAAATTCACTAGATCTAGTCACGGCATAAATAATTAAGACTGTGGATTTCTGCTTTTAAGTTTAAATGCAGACTTCCTCAAAGTTGCATTGTACAAAACATTATAGCCCTCCCTAATGAAGCAAATTATCCACAAAAAAAAAAAATACATACAGTACTATAAGGCATTAAGGATTTTTAATCATGAAGCTCAAAATCCAATAAAACCTTTATCCTAGAATGTCTGAATTTGTAGCCATCTCAAAGAATGTGCTAGAGGTTTCAACTGTAGTTGCATAAAGAACAGGTAAGAGACACACCTAAGGGTTATGAAGTTTTTTGACTGACAAGACCTACAATTTACTTTCATCAAAGAAGTTTGAAAACATAAGCATCAGAAAGAACTTTAAAAAAATTGCAAAAATACTTTTTGAGAGAAGGTTAAAAATGACAAATTAAACAAAATATGAAAGTTTGTAAACAAATTACAAACTACTTATATTCACATGGTATTATACTCTTGTAGTTAGGCAGAGCAGAAATTCTTTCTGGAAGGAAGTGTAACATAAGATGGAGTTGTGTTTTACAAAAAGCACTATGCCTGCCTTTTGCTTTTGGTTTACCATGGAAACAAGTCAACGTTACCACTCTGTACCTGAACCACCATCTCAGTCAGTGGTGATAACACATCCCATATTAACTAACTCCCTTCAAAATGTTCTAAAATGTGCAAGAAATAATACTGCTGCAGTCAAAGGACCAAGCTGTTGTTTCCACAGTTATTCACTGCTGCAGTCAGGCTAGTTACCATTACCATGCTCAAGTAGAACAGTGCCTCCACTGCTTCATCTCAGCTGGAAGTAAGGCAAGTAAGTTCTTCCCAAAGGCATCAGTATCTCTATGTGGATACCAGAAAGTAATCTCAAGCTAATGTAAGGTTCAGAGATATCCCTAGTGCACGTAATGTAGTAACAAAGCTCAGTCTATTCAAAGAGTTGTAACCAAAGCCACTCATTCTTCTTTGAGACTAATTATAGTACAACTTGAAGGTATCAAAGTCAGTTCCATCTGAGCTTTTCCATTATATTCACAGAGCAGACAACTATAACAGTGCAGTTATTTTAGACAGAAGAAAAGATACTGTAAGATATGCATGCAGGACAGTTTTCAAGGATCTTATTAAAAAAACCTGTCATAAAGCGCACTGTAATAACGTGCACAATATTTCCAGCTAAAAGTCTTATTTACTCCTAATGAACAACCTCTACTGAAAAAAAAACCCAAGCACAAATAAAAGCCCATTATGATTTACTGAACAGTCAGAGAGGTTACACGAGTTGAGACTACAATAGCTTTTTTACATTAATTGTCCTAAATGTTCCTTTAATGACAAAATATTAGAAGAGACATTGATAATAAGAGCATCTACATTTTATATTTATCCAGCTCTAGGGAGTTCATTATTATTGGAATACTTAATATTACAACATTGTGGTTAGAAGTTCTACATCAAGTTTAAACTCCACTTACTTCTGTATTCCCTCTGATTCTACACACGTTCTTCTCCTGATGAATGGGAATTAGTGGCAAGCCTCGGATCTTTGGACTTTTAGTTATGGACTGTTTTCTTGCTTTTCCAGCAGGTGGCCATATGTCTGTATGCTGAAGAACAAAATTATTCCTTATTTTCGGTGTGGAATTTCATAAATACACAAAATTCTTTGGTATGTAAAACTCCCTTGGAAAAAGCTATACACTGCACACCACCATGCCCTCAAGTTGTGGGAGAAAGGGGAAACTTTATGACGCTTATAATTAGGTTAATATTTCATAAGTGCTGCACAATGTTGAGCGAACAGAACCAAAATGTCTCTACATAACTGTCGTGTATCATCACGAAGGAAGATGTAAACATCTTCCTTCCCTAATATTATTCTAATCATCTTCAAAAAATAGAAAATATCATCAAATGCAACATACATATTGACTTGTTTCACAATTTCAAAATTCCACAGAAGCATGCTTTCAGGAGTCTCAAAAAATTTTCTGAAATAAGATAAAATTACCCCAACATGCAAGTGTTTCAAAATGTGTTTCTTGTTGAGGTTCAAGACCAAAGTGCAGGGTCCTGCACTGGGGCCACAACAAGCCCAGGCAGTGCTAGAGGCTGGGGCAGAACGACTCGATTGTGGCCCAGTGGAAAAGTGCCCAGTGGAAAAGTACCCAGTGGTGCTGGTCCACAACTGCTGCACATGAGCCAGCTGTGCCCAGGTGGCCAAGAAGGCCAATGGCATCCTGGACTGTGTTAGAAATACTGTGGCCAGCAGGACCACGGCAGGGATCATCCCCCTGTACCTGGCACTGATGAGGCCACATTTCAAGTTCTGGGCCCAGTTCTGGCCCCCTCAGTACAAGGACATTGAGGTGCTGGATCATGTCCAGAGAAGGGCAATGGAGCTGGGGAAGGGTCTGGAGCACAAGGCTTGTGAGGAGCGGCCGAGGGAGCTGGGRTTGTTTGGCCTGGAGAAAAGGAGGCTCAGAGGGGAACAGATCGGTCTGTATGATTGCCTGAGAGGAGGGTGTAGCCAGGTGGGGATGGGCTGCTTCTCCCAGGTAACAAGTGACAGGATGAGAGGACATGGTCTTAAACTGCACCAGGGAAGGTTTAGGTTGGATATTAGGAAGAGTTTCTTCCCAAAAAGGTTGATTGAGTATTTTATAGACTCACATCTTGATGGAGTAAAAAATTCTCACACATGGTACTGACGAGGGTGACACAAAAGTCTGTGATAAGAGTTCTCTCCAGTGACCATTAAAAACATTTTCTTCCAATGAAATGAGAAGGTATTATCTGAAAGAGCAGCTCTTGCCAACCAAAATCAGTTTATTGTGGACCAAGACACAACAAATAAACGTAATCCAGAAAGCGATGGAGAAACTTTAATCAGCTTCTGAAGAAAACTGTCTGCCTTAATTCCCAGCAAGCCTAAGGAAACCATCCCTGTCAGTTAAGCAGCCTGATTTCCCTTTTGTGCCTGTAACATTTCTTAAAATAGAACTCTGAGAAAGTATATCAGAAATACTAGCAACGTATTAGGCCACATAAAAAATGTATTTATTCATAGTTTTGACCCCTCTGTTCAACTGAACCTCATGGTAGTATAATGTGCCTCCAGCTGATCAAAGGCAAGGAAACTGAAAGAATACTATTGTGTCCATCTTCACACCAATTAATTACTTCCAACTGTATGCTATGCATGCTCTTAAGAAATTTCGTATAGAACTATTATAGAATTCAAGAATCAAGTTTCAGCCATGCTTTTCAGGATGGTTTTGCATAGAACTTGAAAGAAACATTGGTCCTACTTCAAACACTTAGTATTTACCAGCTTGGAATAGAAGATTAATAACCTCTGGGTTAACTTGATTGCCTATGTCAAAAGCACTCTTGTCAGTAGACTACAGCGGTACCTACACTTTGCTATTTATATACCCTGCACTACTTATACTACAGAAAAAAGCATTATCAGAAAACAGGAAAAAAATAGCAATAGTACTACTATCTGACTGATATTAATTACTAATAAAGCCTTACTCTATTCAAGCACTGACGAACACAGTAATACTGGTTTATGTCCCTCTTAATTGCACAAGATGATTAAATGTCAATGTCTTAATACTTCAAAACTGATTTTACAGTATTTTTCGATTTCCAATCTAAGTTATTCCACTGACAAAGAAAATGTGCTGCCTGCAGTCTCTCTAACGTGTGTTCAAATACAGTGACAACATATAAGGTAAAATACCAAGCTGACTTCCCTAAAGATGGTCTCAACTTGAAAATTCTAACTAGAAATAACCTCAGTTGACATTTACAGTTTTCTGGTTTAGAAATGGGATAATGTGGTAATAATTGTCTGCTGCTGTATGATACAAAATGTTTTAGAGATCTTTTAGAAAGTTTTACCAATACGAGGCATTGCATTCTTAAGGAGATTTTCTCTGTAAGAAAGTAGTAGGTTGCAATAAGAACAATACAATAAATCTGCATCATTAGCACATCATTTCTCATGTCAGTTTATAGACTGACAACTTTACTGACGTACAGAATGCCAGTAAAAAGAAATAATCAACAATTTCCACAAAAAAGTCAAATCAAAAAACCCTTTCAATGTAGTACTGCTAATTCATTGCACTATTTCTTCACTGGAATAAAGATTTAAAAATAAGTAGTATGAATTCATAGCAATTATTTTTTAATGCACATTACTTTCTTTTTTTTCTGTTAGAAAAAATTATCCTGGACATTGAGCAATGGCTCCCAGTTTTTTACCTATATTGTTAAAGGAATGTTCTACATCTGCCTGAGCAGAATTCTAACAGACTGCCCTTTACTGTGATTTTATGTCAAAAGGACTTCAAGGGTTACCAAGCTTGCATGAGTTACTTCTAAGTTTCCTATACCAATAACCTCTGAGCCTATTTGCTGTGACACTGCTCATGTTATGCCCATGAGACGTATGCCAGCTGTTTCCATAGAAACAACAATAGTTACTTCAGTTAGGGGAGCTGAATAAGACGAGAATTTGGAAGTCTTACTTTCAAGGCATGCATTATACTTCTAGCACTACTATCTATGAAAGTCAGATTCTGTTTTAGAAAGCCTCTAAGAAGTCTGTATTTCAACAGCCTTCTGCTCAGCCCATGTTATGCAACTCAAAGCTCCCAGGTAATCATAAATCTAGCAATGTTTATTCACAGCGATATCTTGCAAAGCTCCTTGAACATCATGGGAAAGACAAGAAAAATCTGACACAGATACAAAATCCTGTTAAAACCTTAAACTATGTTCCAGTCTCCTGTCAGTCTGAATTCTTCCCATCTCGCTTACTTCCGCCTCTCCTATGTAAATATTAAACTTCATTTCCAAAAATGTGTTATATGTCACTCAAACATATACCCTCCCTACAATCCCATAGCAAGCAGAAGAGTACTTAATTTAGGATAAAGCCTACCCAACACAATGAATTGTCAGTGTTAACTAACATGGATACCAGAGAAAAAAAGCCATTTTGGCACAGCTCTTCAAGAGGGCTAGTTCACACCACTGTGCTTTTATACATGACACCCTCCTGACTACTTTAGCAGCATCCAAACTAGTGAGCAGAGCACTAGCACTCAGGTATTGTGGCACACAGACACACCCTTTAGGTCAATGGCCAGAATTTCACCCAAAAGAGCTGTCAGCGAAGGAAATAATTGTCCTTCTTTAACCAGCTTCTCTACAACACAGCAGGGTGGGGTGGGGAGATGATGCCTGAATCTAATGTTCTTCTCACTCGCTCTCAAAGCATTCATAGTCTTCATGGACAAAGACCCACCTTCTGGCATTTTTAGTGCATGAAGTATTCCAGAAACTTTGGCAATGAACCTTATATATAACGTATACATATTTAATGGGATTTTCATAACAGCAGAATAATTATGTTTTTTGATTAGATTAGTACCTGCGCCATAAAAATGCTGATCATCCACTCCATCTGCACATCTTGTCCATCACAACATATATACCTAGAACACAATACATAATTAATATGAAAAACAATGGAGACTCCTGTTACAGTTAAACATATCAAAGAATAGCCTTCTAACTACTTCTAAACTACTTCAAATAGTGCTTACATTCATTCATGCYGTCTATATTTACTATTAAATAAAAAGAAAAAATAGGCATGTATAAATACTTCAAATTATCACTTTACCTACTTTGAAGACAATGCCTGTGCTTCATTTTTAAGCACGTGCATAGGATTAAAATCTRTCATTCTAACTTTATGACTGTTGTTTGCTTTCTGGCCACAGAAGTAAGCCAGACTCCTAAACCCAAAAGATGAACAAAACACATCAATTTAAAAAGTTTCTTTACTTAAAAACACAAAAATAAAATTCAACATGTAAGCAAAATAATGCTCATGAGTTTTCAAACAATCTTGTTTTGCAATTGAATATTTCAACAAATATTAGATAGTGAAGTTAAACCAAGCACGTGTTTCATGTTTACCTACCACTGGTGCTTTTCAGAAAATACTGCAAGTCCCCAGCTGAAAGAAAGAAGATTTTCAAAAATTAGTTCCATAAACTCAAGATGGGGACATATTCCTCAAACCGCAGAGATTAATTACATTTATATAGTCCTTTTAATCCGAAAAAAATAAAATTAAGTTGCAAAGCCTGAACGTGCACTGCAAATCCAGAATAAAGTTGTGGGTTTGAGGATGGATTTTGCTAATTTTCTCACAATTGATTCACAGGTAATGAACTTTCTGTTCTAGGCAAAGGGTTACAGCAAAGCACTGCAGATGATGGCTGACTACTTGCCTCATTTTTGCTGTGGCTGTGCTTTCTAAAAGGTGCTGGAAATAAAACTGCCTAGTAAAGAGGCCAATACAGTGTGGAAGTAATAGAGAGAAGAGAGCTATGCTTGTACTATAAACAAAAGGAATCACATGATTTAATAATTGCTAGGGAATTAGGGAAACAAAAAGGGAGTGGGTGCACAATGAAGCCGCTGAGGCAAAACAGATGCTTCTGGAGATCCAGAAGAGACTTGGTAAGCTCTGCTGCTGAAAGGAGACTAAAAAGAAACCTCAAGGTAAAAAAAAAAAAACCTGCAAATACTCATTTATATTATCTCTTTACTCCTATTTTGGACTAATCTCCTATTCATTCTGCACTTGAATTAAAAAAAAAAAAATCACACAAAAAAGCCACCAACTTTTTTTTAACATGGCTAAGCTTTGAAATTCAAAGACCTTTTTGGGGTGTTTTGATTTGGCAACTGTAAAGGAAAAGTTCAAGCAGATCTGTTTAAAGGCTACAGCCAACCTAGACTCCCTCTGGGATAAGATCCTATGTGCATTGTCTCAGTATCTCAAAGCTTTGACCGAACAAGAACTGGAAACATCTGAGAAAAACAGGTGTCATTTTTCACTGCTCTTTTCCTGAGAGATAGTCACTGATGTTTGTAAAGGGCACTGTAGTCTTCAGCTAGCAGAAACATCAAAATAACAAAGATCCTGAAAAAGGAAAATCCTCTGCTGAACAACAGGAACTGCCACTAAGGGCCATGACTAGTTGGTTTTCTCTTCTCTCTTTTTACTTGGTGCAAGGAAAGTGTGTCCACCAATGACATGCAGGACATATACCACAAAACTAAGTGAGCTAGGAGTGAACAAATCCACAAGAGATAATAAATGCACTTTAGATTACGGAAAGCCAATCAATAAAGTAATTTCCTAGCACAGATTAGTTAACATGGAACATGAAAACAGATATAGGAACAGAACAAATAATATTACAGGGGATAATTTAATTCAGCATACTGCTATTGGCTTCTTGACTTTTCCTTGTTCCACAATGTTCTATGCTACCCTTTTTTGATGATACTACAATACTTTTTACACTGTGTTTATTTTCTTTTCTATTCTTACTTTGTTGGTGGCTTCATTTTCTTTTTCACTCCAAGATAAAGCTTCAGAGAATTGACAGGCAACACTTTTTCAGGTTTGCTCGCCTGCAAATAAAGTAAGATTCTAATTATTGTATCAGGAATGTGCCAGAAAGAAAATGCCACATGACTGACTTCACAGCTCAGTTTCTTTCATGGAATGCACCCCTCTTTTCTGCAGATCATTAAATTATTTTGTCTCTTTCTTTGCCATTAACAAAGTGTACCAATCACTATTACTGGAAGCAGACTGAATAAGAACTTAAGGTTCACATGAAATCATAAAACTGTAACACAATTAGAATAATGAAGATGTGGTGCTATATATGAACACAAACTCTTCAAGAGAGACAGGGAAGATAGGAAGTGGGATTGCCCTCTGTTAAAGAACTTCTTCTATGGAATGCTGAGAATTTTCTTCAGATCATAGAATGGCTTGGGTTAGAAGGGACTTTAAAGATTATCTRGTTCCAACCTCCCTGCCATGGRCAGAACACCTTTTACTAGACCAGGTTGCTGAGAGCCCCATCCAGCCTGGCCTTGAACACTTCCAGGGATGGGGTATCCACAGATTTTCTGGGCGACCTGGTCCAGTGCCTCAGCACCCTCAAAGTAAAGAATTTTTCCTAATATCCCATCTAAACCTACTCTCAGTTTGAAGGCTTTCCCTGTTGTCCTGTTGCTACACGCTCTCCAGCTTTCTTGTAGGCTCCTTTCAGGTACTAGAAAGCCACAAACAGGTTTTCCCTAAGCCTTCTCTTTTCCAGGCTGAACAAATCCAGTTCTCTCAGCCCTCCTTCATAGACGAGGTGCTCCATCCCTCTAATCATCTTGGTGGCCTCCCTTGGACTCACTCCAACAGGTCCATGCCCTTCCAGTGCTGGGTCCCCASAGCTGGATGCAGGGTTCCAGGTGGGGTCTCACCAGAGCAGAGCAGAGGGGCAGAATCCCCTCCCTGGCCCTGCTGGCCGCATTCCTTTGGATGCAGCCCAGGACACGTTTGGCTTTCTGGGCTGTGAGTGCACATGGCTGGGTCATGTCCAGCCTCTCATCCACTAGAACCTCCAAGTCCTTCTTGGCCAGGCTTCTCTTGACCTGTTCATCCCCCAGCCTGTGTTGATATCATGAGTTGCCCCAACTGAGGTGCAGCACCTTTAACTTGATCTTGTTAAACCTTCTGAGATTCCCATGGGCCCACTTTTAGGGCTTGTTCAGGCCCTTCTGGATGGCATCCTGTTCCCCAGGTGTGTCAATCACACTACTTAGCTTGGTGTCATCTGCAAATTCGCTGAAGGTGCACTCAATCCCTTTTTCTGTCATTAATAAATATAATTAGTAGCAGTAGTCCCAGTAAGGACCTCTGAGGGACACCACTTGTCACTGATCTTCATCAGGACCCTGAGCTGTTGCCCACTACCCTCTGGATGYGACCATTCAACCACTTTCTTATCCATCTAACAGTCCACTCATCAATTCCACCCCTCTCCAATTTAGAGAAAAGAATATTGMGGGGGACCATGTCAAACGCTTTACAGAATTTCAGGTAAATGGCAGCTGCAACTCTTCCCTTGYCCACTGACATAGTCAATTCATCATAGAAGGTCACTAGGTTGSCCAGGCAAGACTTGCCGTTGGTGAACCTGTGCTGATTGACTTGAACCCACAGTCCTTAGTTTAGCCAGTGCCTTGTCCATTAGGCCACTGGGGCTGCTAAATCAGGATGAAAAAAAAGCAAATGAAGTCTTCGAACAACCCACGGAAGTCTCCAGATAATATATCCTGACTATTATGGGACAGGGGATGGGGAAGGCAGGACTTTGTTCTTTCTGGTATCTTCAGAAAGGGCAGCCCATTGAGACAGAAGGAATCCACCTGGTTTCTGGAGGACACCAGTATTGGGACTTACAGAGGAACCTCTACAGGACAAAGAAATGGGACAACAGGAATCTCATGAAATTTAACAATGATATATATACAACTCTTGCACAGGTGATGGAAAAAAACCCTTCATTGACACAGAGTGGGAGTCAGTTCTGCTGACAGGGACCTGAGCACGCTGGTAGATGCCAAGCTGGGCATAAACCAGCAGTGTATCCTGACAGCAAAGCTGGTCTTGTTTTCCTGAGTTAGCAGAAGCACAATGAGTAGCTGGAGGAGAGTGATTCTCTTCCTTTCCTCATTACTTGTGTGACTGCATCTTTTGAGTACTTGAGAGAAAAAAGAGAATCAATAATCTGGAGAGGGTTCAGCAGGGGCCCACCAAGCCAGCTGGGGCTGGAGCACTTGCCCTGTCAGGAGAAGCTGACCTAACAGCAGGCGCCCCGCACCTACAGGGAAGTTACCAAACAGACCGAGTGAGGCTCTCCATATTGTGAAAAGACTTCATCTAAGGACAGACAAACTTTCCCCCATGAGGACAGTCATGAGGTACTGCAACAGGTTACCCAGAAAGGTTTTGCAATCTTCGTCCTCAGGGTTTTTTGAGACTTAATTGATTAAAGCCCCGCACAACATGGCTGCTATCCCTGCTGTGCACAGGAAGTTGGAGCAGAGATGTCCTGAGGTTCCTTCCTTACTCCTTCTTGAACAAACTACCTTTAGTCAATCTACAACAGACATGCACCCATACTGTGTATGAGAACTGAATGTGCCTGGAAGATGAAGTGCTGAAAGGAAACAATAAAGTTCTCATGCACACTACTACAGAGCAAAACTAATACTTAACACAACACAAAAGCATTCCTTTAGTACTTTTAGGTCAAGTGTTTTAGCTTTCAATTTAGAAAAAAATACACCAAACAACTTAACAAATCTTATAATTCCAGTACACAAAGCTACTCTGTAGTGTTTACTGTCCCTGGATTCTCAATTTCCCACTCTGCAGCTTTCAATTTCTAACACTCCAGTGTATGGAAAAAGAGACACATTTACGAAAACTTAAAACAACAAAACACACAACAGTTTCATGGTTGGTACTCCTGTGTAATTTCCTGCTCAAAAGAAGGGTACTGCCAGGATGAAAAAATACTCCTGCAGAACATACTATTAAGTTAAACAACTGCATATTTCTCACAATAATGCAGCTTAAGGGAGCCATTTGTCTGTCTGTGAGCTTATCTCTTAGCAACAGAACATTAAAGGGGTAAATTATTTCAGTCAATTAGCACAGTATAGTAATTTAACATACAGTATTCGTGGAAACTTTCAATGTTTTTGATAATTGCTCTTGAACAAGAGAAACACTGAACAGAATGTATCCACCTGCATGTACAAAGTTAATTTGCTGTTAATGAGAATTTATAAATTAATTAGTACATGTGGTCTTATTAACTACAATTTTCCATCTGCAAAGTCAAGCTTTCCTACTATTCACTTCTAAATATGACTAAAATGAAACCAAGATTATTCATGATTAATATCTCTCAAAAGAAAGTAAAACAAACTAATATACACCATTTGATCAAAGTGGTATTGCCATTTGCTTTTTTTTTAAAAAACAACAAATGTAAAGCCATTTAAAAGCAAGTGTTCAAAGCGCCTCCTGAGTTGGGTAATTCAATGTTTTATAAACTAGAATGGTTAAAACAAGGAGATTATAAAGTGGTACAACAATCCTATCATAAATTCTTTCCAAGATACTAATTAAGGTTTTATGGGCATATTAATTTATTCTCACATCTGTGCCAATTTGAGTTTTAGCACTAAATTATAAGACACTATTTTTGACATTCCGGGGTCATTCTAATTAAGATTGTATCCACAGCTTCACGAGAAGACACAGTGCATTATCTTAAGTGACCAAGGGATACGTCTTAAAAAAAGTACTTTATGAAGGTCAGCAATATACATCTGTATTTGTTGGATGGGAAAAACAGCATTCAGCAAAAATAGAAGCACTTGAAACTTTGATTTTTTTTTTAAACCAGAAATTATTGGAACTAAAATGAAAACATAGTTCATGATTAATATTATTTGGCTTTATACTTAAACACAAGCTGCATACACTCAAACTCACTGTTTTAAGAAAACTCCCATGAAATATTTAAAACTGAACCCTTCCTGCTGTTAATCATGACTAAATTCACTTCTATGGAACTCTGAGGTATATCTAACCTAATTATCAATACTAGTTTTTAGAAGACTGAGAATACATCTGAAAACTGTTGCTGGGAAGCAGGGAAAGATTTTGCCAGTGTATTGAGAGTTATTGTTTCCTATAATCTCTTCTATCATGAGACTTGTAGGTGTAAGAACCCTGTTGCTTGCAATTTTTAAGGGCTTTGTGTGAAATAACAAGAAAAAAATAGCCTGCACTCATTTAAGTTCCATATTACGTCTCCTACAGCTCTTTACAGCAGGTTTTCAAGTCATTTAGTGGCAGTACAAAACACCCAAACATTGTTATATTTTGAATTTTTAAAGCTTGTAGTAATGTGTAACTGCAATAGCTAAATGACAAACATACACAAACTCCTTTCACTAACACACCTGTGAAACAGCAAGACAAAAATCTTATACTTCAACCACAGACTCTAGAAGTTGCCATTTTATATGAGAAATGTTGATCTGTTTGCCTTCCTTTTCTTTTTCATACAAAAAAGAAAGCTTAATTCAGAGTTTGGTGGAGAGTTTGTCTGCTGTACCTTCATATCCTTATAAAGAAGCAGGTTTCCTTCCCGTAACACAAAATAACGGTCTTGAAATTTGTTTCCAGAAAGCAATTTTGATGGTTCTTCCTTGTACTTCAGATTGCCTGCTTTGACGCTACCTTTCTCATTTTTCTCTACCAAGAAAATAAAAGCATTTTGTTAGAAGATTTTACAACAGCGGAAGCTCCTAGTTTTTAAGTATTATTGATTATCAAAAAAACTAAAATTACATTGGTAAAATTGATTTGGTATTATGCTAGATGTATGTACAAAAATAATGAAATTAACTATATTTTATATATATATACATATAGGTAAACTACATATTACATTTCAATACATATTCTATATTATTATATATTATATATTCATAAGGAAGGCATTCTTAAACATACACACGATTGTTATTTTAATTACTGGTGGGAAAAAAGTCTTCTCTGTTTCACTTCTATAACATGGAAAGAATCTACCAACAAACTTTAATTCAAAGAATGTTTGCAGCACAGAATGTGCCATTAAGCCCAAGAGTATGACACTGATAATTCTAATCTGTATGCTCAAGAGAGGCAAAACATTTCAATAAAGGTCTCATTTTGTCATGAGTCTGTCTGGATTTTTTTAATTTGTGTTAAAATACTCACAAACTCACATATATTTGGTAAAATTAATGAAAAACTCAAACAAAATACCACTTCCCACACAAAACCAAATAGTAACTTTGCTGTCAGCTTTATAAAGCATTTAACTTTGTTCTGAGGAAGTTTTTATTTAAAAAAGAAAAATTCCAGAGCTATCAAAGGCTTTCAGTGTTAAGGACTAGATTTCTTAGTACATTCTCAGCAACTTAAAATCCTAAATAAAATAATGCAAAGAAGTATTACTAGTACATATAAACTACTGCACCACCACTTCTAGGTATTTTTAGGCTTCCTATTCTGCTCAATATACATATATTTTTTCACTACTTTATCAGCTTTTCCCAGTAAGTACACTTCCCCAGCAAAAGCATCTGACCACAAATTACAGTCATTGCCATGCTGCTGTGACTCATGCATATAAACTGAAACTCAAACTAAAATGGCACTTTAATAGTTAAAGTGAGGAAGAACAAAGGAAAAGACAATAATTCCTACTGACTTTATGACAGAACACAGAATTCAGCAGAATTCCAAAGCATTCCTTACTCCCTGAGGTAAATAGTGCTGGAAGCAGACTGCAGACATGAAGAGAGAGCAGGTAGGCAGGAGATGTAGCCTTCTCCTCTATTCCACTCAATACCATTTCACCTTGAAGCGGGAGCCAGACTAACAAGGCTAATAATTCCTTTACCCCCAAACACTACAARCCTACTGCTTATGCCATATGTTGGCTTTTACCACCTGTTTTCTTTAGCTAAGTGTAGGTACTTCCCGTAAGTCATTTATTTATTTGGGAAATACTGAACCACCTTGTTTAGGAATCACAGAATGATACCACTAGCTTTTATACTATATTAGTTTCAGGATAAGAAATAAAACTGTGATGTGAAAGGGGTATATGGTCTATTGAAAATCTCATCCTTACCCAAGTACTCAATTGGATTTTTTCATTAAAACTCCACTTAGACTTTGAGCATCTSATATCAAAACTCTATTATTAAGATGTAGCACGATATAATATCAAAAAATAAAAATCTAAATCCAGAATCAATACATTTTGACAATTAAAATCAGAATTTACTTAGATGTCCTCAGTTATAAATGCAAATATACATGCACAGTTTAAAAAAAGACTAATGTAGTCTCTTTGCCAATCAGAATTTTTATTTCATGTTCAGAATAGAATATGAATTCTTATCCACACAATCACAAGTGCTTTTATAATTTTTATTTCATATTTTTTAAACCATACAAAATAAAGGTAGCAGGGTACTTAATGAGAGTAGCAGGATACTTCCACTTCTATACCAAACTGAAAGATATTAAATTTCTGCACACAGCTCTCAACATGACGAAAACTCATCCTAATCTTCACAGCACTCCTATAGCAGCAAATCTGTCAAACACTTTATATTTACAAAGATCTTAGAAAAGCCTGGAGGAGGAAAAAAATAATTCTCTAAACTGACAATATTCTATATTCTTTAGAAGCCAGCATTTCATGAAGTAAATCTAAAATAACCAGGATATGTCCTAATCAGAATGTATTTTTCAGACACAAACTTTACAAAACATGCTAAAATTGCTAGAATTTTGCAACTAGGCAGTAGGTGCACTTAATCCATGCAGGATTGATCCATCTGTGGTTTAGAAGCTTGCGTTTCAAAGAATATCTCTGAATAATAGCCCCTGTTCTCAGAAATCAATACTTACCACTCAAATGATACAACACTGTACTTGAAAAATTTCAAGGATCTATACACACACACTTTATAGTAAATTTAACAAATAAATAATATCTGGTTTTCTAACAAATAAGACTTTAATATGAGAAATTTTTAGGTAAGAAGAAGAAAAAGCAACTTGAAATAGAATTAAGCTGTCCTGAGTATCTCTTACACCAAAATACAATGCACACCTTGCCCTACTGAACAGCACTTGAAAGAGCACTCCTGCAACAAGCATGAAAAGCTATGGAATAAATTGTCAGGAACAAGTAACTAAAGATCTGGAGTAAAGTAGAAAACTCACCACAAATTTACTGAACCATGTCAATACAAACAAACTAACCCTTTTTTCCTTGAAAACGAAAGCTGATTTCTATACAAGAGAAAACATACATCTAGACCTCAATACAAGGTTTGGATCACAGAATCACAGAATAGTCTGAGTTGGAAGGGACCCGCCAGGATCATAGAGTCCAACTCTTGAGTGAATGCCCCACACGGGGATTGAACCCACAACCTTGGYGTTATTAACAACCTGCTCTAACAACTGAGCTCATCTCAGTGGCAGAACACAAGAAAATAGTTTAAAATGGACAAGATGAGAATAAGTATAAAAATCAAGAATGTACTATGTATAAGCAACATGGGAAAAGTTGTACTGACAGAGAAGACTGTGGTAAGTTGCCAAGATGAAATGAGGCTAAAAGAGCTGTTCCTTTGGCTCATTACTGAACCAACATTATTTCAAACAACATTAAAGACTCAGGAAGAAAAAGGAGAAAAATGCTGAGAACAAAAAGCTCTCAGATAAGAGAAAAAAAAAATTGTCAGGAATATAATAATTTAGTCTTTAACATTATTACATAAACCAGGGCAGCAACAAATATTCATGGAATTAAATTATAAACATTATATGATCACAGTCCTATTAATTTTACTGCAAAGTAGGAGGACATCCATCGACCCAGTTGCCTATTTGTTTTTTAACAGTGGATCCAGCCCATACATACTTCAAATCATAGTGGTTGGACATCTGGACTCAGCCCTGTTACTCAGTGGCAAGGAGTTATCCACAAATAGAGTGCAAAAGACAGAAAAGATTGAGGTCTCCCTTTCTTCCTTCAAGCTAGCAGTTACTTCTTGTGCACTTTGAGATAGAGCCCCACCATAATGATAAGTGCCTTGTATGCTAAACACTGGGAACATCCCTTCCCCAATGACCTCATTCTGTATTCTTTCTCATTCTGACACTACCTAGTGACGGATTCACTCTGCCATGTGGAGTTTGCGGACATCAACACTGTAAGTCTGCAATATGGCAGAGGCTTTCCTTCTCAAATCGCTGAGAAAACCAATATAATTTATATAATAAGGTTTTAATTATTTTAAAACAAACATAAAAAGCATCAATAAATGTAAACAGTCAAAAGACAGTGTGTCTAGATTAAGATCAAACTGAATGGAACTGATGCAAACAATTACTGTGATGGGTTGGGAGAACAAATGGATGTAAAATCTAGGAGACAGGAAGGAGCGCAAACAGCGACAGATCTCTTCTTTACTACATTTTGTAAGTTGACACTAGCCTGATCCTTACGTGTTTCTTACAGCAGTGATTCTCAAAATCCTTATGACCCATTCCCTTTTCTGATTATACCTCAACACATACCTAGTGAGGTGATGGGAGGTCATATATCAAGCTTTTAATGAAGTAGGCCATTTCTCTCCATTCATGACCTGCTATCACACATTTAGAGACAGTGAAACTCAACCATAAAAGTCATGAATAGAACACTTGTTCAGTTTCATTCACATTTGTGAAATATGCTTTTACAGGAATAAAGCATGGTGAAAGAAGGCTATTATTTTCAGAAGAATAAGCAAAATAGCATAAGTTTTACTTATTGAAATCAAGATGAGATATATAGAATGGAAAAGATTAACATTTCCATGTATGAGAAAAAGAGGAAAAGATACATATATTTGAATGAGCCATTAGATAAAATAAGATGAACATTAAACCAGGCATCATGTGTTAAGATCACACATTATACAGTGATAGCACACAGAATTTCAGCTGCTTGAAAACAGGATATAATTATTGAACATCTAAACTTCCACTTCTAGCAAAGCAGATACTACCTATTACATAGGAAAATATCTGTCACTGTTTTCCCCACGGACGAGTAGAGAAATGACACAAAGTCCAGGCTCAGGGATAAACGGAAGCGCTTTAATGATTTCTCAGAAGGTTTTCATATGTTAGTTCGCAAAGTGTATTAAATGGCATAAGGTAATTGGTTTTTTGCCATCCACCCCTTAAGGGGATTGGTCAAGTTCTAAGGCACCCATCTCTGAATGTTTTTCTAGTTAGAACCATAACAATTCTGCAAAACAACCTGCAGCTGCAAGAAGTTTACAAAACTGTAACATTGTTTTGAGTTACTTGCATGGGAAACACAGAACTCTCACAAAAATGCTCAGAGAGCTGAAGAAATTCTCTGCTGAAGCTTTTTCAGCATACCTAAATATAGACTGGGGCAACATGTAAAGCATATATTTCCACTATACACTTGATCTATATTTTAAGTGTCAGCTCCCTTTTAAAGGCCACATATTCTCCAAGTAATTCAGTTGCTTGAGTATGTCATTCAAATTAGTATGTCACCTGGGATGGGGCAACCTTGGATGTATGGACAGACTGGGGAATGAGATGCTGGAGAGCAACACTGTGGAAAGGGATCTGGGGGTCCTGGTCAGCAGAAAATTGAATTTGAGTCAGCAGTGCCCTGGCAGCCAGGAGGGCCAAGCGTGTCCTGGGGTGCATCAGGCACAGCATTGCCAGCCGGGCAAGGGAGGGGATTGTCCTGCTCTGCTCTGTGCTGGTACAGCCTCGCCTTGGATATTGTGTGCAGTTTTGGGCACCACAACATAAGAAGGATCTAAAGCTGTTAGAAAGTGTCCAAAGGAGGGCAACAAAGATGGTGAAAGGCCTTGAGGGGAAGCCGTATGAGGAGTGGCTGAGGGCACTTGGTCTGTTCAGCCTGGAGAAGAGGACACCGAGGGGAGACCTCGTTGCAGTCAAAAACTTCCTCATGAGGGGAAGCAAAGGGGCAAACATTGATCTTGTCTCTGTGGTGACCAGTGTCAGGATAAGAATGGTCTAAAGTTGTATAAGGGAAGTTTAGGTTGGATACCTGGAAATATTCCCCCAGAGGGTGGCTGGGCACTGGGACAGGCTCCCCAGGGAAGTGGTAACAGCACCAGCCTGAGAGTTCAAGAAGCGTTTGGACAATGCTCTCAGGCACATGATGTGACTCCTGGGGCTGTCCTGGAGTTGGACAGGAGTTGGACTTTGATGATCCTTCTGGGCACCCTCCAGCTCAGAATATTCTGTGATTCTGTAAAATTAGCTTTGCAGTTTGGAGGCATTGAATTAGATAATATAAATTGTTATTAGTATACCATAATTATATAAATATATACAAATGTTATGTTTTAGATAAAAGAGCAGTTTCAAGCTTCATAGTAGAAATTCACAAAGTGTGAACTGACTGCTGAATTTCTGTACATTTTTATATTCCAATGGAAGAGCTTATAGTTTGTAGAAACAAACATGCAGAATTCCGATGTTTTTGTAGGAAGTCAGTACAACCCTCTGTAAATCTGTAACTTTTATGAAGTAGCAGTAATTTAGATGTTTTGGGACACTTTTCTCCACTGAAACAGCTACAAAACAATTGCCATCCTCATGTCTCTTTGTAAAATAACTAAGTAAAAAAAAAAGTTACATACCACTGTAGAGATTCATCATGTCTGCTGTTAGGAATCTCTTTATTATTAGATATGCAGTGCCAGGCTCTGGTAGTGAACTCCAGTGAAGAACTTGTTCTAGTACATTCTCTGTATAATGCAGAGGACGTTCTGAAAAATGCCGAAGAAACAAAGCACAAAAAACTCGAATTAAAATAAAAGACAAAACCCAACAATATTGGAGGCCCTCACAAGTTACATTTGCCTGTACACAACAATGTCTCATTGACTTTGAGCTATAGAAGAAAAACACTGCTTTCAAAATAAGACAATTAGGCACTTCATCAACAATACCTTTGCTGGCAGGATTTGCACAGGTAATGAATATTAAATTAAACAAGTAGTAGCCAAATATATTGTTACATTTTTAATGTAAAGACACTAAAGCACTGCTTTCAAACTAAATACAAAAGTTAGGACCTATCACAGTGCATGCCTAAATATGATCAAACAGAACTGAGGCCTTCAGCTATACTGTGTCTTATTGGCCTATGCTCAATACGAAAAAGAAACATCACAGCTACCAATTCTCTGCAATCAAAGAACCAAAGAATTTGGAGTGACCACAGTGAAAAAAAATCCCTCCAGCTGGTATGGATTATACTGTCTGTTATTGATCAAAGCAGACTGAAACAGACTCCTGGTTTCATTAGATTATTTTTACTAGAGGKCAGAAGCACGTGGTCTTACTAGGTCTTCTCCCTCTTGCTGTCAGTAGGGAGATTCCAAACTTGCACCTGCATATTTCAATCTTGTGCAAAAAGTGCAGCAAGATTTAACTACCAATAGATGAAGGCATGACTAGACTGTATGTGTGCACTCCAAAACTTCAGATGCTCAAACACACACCTATGGTGTGTGATGGATGGTGCCTATCATCCATCCTAGAAGAGAAACTCTGAGACCTAGCACAGAACTGAAAAACTGCGGTGATAAGAGTCCAGGCAGTACTCCATACAAACCCCAGTTCACATACCAAATGACGGCAGAAAAAATCTTGCAAGTAGTACCTAAATCTGCATTACCAGATTCAGCAGAAATCTGAGTGTGACATGAACAGCACAGCCTGAGGCAACACTGATGTGAATGGGGAAAGACACACTCACATCCCTGAAGGCTTTCACCTGCTCAGCAGCGAGCACCTACTGTAATTCAYGAACCCACAAATGCCTTAGCAATGGCTTTGTGAGTTCAAATGTCATTTTATCTCCAAAGAGAGATTTTTCTAAAAGATCTCAGTTCCCATTTGCATACCAATATATGTGGGTCAGGCCTTGAGAAGAGCTGGGTACAGCTCCTGCAAAGTCACACCTCTGTGACACTGTCATGTTGGATCACACAGTCTAGCCGTGTCCCTTGAGTACTGAAGGGCAAAGCACGCAGCCATAATCTCATTTTTCACTCCTGCTATGGTAGATGAATATGAAATGTCAACAGCTGCTTTGGGACTGTCCAGCACTACAGTCTAGCAGAACGCATTTTCTAGAACACCTGAATGCTAGAGCCCCAGAAAGCAGCAGCCACAAATAACACATTTAAGTGACAGAAAAAAACCACTGCTATTTTCGGATGCAAAAATATCTACACTACCCATAGAGTTGTGATACCACCTATATAGACTTCACTATTCAGACATGACACCAAAAGAATACCACTGTAGATAGCAGCTCAACTCCTACTTTATAACACTGTTTCGTTTGGCCCTTTTATTTTAAATGGTCAAACTTCTAAATTTTTGGGAAACTCTGGACTCTGATGTGATAAAACTTAAACACTTGATGGCTTTGTACAAGAGAGAAAATCCACTTTAAGGAGAAGAACTTTACAAATCAAAGGCACGAGACTGGCAAATCATCATGTCTTCCTAGAACACCAGCACTCCCACAGTAAACACCTACTGGTTTATTTATAGTTACATTTAAGACCATCTGTCATCATAATCCATGGTACATAATCCATCCATGGTACATAAATCATCACGCCGAAAACCATTAGCTATTTTACTGGTAACACACCTCATTTACAAACTATCCATCAATCACATATTCTTAAAAAAATATATATACACCCTATTTTGTAAAAGCATATGGTATTAAATATTTTGCATTAGGTTAGATAAAATCACCAATTATTGCAACTTCTCTATATGCAAATAATTTAGCTGATTTTTTAATATTGCTATTTTAGTATTTTGAACAGCAAGCAGTCAACATACACATTCAATTACCCTTTCTTTCACTCAGGTGAAATATGCTAAAGCAGTCATTTTCACCTTAAACAACATTAACTATTAGTAGAAAATTACTTTCTAGAAAACATGATTCTAATTTTGTTGCCTTGTCAGGGGTTGTTTCTATGACAGTGTATCTCAAAAAGTAAAGTAAGTCTTATAAAAATTCAGGATTGAGTGTAACAAGCAGAATACCACCATGCACTGGACAGGTAGCAGACCGTGGCAGGAAAAAAAGCAGAAAATTAATTTTTATCAGATAGACACAGTGGTTACTGAAGTACATTTGAAACAAATATGCAAACTTTTTTCTGTCATTATGTGTAGAATCTCAACTAATTTGTAAATGCCTCAGATGGTATTTGTCACATGACTCTAGTAGAATCAACTTAGAGCAGCAAAGACTCAAGTAGTGTTTTAGCTCTTCATTGTCACATTTGGACCAAAGACTGCACAGAACTAATTTTCTCTGTATTCCCACCCTCTGCAAATGTGCTAGATTCAGCCATAGGACCACAGGAGTCTACCTGAGTAAACGTCTCTTACTACAATAGTATTTTTATTTTGAAACAATAATCCACCTGTTTTGATGCACTGATTCTTCCAGAAAGGGGTCCATGAAGCAAATATTTCATCAACATAGTCTCTACTGACAGGAGTCAGGTGACGAATTAGAACTTAATTTAGCCTGCTTTTTGCTTGGTTGTCATAAAACAGTGGTATGCCATTTCCACTTTGTGTTGGAAACTCTTCTTTCAGCAGGATATACTCTAATCTCTTGCCCATTTTTATTGTGTTATGTAGGGCCTGTAGTGTCTCACTCTTAGCTTAATTTTGCTTATCTTCCATAGTCATTAGCTCAGACAACATTTCTATACCCCACTAAAATACTAGTTATAATACCTCAATTAACTCAAGAAGCTCTTGTTGAGTCTATCTTTTTATTTACTTTTATGTCCTCTTGGCAATATCAGCTTTAGTTTTCATGTAAGCGTCATACACCAATTTTAAGAAAACAAAATTGAATTTTTTTCCATTATTCAGTCAAAACAAATATGATTTGCATTGTAGGAATTATCAGGACTCTTGTAAAGATAACAAATGCTAGCATTCTTTGTCAGTTGTCACCCACATCTATGAATCTGGAAATGAACTCTGTTTTACAACTCTATACAGGATCACCAATAGACTGCAAGATGTGGAGAGGGCTCAGGATCATTTATTTCAAATTGAAAGGGAGAATACACTTCCATTCTAGTTTTTTATACTGCCAAGCTCAAGACTGAGTACACAAGTAATATCAGTAAAACTGAAGGAATTATTGTAAGCACATCTGAAAATCAAGTACAACAAAACTATTCAAACAGTATCAGAGCAATATTTAGTAATCTTATTTTGTCGGCTTTCCTATTTTTTTTTCTTGACTTGAAAATAGGTATCTTCATTATAGAAATAAACAAGTCCACAGTCCCTCTCTGTAACATGAGAATAGTTAAGAGCAGCAACTTACTAGGAAATGCAAATAGATGTTGCATATTTCTGACCCCACATATTCTTCAAAAATCAGATTACTTTAGGGAATATTCATCAAAATACATTTTAATTTTAAAAATCCCTATTACTTTACATTATTTTAGGTATCTCTAACAATAAAATGCTCCAGCATTTTAAACATATTCCAGCATGTATAATGCATTCCCAATGATAAAACCTCTTTACAGCTCAAGAATATTGTGACCATGTGACATTTGCTTTTGTTGGCAGCAAAACTATATTTCAAACAATTTTTTCAAGATTCTGCTAGATACACCATAATGCCACTTGCCATAAACACAGAATTACACACTTTATGCCTCCTCTTTTCACCTGAATACATTAAATATTTGACTAAATAAAATATAAAAGATCCTTTCTCCTAAGTATTACATGTATTTTCTCATTTAATTTTTTGAAAAGCATTATTGCTTATAAAATCAAGCGCTGATATTCTAATGAAAATAGGGTTTTCCTCTAAGACTTACCGGTAAGACCTACTTTTCTATAGCTGATGAATAATCAACTGCGAAGCACCGTAATATAAAGAACATCTTCTCAGCACCTAATTTATAAGGGGTTTACAACAATTCAACCTGTTATTTCTGGAAACGTGTAGAAAGAAATCATGCAGATGCCTCAACAACCAAATGTAAAACATTGGCATGAAGGCTAATTTTTTTTGTTTCCATAAAATCTTTAACTAAGCTTTTGATTATAATAAGTATTGAAAAATTAAAATAAAAAAGCTGGTTGACATGCATAAATTGAAGTGTCACTAACCTAATTCTCCATTTTCAAGTACTTCAAAAACAGCCCAGATATCATCTTTGCTGGGAATAATGTTTCTGATTCCTAAAACATCATTAGTTAATTCCTCTGCTTCCATCAAAGGTGATACCTGTAATAAAAATTGAGTCAGTTTATAACACATTTCAATTACTGATTTCTGATATATTTTTTCAAAGTCTTCCTCCCTGCAATTGCCTTAAGAAAAAAAAAAAGGGGCAACAAAGGCAACAAAAAGGCAGCAGAAAATATATGAGTTGGAAACCCATAAAGTATCTATCAGATTCCAGCAGGCTTTCCTTATTTTGTTCCATGAGATTGAAGTTATATTTTTAAGCTGACTGTTAACTTGGTAGCTTTGAATTCCTTTTCTCTACCACAGAAAAATATGGAAAAAAAAGCGCMTTGATATATTTTTTTGGGTGTGGGAAGATAAATATTAGAGAAGGACCTTTTTCTTTTATCTTAGCAACGCATATTTCCATTTTTATGCCTAGTTTAAAAAGCATGTCTTTTAGCATATGTGTATCTGTGTATACCACATACCCCATACATGTACAAACAAAAGTGTTTGAGAGCCATATGCTGAACAGAACTAAAAGGAAACCAAACCAGAGCGGTGTAATAAAAAATAACAGAACTCTGCTACAGGGAGATCCAGGTGTTTAAAATACACTATCAAATAGAAAGCTCAAAAATCTCTATCATAGTTAATAACAAGTGTTTCATAACACTCAAAGAAAGAAGAAAGCCACAGACAAAAAGAAAGGAGGAATGTCATTTTAATGGCCTGCACTATTAAATAAAACCAATATTCATTGGGTACTTATTAATGTTCTCATGCGTTGCACACAGAGTTGGGAGAATTTATATGGCTGTATACCACAGTAAAACTAAAGCAGGACATCTCCCCTTTAAAACTGTATCATTTTTCTTAAAATTTTTCTTTAAAATGCAAAAATGCTTAATAATCTGGCTTTACATAATTTAGGCAACACAGCAAATTCTACAACAAAATATTTAAAAGAACAGTGATAAACATAAATTCATACTTTCACTGTGTACTTCTATAAAAACATGTATTAAAATAAATTTGATATAGTTCAAGAAAAAGTGCTTCACAAAATCACTGCATCATTTTTATACACTAACCCTGATTATAATACTACAGTCTGGCTCCTTTCTTTCCACATAAACTTCTATAAGCAAATCTCCGGCCTGGGAAACCTAAAATGAAACAATTAAAAAAAAATTAGATCATCTTAAAAGCATTTTGAGTTTCCTTTTAAATAAGGAAAATACAATTATTATTCCTTTTTATTTAACTAGTGTAAGGAAAAAAAACCACCCTATTCACAGATTCAGGAGAAAAATTCTGTATAAATCCTGAATCAAACCCTGAATAAATCCAACAGAATCATATCAAACAAAATGAACATAATTTACAAATATATATTCAAGAGCAGGAAAATTAAGGGAGACATGAAATAAGTGGAAATTTTAAATTTACGTTTAAGACATGAGTGTACGTCAGTATCTTAAACTGCCAGAACCCTAACTCTGATTTGGAGGTATGTCAGGCTCACTTCAGAATCAAAACAGATTAATAGAATTTAATGTAATGAAAAACAACTGTAACCCCAAACTGACTTAGTTAAAAGTGAGATGAAAAATTACAAATAACAGAGTATTTCAGCCACATAGCCATATGTACAGATCAAGAAAATAAAAATTCATTACTACAAATTCCACATTTATGATTCTTAATCACAATGAAAACTTGTCATTACATAATTAAAGAAGGAATTAAAACAAATGCTCTTGATATCAACCTCTGTTAAATATATCTCTTCAAATTTGTTGGAGAGTAGGCTAAACTTTACACACAATGCTAATGTGGAATAATCAGATAAAGCAAAAGTATGACATATATAATAGTTTCATATACTCAATACTAACAAATGTCATTTAAGAATGTCTAACAACATAAAACTTAGAAAGAAATTAGAAAGTCAGTAAATCCAACATTTTATGATCATGAGGAAAAATATGATTTATGAGAAGGAATGTAATATTTTCCATTGAAACTAGGTTTGCTCATCTATGGCAATAAAATAATATTCATGGATGAGAAATTACTTTATTTTTCTAAAGTTAAAAATGTCTCACATTTTGCCTGCTCTAATTCCCTTTTAGTATAGTCATAAGCATCTTCAAAAGATTGTAATTCATCTCAGTCCAGTACCAAACAATATTTTCTAAAAAGTAACTACACAGTGATGATCAGAGCATACGAAGAAAAATTAAGGCAGAAACAAGGACCTATCAGGAAGTGCACCATTCCATTAATAGGCAAATATAAAGATTAATAATCAAATTAACACTACGATAACAATTTGTGTCTTCATTTTTGAGAATGGTATTGATAGTGATGCTACTTATCTATATATTACTACAAACAGAGGAAGAGGTTAAGAAAAGCATAGAGAAATATATATACACACATATACATAAGCAGTTGAGCTTTGGGATACATTTTGACCAATCTACTAAGCTAAGATTACATTTCTATGGAAAAATAAACGGCTGTGCTGAATTCTAAAGAACATTAACATTCTGAAAAACAGCAACTTTTAAGTTAGTTTAGCCTTTGAGAATAGAAAACTAATGGAAACATTTGTGAGGAAAAACATTACAAAGCTACTTTGAAGAAAGCTGCTTAATTATAGTGGCACAGACTCAAAAAAGCTCATTTAGTTATAAAATTTGCTTTTCAGATGATATTACAGAAAAAGGTTGGAAATAAGAATGAAGCTGACACATGATTTCCACTGGGCTTATGTAAACAACCGTATGGAGAGAAAATGTGATGTAAATTACTGCAACAGCTGGCATAAGTATATGGTGGACAGAAAATGAAAAGCGACTAATGAAGTGCCACCTGGAACAGAACTTCAGTGACATTTCACACATGTGAACTTTGAGTAATTCAGCAGAAATTTGGTTCAGTTGTTCTCTGAACATTCTGCATCACCAGAGATAATAGTACTGAGGTAACCTACATATTCCTAAGTGTTAACTATCTACATCGCTGATTTTCCCACATACATGCACACATTTTGATGCAATGATATCAGACTGTCAGTCGTTCAATGTTAAAAATTCTTACAATTCTTAATTGTAGCTGCTTGAGGCCTAAGTTGCCAATTACCCATGATGCTTACACGATTACAGTGATGCTGTTACATCACTCAACTGTATCCCATAATTAGTTTTAACAGCAACTGGAAGCCTGTGGGAAACTGCTGTGGAGAACTGATGAGGCTGGTTGAGCAAGGACATGAGCTGAGCCACTTTATCTCGCACCTGGTTCAAGAATGACTTAGCAACTGTGCAGTGCCTGAGGTGATGCTGTCTCAGCGATGAACAGGACAGCACCCACACCTGTGCATAGAGATGTTAAGACCTCACTCCCTCTTATCCATGCCTAACTGGATAAACTTGGTCCTTTGAGGAGGAGATGAGASATTGGTTGCAAGACGCTGCAGGCGAAGGTCAGATGGCCTTTACTGATGCCTCAGCTGGATGGAGGTGCAAGCAATATTGAAATGTCACGGTTCTGTTCTGCTTTTGGTTCAACCATGGGTCCTATAACAGCCTGACCAAGGTGACCAAACTCATTTATATATTAAAAAATACACCCACCAATATGAAAATGAGAAAGTGGCTGCCCCACCACCTATGATGGCAGCAACACGTAACCAGTTATATTTGAATACAGTCACACCTCCACTTCTCCTTAAAGTACAAATTTGATATCTGGAATTCTCTATTTTAGAGGACATGAATACAACCCTTCTTCAGGGACAAGTTGACAGGCTTGCTTCTCTCTCCTCCCCAAAGCAGGGATACCYCTCTGGTAAGATTTGCGCCTCTGACTATATCAGAGCATACCTGGGTGGCTCTAAGCTTATATAATAGTGAAGTTTAGTACAAAACTGGGTTTGTTAATTTACCTTGAATTGCAAACTTAGCTTAGAAATCACTGGCTAGCCTTATTATATTTAGTGCTGGTGCAGTAAGTGCATTTATCAACAGCAATTTTGAACCTGTATTTCTGTTGCTTCGAGAAAACATACAATTCATCAATCTGTGATCCATGAAAGTTCTAAGCCTAGTAAAATGTAAAGTGCAGCCATGCATAAAATCTAGTATTTTGAAATTATGGGTAATACGCACTAGGTAGTCATGACAGAATTTATAATTGTAAATTATAACAGAGAGGAAGGTCAATCTCTTTCAAAAGTACTTAGTGTTGGTCCAGGTCTGGCTCTAATGTATTCCCCTGCAAAACCTACTGATGACACCACACATAGTTAGAGAAATGCTGAATTCTTCTAGAGAAACAGTTATACATAAAATCTCTAAACACCCTTGTAACCACCTTAGAAGGAGCTTCTTTAATCAGCAGGCTTCAGGCAGTAAATATTTTGAAATACTATGAAGCACTTCCTTCTGCACTGCTCCCTTCTGCACATCAGTGCATTTCATATGTTACGTGCATATGGAGTTTCAGAAAAATGTTCGTAGTCGCAAACAAATTTTCACAAATGCCAGTCAGGCTCCTCAGGACTTCATTTCTTAATTGCTATTTCAAGGGCAATAGGTTGACACAACAGAGGGAATGCAGTCCTCATCCTCATTACAGTCCTCATTGGAGGTTCCCAGAGTTGCTTGGAAAATGTTAATAGTATAATAAACTTTGAAAGGCACTTTTTTTCTTTTGTTCCAAAACCACAGAAAAGAATGAATGAAGTGGTGACTGGCAGACATCTTGGCCACAGCAATCCCAAAGTGATCAAGTTTAAAATCTGTGTTGACAGGAGGAAAAGCACCAGTAAAATTTCAACTCTGGACACGAGGAGAGCAGATTTCAGACTGCTCAGGGAACTGGTAAGTAAAGTCCCCAGGGAAAATGGTTTTGCAGGTGTTGGGGTCTATCAGTGCTGGTCCTTTTTAGACATCACCTCCTAGGGGCACAGGAGCAGGCAATTCCCAAATGTTGGAAGTCAAGCAGGTGAGGCAGAAGGCTGGCTTGGCTGAACAGAGATCCTCTCTTGGAAATAAGGCAAAAAGAGGAAGGTGTATGCCCAATGGAAGCAAGATCAGGTGACATGGGAAAAATACAGAGATGCTGCTTGCCACTGTAGGGAAAAAATTCGTGCATCCAAAGCTCAACTGGAGTTGAAGCTGGCCAGAACTGTGGGGGACAATAAAACGGAGTTTTTTCAAGTAAATTAATGGCAACAGGCAGTGTAAAAATAACATCAGCCCATTACAGGATGAGAATGATCACCTCACAAACAGTGACATGGACAAGGCAGAGATGTTTAATGCATTCTTTGTCTCTGTCTTCAACACAGATGATGGACAAAAGGGGCCTTGGTGCTCTAAGCAGGAGGACCATGACTGTGAGAATGATCAATTCCCAGTAAACTCTGAAATTGTGCAGAATCTGCTGCTCCAGCTCCATCCCTACAAATATATGGTGCCCGATGGGATTTATTTGAGAATCCTCAAAGAGCTGGCTGATGTCATCACAAAGCCTCTCTTGATGATTTTTGAGCAGTCTTGGGAATACAGAGAGGTCCCAGCTGACTGGAAGCTAGTGAATATTGTCACAATTTTCAAGGGCAAGGAGGAGGACCCCAGTAGCTACAGGCCTGTCAGTCTTATTTTAGTGCCCAGTAAAAGCAGGGAGATTATTCTGAAAGGTATTGACAACACCTGGAGGACAACGCAGTCATTGGTTACAGCCAGCACAGTTTCATGAGGGGAAAGTTCTGCTTGTCAAACCWGATTTCCTTCTACAACAGGGTAACCCACCTAGTTCATCTAGGAAGGCCAGTTGATGTAAACTTTTTGGACTTCAGCAAAGCTGTTGATGCTGTCACTCACAGTGTCCTTCTGGACAAATTGTCCATCCCACAGTTGAATAACTGTGTTACATGACGGGTGAGCAACTAGCTCACAAGTTGGGCACGGAGAGTTGTAGTGAATGGAGTSACATAGGACTGGTGACCTGTCACTAGTGGGGTTCCACAGGGCTCCATTCTCAGCCCAGTTCTCTTCAACATCTTCRTAAAGGACTTGGACACAGGACCTGAAGGAATACTAAGTAAGTCTCTTGGTGACACTAAATTCAGAGGAATTGTTGACTCCCTTGAGGACAGAGAGGCCCTGCAGAGAGACCTGGACAAATAAGAGAGATGGGCAATCACCAAAAGTATGAAGTATAACAAGAGGAAGTGCCGAATTCTGCATCTGGGATGGAGCAATCCTGGTTGCGCMCACAGACTGGGGAACGAGAGGCTGGAGAGCAGCACTGAGGAAAGGGACCTGAGGTCCTGATCCGTGGAAAGTTGAATCAGAGTCAGCAGTGCCCTGGCAGCCAGAAGGGCCAGCCATGTCCTGGGGGGCATCAGGCACAGCATCACCATCCAGGCAAGGGAGGGGATTGTCCTGCTCTGCTCTGCACTGGGGCGACCTCACSTTGAGGGCTGGGGGCAGTTTTGGGTGCCACAATATAAAAAAGACATTAAAGTATTAGAGCGCATCCAAAGGAGGGCAACATGGATGGTCAAGGGTCTGGAGGGGAAGCCTTATGAGAAGCAGCTGAGGTCACTTGGCCTGTTCAGCCTGGAGAAGAGGACACTGAGGAGAGATTTCAGAGGGGCAGACACTGATCTCTTCACTATCTGGTGACCAGCGACAGGACCCAAGGGAATGGCCTGAAGTTGTGTTGGGAAGTTAAGGCTGGATATTAGGAAAAGGTTCTTCACCCAGAGGGTGGTTGGGTATTGGAACAGGCTCCCCAGGTCACAGCACCAAGCCTGACAGAGCACCAGAGGCATTTGGACAATACTCTCAGGCACRTGATGTGTCTCTTAGGGTTGGCCTGCACAGGGCCAGGAGCTGGACTCAATCCTTGTCGGTCCCTTCCAACTCAGCATATTCTATGATATCAAATCTGGGGGATTTTTTAGCTATTACCAAGGCAGAAGTTTCCATTCTGCAAGACAGACGTTAGAAATAAATTTTAAATTGTTTCCAGTAACTTGGGCACTCCACCAGGCACCCAAAGGATGCTATATGCACATTCACAGTGGGTCATGCCACTATGATCCAGACATTAAGGGAATATGAGACAAAAATAAAGACTCCAGACAGCAATTCACAGAACATGCAATTTCAACATGTATTTGTAAGACACTGTCTTGCAAGTACATGACTTGCAAGGTAYACAAAACTCTGGTTGAAAGGGGGAAGGCACCGAATTGACAAAGCATGATTGAATTTCTCTTCTAGCTTTCTCTCAGTTTCTAAAGTCCTATATAAGCTCCAAAATCATTGAAACCTTCTCCTTGACCRCTTTAAATTTCTGAAAAAGTTTCTAAACTCCCTATATCTCATTTTACCTCTCCTAGTTCAACCACCTTGGTAGTGTTATGGAAGTGTAGTGATTTTTGCTTTAATTAAGATTGTACACAAATGCCATTCAGACAGTGAAACATGCTATCACTCTGCTATTTCTTACAACCCTGAAATTATTCAGAAGTTGTTATARGTAAAACTGGCATTTAAGATGATAATAAAGTGGCATAAGATCTCCCATTTTCTTATGTTGTGTCCTGAAGTTCAGTGTTTGACTGTTAGTATGTGTCTGTASCTTCCCCAAATAATATTCATGTTTTGGGGCTCTAGAAATGGTCACAAAACAGGAATTGGGTAAAGATTCATAYGATTTAAACTCAAGGGGATGGTAAATCTCTAATGAAGAGAGACCATGCATACTCAAAGCTCATGAAATAATAAAAGCTAATATACACTTGAAGGTATTGAATATGCACGTTTAAAATTTTAAAAAAAGACAGGTCATCACTCTTGCACTTGCAACTGCTGACTATTTTCTTCTAATACAATTTATAAAGCCTAGTAAAAGCATGCAACAACCWGTAAGTTATTGCAGTGCTCAGGCCAGAACATTATTCCACAGGATGCTCTAAAAAGAACTGGTTTACTTTTATCAGTTTATGCCTCCTCCTTCATTTCATTTTATTTCCCTAATCTCTGTAGTTAAYAACACTGATTACAATAAAAACTTACAGATTTACTTTTAGAAACCTAAAAACCTGTAAAGCAACAAAATAGTCTTCGTTACAATTATTCTCACACCAGTTAATATTTGTCACTTACCTGAGTGTCTTTCCACCTTGTAATAAAACTGTTCTCTATATCCATTTGTTTGACTTGGTCTTCATTTATCTGTATAAAATAAATAATTTTTGAGTGATTAATGATAATTATTGTACCAATTGCCAATACTGTCAATCATGTTCTTATAGAAGCAGGTATGCAAAATATTCTATCAGTCAGAAGCAGCTCTTCATTGATGAGACTCATAATTATAAACTTAATGGAATACATATTAAAACAGAGAGGAATCAATGAAAAACTGCAGAACAATGTTATAGTGGCACAGTTAACTCTAAATCAAAATGGCTAATATGAATTGCTGCTAGTAGTAGCTTTTCTATCCAGTTGGATTTAACATTATTTCTGGGTCTAAGGAACAAATCAAATTGAAATCACAGCTCAGAGACTAAGAACACAAAATCCTTCCATGCTTCAGCTCTGATCAGGCCCATAAAATTTGATTACAAGCATTATTTTTAATCGTCATAATCATAAAATTTTCTTAAATTTAGTAAGCTTTTGACAGCAAGTAGAATGAGCACCATTTTGGAAAACCGTAGCTCACAGAATCCCATAAACAGTCTTTCCTACACAGGTTAAACTAACTGGGAAATAAAATTTAAAGCAGGCCAAGAAAACACATCCACCAAATTAGAGTTCAAAATCCCTGAAAATCCTCAGATCATTGAACTAGTAGCAAGGCCATTTTAAAGCAGATTTTTATATTTTTGAATCTCTAACATCTGACCAATTAGGATATGTTTATATAAAGATACCTACATGAAAAAGTTGCACATAATTTTTAATTAGATCTTCAATTACATTGACTTCTTCACYAGTTTGGCCTTTAGTTTGAAATAAGCATGAGGAAAACACCAAGGCTAAATTGTGAGGGTTCATATGATTAATTTCAGAACACTTCTGTACCCTGTTGAAGGAAAAATAAACATATTTAGACAGTTTCATTGTTCCTTTAATTGTCTGAGGSTCCTTTACAGAATATGGAGTGCACTTCAAAAAAGCTAACTACATTAAATGCAATGAAAACATGTACTATTACTTATTTATTTAATATTTCTTTATATTCTTTATTTCTCATTACAGAAATGAAAACTTTCTAACTGCATTTCAAGTGATATCAAAACTATTTAGAATAGAAAAGAATAAAACCAGAATAGAATACTTGAGTTAGAAGAGACCTATAACRATCATCTAGTCCAACTGCTTGACCACTTAAGGGCTGACCAAAAGCTAAAGCATGTTGCTRAGGGCACTGTCCAACAGCACTGACAGGCTTGGGTCATCCACCAAAGAATGGTGGTGGCTTCTTCCTCTAAGAAGCTCATTACAATGTTTGACCACCCTCCCAACAAGGAAATGCTTCCAAATTACAAGTTTGTACTTCTCTGGATGCAGTTTTGAACTAAGTCCATGCACCCTACCACCAGATACCAGGGAGAAGAGATCAGCACCTCCCTCTCCACCTCCCCTCCCTCAGGAAGCTCTACAGAGCAATTGGGTCACCCCTCAGCCTCCCTTTCTCTGAAGCAGACAAGCCCAGAGTCCTCAGCCGCTCCCCGCAGGCGATTTTTTCCAGCCCTTTCATCGGCACTGCTGCCTTCCTCTGGATGCATGCAAAGACCTTAACATCCTTAAATTGCAGACCCCAGAACTGCACACAGTGCTGCAGGTGAGGCCAAATCAATGCTAAATACAGTTTCACTATATTATGTAATGTAAGTATATCCTACAAACTTCAGATCTAAGATCAAACAAAATGTGGAAAGAAATTARGTCCTTCTTAGTTCCTATCCCTATGGTAAAGTTTCCATATCAGTTCTGTTGTTCACATAACATGTTCYTCCTTTAGAGGCAAACACTTTAAAGTACCACAGAATTTTGGCTGTTAAATGCATGAATTTAAACTTTAAATTTCAGAACAGATGCAACAGCATATTAATATCTCTAACAGGATATGCTTAGAAACTTCTTAAACACAAATGTATTATAATCTTTATCCCAATAATGGCACCAATCAATTTCATAATCATATAAATATTTTTAAATTACATCTGCTATGTAACTGGCTATGTAGCAATTTCTGAACACAACATCCTGTAAAGAGAAGCTTCCACACATTCTATACCCACTGCAATTCACCAAAAATATAATTTGACTGKTTCGATAGATGATATAATATAGACCGGTACTATTTAACCATGACACCTCAGAACCATCCTGTCACATATTTTTTACACATTTTCAACCCCTTATTTTATCTAGGAATAAGTCATGACCTTTGGTGCTTAAACAAGTTTGTATTTTGGATATTCTCTACTACTACCTCAGTTGTAAAATGAAGCAGCGATGAAAAACAGAAAGGGTAGGTAATTCTCAAAGTTATTATGTGCAAAACAGATTGTGGAGAAGGACATTTTCACTGAAAAAAAATTTTAATTTCAAGAACCATTTGCAACAATCCTCTGGAAGACTAGCAGACTGGAGTAAAACGAGATTGCAAAAAGAAGCTACATCAAAAATTACCCTATTTGGACATATACACTGGCATCCCTCTCTCTGTAAGTGTGTTCCAATCCATTGATTTTTATAGATACCTACTGCTAAAAATACAACCAAAGAAAAAACACATTATCAATTAAAGGAATTCAATAGTAATTAATTGCTGCAACTAGATAAGCTTTTGTGATTACTAGTTAATGAAACAAGCCACATTTCTTATATTGTAGAGTTATACTGAGAACACATTAGAAGAATTTCTCTGCTACAATGCATTATTTGCAATGACCTGTAAAGATGTTCAATTAAAGCAGCCAAAGTTGCTCTATTGACCGGTGGAAGACTCTGAATAAAAGCTCTGTACTTCCTCACACGTTCCTTTTCATTCTGTGTATCTGTCAGAAAATAATAATCATTGAGCATTAATAACRATGCACACTAAAACCCAACAGCAGTTCTAATTAACTATATCAGCATCACCTAGTCCTTTAAAATTACTATTTACCCAATCAACCTTTTCTTCATAAAGGCAATGCTGACAATATACTATTTAAAAAGTCTACTATTTTACACCAGTTCAGAGAAACACCAATAAAGAGGGACAGTTCTATATTCAAGCACCACTTGCCACCAGTTAAGACTAAAGCCAAGAGCAGCAATTGCTTTCTTCTCAAAGCATATTTAATCTGTAGTTTGTGTATGTACATGTGTGAGTRCAACTRCATCTGCACAAGTGCAAATGTACTGCTAAGAGTTCCCAGCAAAGAGAAAGGAAAAGACCTTTTCATATTTCAATTACTTACTGGAAAAGTGTCTCAAAACACAAAGTAGTTTAAGGATCTAAGTATGTATAAGACTGATTAGAGGAGAGCAAAGGGAAAGGGCTGGTAAATAAGTTGTACCAAGTTGCATATAGCTGAACAACAGCAAGGCCGATGGCAGGAACTCCAGTCTTGGGAATGACAGTATCTGAGACAYAGCCACAGCTCTCTACCTTAAGTCAAGTCTGCCTCCCTGTGCTGCTTATGCCCCCTTATGCTCAGAGCATAAACAAAGTTAATGTAGATTGTATTTAGTTGGTTAGCTTTTCCCTCTCAGTCCCTTGCCTCTCCCAAGTTTCTGAAAAGAAAGCACAAAACTCTTCCGGCTGATTGACGGTGCTCTCTGCTAACTACTATGTTTTGATTTCTTTGGTAGTTGGAAGAAAAAATAAACAAATAACAAAACAACAAAGTCTTCTACTCTATTTTATTAAATGTTTTAGTCTTCCTAGAAATACCTTCTGTATCACTTAACAGAGCAGGATTCTCTGTTGTAAAGCTGAAGGAGAATTTTAGCCATGTGTACATATCAGGAAGGGGAATCACTGTAACACCATTAAAAAGAGCTGACTTAAATCTAGACTGCCTCAGATAGAACTTTTCTGGTTTCTGATGAGATTAATCATGTGGTAAGTGAATAAACTTAATATTTTTTCCTCTAGTTTGTTCAAATTGAGGTTAAAGGTTGAAAGTGTGTAATATTGCTAATACTTGAATTTCCTGAAAGTCTAGTGGTTCATATTAAAACAACATCCATMTAGTTGAACTCAAGCAAAATCAGAGAGGAATACACTTTTAATATCTTTTTTTAAAGACAAAACTTGCCACACAGTAAATATGCCTACATGACTTCTGTGCATTAAGGTAGAAATTAATGTTCTGTCAGCTTTTCCTGTGCACCTCTTATTCCTGTGCCTCAACTGCAATTTTATAGCACAGTTYGGCAGGGAAACCACTTGTTTCTTGGAGTTTGCAAATACTGCAATATAGAAACAACTAGAAATATAGCTCCTTTGAAAGAACATTRTAAAAATCATCACAATTTACATGATGAGTAATTAATGCATAAGTAATCTCACAGTTCTATTTTTAACCATACAGAGATACACATCCTCATGTTTTAAACACATTACAGTCTCCAGTAACAGGAAGTTACTTAAATTTTCTTTCAAATTAAATTAATATTTCTTAGGGAAAAAAAACCCAAGTAGCAGTTGTTAACAAGTTTACATTGTTAATACACATAAGTTTGCTCGTTCATAAAACATACATGAAAAATCTAAACAGCAAGGCTGTCATTTAACTATTGTGCAGATGATGGCATCAATATTTTGTCGGTTTTGAACTACATATGGTCAAAGGAGAGTACACACTTTTTTCCTCCTCTAACATACATGTGTTTCTTCATTCTATCCTAAATGCTTCTTTAAAATGTAAATYATCACCTTTTACTTTGGCTGTTCCAAATATGACACAGTGCAATATTGGTCTACTGCTTATAAATATATTGTCAGGGAAAAACTGCTCTTTGATATTATTATTCTGTTTCACTTAAAGGCAATACAATCATCTCTGATTAACATGGGTCTATTGTAGCCAAGTCCCAAATATTTTTCTTCCTCACTACAATTGTTTCACCAATTGTGAAATAACACAGGTTGACACAGGGCAAGTAAATTAACAACTCCCTCAAATTTGATACTGAAAATGTACATATAATCTTTATTGTATTGAATGTTATCGAATACATTACCTAATGCAGAGATCCAGAATGGATAAAGTTCTTTAGTGAGAAGTGCATCATCTATTTGAGAAAGGAAACTTTTCAGTACATCAGTCACATCTTCAAGCTGATGTTTTCCTGCTCTTAGTTTAACACTTCTTGCATCTTTTTTGAAGCTTTCCAGCAGTTCAGCCACATTGGAGGAATCACCATTTTTAAGATAGATTTGCTTGCTACCTAAACCTAAGGCACAGAAATACAGGACAGAAAAATAAATGAATATAAAATCAAGTACTCTTTTAAAAATTCCAGACATCATTATATGAAAACTATATGTGGCTGTCAAACACGTTGCATTTCCTAACAAAGGCGCTATGACCTTTTACACATATTCACTTTGTTAGTTAAAACACTGCAAAGTCTTCTTACACCCAACTACACCTCTTTGTAAAAATACTCATCATAATAGTAAGCAAGCCTGGGATCACTATTTCAGGAGTATTTTACAGGCAATTCAAATCCCCAGATCTCTTCGGGACTTCCTAAAACAGTACTTTCAAAAGGCACAGTAACGAGAGGAAATTTTGATGATAGGTATTGTATCACATAGAAAACACAGCTGCTTTCATGAGATAATTCCTTTTATTTTATTACTCTACTGATGCACTCAGCTTAAGACTCAGACTATTATTGCATTCATCCAACCTGAAATATTTTATTCTTAAAAGCCTCAAGATTAGTAGAAAATATCCTTTTTTCTGATTTTTCTCATGTTCTGGAAGATATCGGTCAGCTACTATTCTTGTATGTAACAACTAAAACCACCAAAGGCAACTTAAAAAGAAAATGCATCATTTAAAACAAAGTCATTACTACCTTCAACCACTGCATATGTGATTGCAGTCAAAACATTTGTTTTTCAAAACTTGTGTAAGTTTGGCATAGATGTGCAGACATATTTATCTCTGAAGAGGTKTTTTCTGCATTCGCACCTCTTGAAAGAGAATGGTACGTTATGCCAAACCCCGCTTTTCTTATATACCTGTCAAATTAAGTACTCTGTCAAAACCTGTGAAATCACGTCTGGTGTTTCTACAATTCACCTTTCCTGCAATGCCCACAAGCACTTCCATTTGGTACTGCCTTTGTGGTGTTACCGTCAGGAGCAGCCCTGGAACGCAATAGCATCTGTCTTCTGTAGACTACAGCTGAAGACAGAACCTTTACAACGATGATACAAAAGATGTATGCATGCAAGTAATGCATGCAAGTAATTCCTTCAGCTTTCAGCTGAGTATTTTAACAGCTACTAATGCTGATTCTGAAAAGCTTATTTTTGGTAAAGATCTAATTGATTTAAAAGACGTTAGGAAACTGAATTTTAATTTAGACTACACAAATTGTTCTAAGTGGCAGACGTAATTAACCTGCTTTAACAATTCAGTGGATGAAATGGTTTAAACTATACTTGGAATAATTTCTATTGCTAATGATTAAAAAATAATTTAGCAAAAGTTTTTTCCTTCATTTCAGGCACTAGGTGTAACACCAGTACAACTATTTACAATAATGCAGTGTTGCTGTATTCAAAGGTTATTTAGTTAAACTTCAACGACTCAAATAGAAATTAGATGTTCTCATACTGACAGAGGTTACAGACACATTTATACCAGAGACCAATTTGTACAGCTTTGATATGCATGTAGCATCTCACAAGAAAACTTATGAATTTGAAGTAGTAAAAGGACACAAACATCATCTGCATATGACCTAATGCCATGGAAAGTTATGCTGGAAAAATTTACTTAAATAAATGGTAACTGGCTATACACCCTTAGGCTAGCTCACTGAAAAAACAGCAGCCTAAAACTGAACTCAATTCCACAGCTGATGGCAGCTTCCAAGAAGATGTACTCAGACCATAGCTTTTCCAGGTTCAGAGTTTATTTTCTGGGCTGAGCTGTCTGCAGTCAGGCATTGGACCCCAAGGCTGTTTCATAAGGCAAACAACACAGTATTTAAAATAGAAAGGTGTCTATAAAGGGCATTTACCAAGTTGTATTTCCCCAAACTGGCCATTCTCAGATGTGTGGTAGTGTATTGCACCATCTCATCAAAGAGTGGCAAGGCTAGTGAGGGGCATGGTTTTACTTTAAGTAACATATAGACTCATTCAATACGATCTGATACTGGGGGTGCTTAGGTATTATACAAATGATCTTAGCTTGAATAAAATCCACTATACTTACCATACTGTGTAACAAACGCTATGCAGCTGTTCACTATAATAGGAACATCATTTTTGCTGAGCTGCTGATCTTGTAATGCATTACCATCTGTACCTGCTGCTTTTTCAATTGCAGTATACCAGACCATGAAATCCAGCCTTGTGTGGCCGTGGATATATAGAGTTCTGAAAAGTATAAAAATATTTTGAGCTCAGGAAAGAAATAAAAAAATGATGTTATCGTACCACGGCAACAAAGCAGATGTTCAGAAAAGAAAGGGAAAAAAAAAGAAAAAAAGATAAATACTTGGAGTAAGACATCAAGGCACCTTTCACCACATAAAGCTGTGATGGTGGTCTATTGTTACAGCATCTATTTTTTTTTCCAAATACACTTGTATTACCAGTGCCATAAAAAATGAAAGAAGATCCACAAGCACTGTCGCAAGCCTTTGAAAGAACCTGCCAACATTTTAATTACTCTTCTTCGGTGCTGCTCCTACACTATGCATTCATACGTCCAAGCCACAGCTAAGCAGGAAACAAATTTAGAGACAACTTTCAATACTGTAAAAAGCTTTCCTTCTTTTGTATTCATGCCCCTAAACACCACACCAGCCTCTTCTATAGAGTAGCTGAGACATACTGAACTTCCCTCCTACACGAGTACCAAAATGATCACCCACCATCACAAAGCTAAGGAACATATATGAAAAAGCTAAGAGTTGAGGCAGAATAAGTCAATGCAACACTCTGACTGTATCTCAAAGCACAGCCTTGTTCTAACTCTTATTTAAGCATACCACAGTAATCTCCTCTGTGCCACCTTGACAAGACAGCTTCTAAGACAAAATACCAAAATAGAAAAGTTTAAAAGTGTATGTCCATCCACATGCATGTGTGTAATAAACAACTGCTTAAAGTGTTAAAATAGTAAGCAAACTTTTCTACATACATTCTCTTATCTCCCACTAAAGACACGTAAGGGGTCAATTTTCTCTAATGATTGTTTATTTGCTAATTATGCAAAGTCAAAATGCTCCACYGAACTTCTATAAAAATGGTTTCATCAAAATAGAAAAAAACATTCATTTTTATTATTTCATTGGAGGGGGGGAAGCATTTTATATGATGAAGGAATACTTAATTTCATTTCTTTTTAGTAGTATGGTTCAATTTGGCTTTTATAAATGTTTCCATTCTAGCATTCCTATCTTGGTAGGAAGTGAGGATGCAGTCAATGTATTACATACACAGAGCCAGGATCTGAACTCTTCTCAAGATCCACCATACAGACTGAGCCATTCAGCAGCAGAGTAGATGACACTAAAATATTTCATCACACTGAACCAGGTTTTTAGGAAGTCTTTGCTTCATGACTTCAAAAGTCATGTTAACCACCATACATGCCCGGATAGCAGAAACACAGCCTCTCTCTAAGAAAAAAATAATAATTTGCATAAAGCTCTCCAATTTTTGCAGCAAAATGAGTGTGCCTAATTCAATGCTGTCAAACTCAAGGTTCCTTAAGACTTGTCAAAACAGGTAGTTCTCAATCAATACCTTCCAAAGAATACACCACTACATGCTCTGGTATTGCTATTGCCATATATATAAGAAAAGTAAAAAGTTTGAAGTGAGTAGAAAAAAGTTTGACAGTGCATGATACTCTACTCCTTTACTACTATTATTCACAGATCAGAAGTTAGGACAATGATTTACAAAAGATTTATGGTTCTTTCCAACACAAGAAATGTAGATATATATGCATATTACTGTGTTTTTATTTCCCCCGCAGAACAGCAGGATTCACATTACAGTATTATGCAAAGGATAAATGGAAGTCTCAACAGATTATTTTTTTATCTAAAGAATTATGATATATACAGGAAGCAGCATACTGTAAAGTGAAAATATTATTACTTCTAAACAAGAAAAGGGCAACTCTGCTGCATATCAATGAATTGATACCAGAGCAGGAGACAAAAAATACCGTACTGAACTTCAAAGGTCATATAAACTTATCAGTATTTTTCACAGAGATACGAAAGTCTAAATCATGTGCCTGTCAATCAATTGTTGTGATATATGAATTACCTAAACTATGTGGAAAAGATCACCTTGTATTTTGTGGATCTTTCCATCTTCCCCTCAATGCATCACATTAGAAAAAAAGATACCAGAAGTACAAAATTATCATGTTCTCCTAGTTTTCTAAAATTTGAGAAGCTGATGAGCTTAATTTGAATACAGAGGAAGAGGTTACTTAATAACGAACAAATAAAATGTGGTATTTGTTTAAGTTGTAGTCCCATAGGACCAAAACAGTYGTGAAAGAGAAGTTGGTGGTAAGAAATATAAATGTGAAAATATTGCTGCTATCATGGACCCTGGACTGTTCATAGAAGGCAACTAATTATTTTTGAAAAAATTATACTTGCCCAGTCAAAAATCTCCAGAGTGGCGGCATCAAAAAGTAAGATAAATCAGAGAAGCAATTTCACTACAATACCATAAAAGCGAAGAAGGGAGAAAAGGAAATTAAACCAGTGCCAGACACAGCTCAGAACTCAGTCAATTTCCTGTGGAAGTGGCTTAAAAAGCTCATCTCAAACCTCAATAATTTTTGGCTGAGAGAGAACACACCTAGAATAAGTTTAAATCAGAAAGACATACAACAACTTACAAGATGTTTAAAGCAGTCCTCCTCAGTTTAGTCCTTTCAGACAAACTTAACAACATTTTAATTTTTTTTTTCCCTAATTGCAAATGATTTTTTGWTCTCCTTGAACCTGGAAGTAATGAAAAGTACAGGGGAAATAATTTCCAGCAGAAGAGCATAACTTTCCTCAAGCACAGTAGAAGTCTTCTACAGAACTTCATGAAGCAATAGAGGTAACTTTGCAGATCTAACCTCTGTGTTCATCTCTTTCACATAGTTTTCAGACAGAAGTAATAACAAATACATGCATTTCTCACTGAACGGTCATTAACAAAATATAAAGTTATATTAAACCCAAGGTTTAAGACTAAGCATAAACACAGGCTGAAACACAGTGATATAGCACAAAACTGAGGAATTTAAAGATGTTATTGAAGTAATCATGTTTGAAACAATTTGTACTGTAATGTTTATGAAKATCTACCATGCAGATTACCAACTATTTTCCACAGACTCAACCAAAATGCATTCCTCCACTATAAATGCACTGCCTTCTATAGTATGTTTATATATGTGCTACTTCTTCCAGTTCTAAAGATTGACAAAGATCACGTTTCATAACGAACAGATAGCAGTAGCGACAACATGGCAAAAAATGGCAGTTTGCTATGTTGTGTGAAGCACATACAGTCCATAGCCAAGAAATTAATAATTTAAGTACTCAAACAAACAAGGCGGCCTGCCAACATAGATTTCTGCCTTAGTGAATTGAGAGAATTGAATTGGCACAAGTGACTGCAGCAGTCCACAATCACTGAGTCTCAACATTAAGGAAGCTACTGTACAGCTTTGTTGTTGACTACCAGCACATCCTTCTGCCCCAGCAGTCAGATAAACAACATACATGACCACACTTCATCCACAAGCATGCAAAGGCTTGTCTTTAACCCATCCTGCAAAGTTCACTAGCTTTAGCTATGTCTATAAGCTTTGTTGCACAATTCTGCAATGGGAAAGCAGTGGTACCAAGTGATTTTGGGTAAAGTGGGCAGGGAGAGMGAGAATCAGACATCAGCACAACTCAGTGTCCTCTGGCAATTTCCACATGATTCTAATAATTTACCTGTCTGAAAACAGGTATTAAGTAAGAACCAATACGAAATTATTTTGGAAAATCAAATTGCAACTAAAGCATGGACGTTCCATTAATAATTACTGTAAATGTAACCAAGCAACATTTCTTCAAGGAACCTTCAAAAGGTCTTACATCCACCATTTCATATTGGAAGCACAAGTCCTTTCATCTGACTCTTATGTTTGTATTAATTCTGGATTTTAGAATTTTGTGCCCGTAACTTCATTTTATGAGAAAACTTACTGCAATCATCAAAGGGTTAAGAAGAGAACATTGAATGAACCATCAGCATAAAGAAATTGTGCCAGTATGTAGGGAAGGTTTGTTACCCATAATAAGAAAGAGCTAACTACAAGAGAAGCATAACAGGGGAAAAAAAGAACCATCTGGATTACATTATGGTCTGAAAACATCCACTGACACCTAAGACGAGCTTAAATTTTTTCAGAAAAGTATAAGAAATATTTGAAACTGAATTGTCTGCACAACTGTGTTTCTTTAAAGYGTAGCATTAGAGATTTTGCATTAAATTCTACATATAGAAGATATATTTAAAAACTATGGTATACAGATGTTTTCAAACAACTCTTCTTTTCATTGTGCAGATCCCTCTGTTGGCCTCGGCTGAACTACACAGGAGCAGCTGTTTTGCCAATGTACTATGCAACTTCTGTTTGGATAGCAAGAGGAGATCAAGTACCACCAGTCACTTCAAGCATTTTAAAAGTATAGAGGAGAGATCAAGGGAAAAAATCCAAACGGAGTATGGAGCAAATCAGAGGACACCTCTGTGTGACAAAGGGAAGTCTCAAACACAGGAATACGTAAAATGGTTTGCCACTTCTAGCAAGAAGCCAAGAAGCATTTCAACTATGAAACTAGAATATTTCGAGTACGGAAGTGGAAGTGGAAAGCAAGAAGAGACAAATGGCCATCTGATTATGGTGTAAAACTGTACACCACAGTGTTGTGAGAAGTCAGGATTTCCAGCTGAGTTAGATACAGTTCTAACAGTCCAGACAATATGCTCCAATAGAGACCAGAATGCAACAAAATTCCAGTAGGTGTTATAAAAGACTGTGTTCTTCTGTAATTTACTTTAGCAAAGATACCCAAACACAAGCATTAACATCTCTGAGATCTGAAAAAAAAAAATTATAGAATTAAAAGTCATCTATAATTATCATGAAAATTTAGCAAGTACATTGAGCTTCGAAGAGGAAAACAATCTTCAAAAGAGAAGCAGTCCTGTGGTTTCAGAAATCTTTTTGTGTAGTTCAGCCTCTCACGATATGCTACTACTTGGTATGATTGCCACCTTATTTCTGAGCTGGTGGACTTCATTAGCTGAATGCATCATATAGCGAATCAATGAACAGCAAGGTGCCAAGCAAAAAACAGAGTAAAGGAAGAGRGGAAAAAAAAAAGAAGAGGTAGGAGTGGATTGTATTCATATCTAAGACACTTCAGGAAAATCTCACATGACTTTTTTGGTAGTATTATCTCTGAATTCTTGTATTGTATACAAGCTAGAAAGTATTATGTACATGACAGCCCAAAGTCAATTGTAAATTCTTCTTTTGAGTAGATATGCATCAGATGTTAAATTTAGGTATCACAAATTTATTAAGTATTTTTTTAAGACTCTAGAATTTATAGATTTATTACATTGTAATTATTTCAGCAGTAAAACTTAAAGTTTTTATAGTTTCTGAAAATGTTTACTTCCATATGCAATAACTCTAAAGTGAGAAGTCCATTTGTAACGACTGAAGTCATTCTTTTACCTACAGTAGTTAAAAGTGTGAAAGAGAAAGATATATGATACATGTAAATGTATGACCTCCCCTAATTAATCAGCCCAAAGACTGAGACTTGAAAAAGAGGCATAAGCATTTGTAAGAAACAGAAAGTCACTAGAAAAATATTCAAGGAATGTTCATATTTTTTTCTAATAAAATGTAACCAGATATTTTAAGACATTGGCCACATTTATTTTTTTTATGCAAAGGAGGGTGGCTTTTTTTTGGTTTGGTTTGGTTTAGGGTCATTGGGTTGGTTTTTTTTTCCTAAACTTTTCTTAATTCTGGAAAAATCTTACTTTTTTATTTAATTCTTACTTTTTTATTTAATTCTTTCAATAACACTTGGTTTGTTTTTTTTATTTTACAATTTATCTTGCATTTAAGTGACTAACAAATTAACAAGAAAGTCGTCAGCTACACAGAGTCTTTTCCAAGTGATCAATCTGTGCCAAAGTTGACATTAGACAAGCACAGATATAAAATAGCAGACAAAATAGGAAAACCTAGAAGCTTTGATAGTTCTTTTAGTTGATGCTAATGACGTCTCAAAGATATTAATTCATTTACCTAGAGTTTGGAGGAGCACAAAGAGGATTATTGGCTTGATTTCCATTTACAGTAATTGAGTCTAAAGACAAAGGTGATTTTATATTTCATCATTTTCCACACACACACATTAAATAGCTTATCACTTTAAGATGCAATCTCATACAACTGCACTGCACACCCGGACAGTTTTGAAGTAATATCCTAAACAACAATTACCATGCCAAAGCTTATACACCCATATGGCTTTCAATGTTTAAGATAATGTGAACACTATGCATTTAAATTCTTTATGGCAGGCTTCAGTGAAGAAAAATTAAATATATTCATGTCCACCTTAAATCAGCCAGTGCCTCTGTTGAAATTATTATCAAATACTTCAGAATTTCTCTTTAATTACTAAAGCAGTTCAGGGAAAACCTACCCTCACTTGACAGACATATTATAATGAAATMAATAATAAACCCCAACTTGGAGCTAAAAGTTTTGCTCAGCATTAGTACCTATGAAATTAGATGCATGGTTTATATCCATCTATTGGACTGCACCTTTAATAGGATACTTCTAGTTCACTGTTTGGTGTATGTAGCTTATTTAATGCTGCATCTTGCAATATGCTTTTTTGAAAAAAAAAGAACACAAAAAAAGCCACAAATCAAAACAAACTAAAGCAACAAACAAACAAAAAACCCAAAACAAACAAAAAACAAACAAAAACCCCCCAAAATAAACCCCAGAATCTCCCACCCCCCTGGAAAAAAAAGTGTTTTTTTCTAACCTCCATAGCCTGAGTTCTGAAAGCTATACAATATCCTAGAAAGGGTTAAAATTCAGAATACACAAGTTACAATGCACTTCTGACAARCTATTACAGCTCTGAAGAGATGTCAAAGGTATCTATGGGGATTTTTTTGCTTGCCAAAGAGAAGAACAATCTTCATTTTTTAACCTATTACTGGTTGTTCGAAAGATTGTATAAATACTGCACCACTTAAGACAGACACTTGCCTGTAACCTGTAATTGAAATTAAAAAGCCTCAAACTCTTACAAACTAAGAATTATCTTCCACAATTTTTACTTTCATCTTTGAATTTGTACCCTTATTTGAGGCAGAAATAACCTACCTCAGTTCAAGTTTCAACCTTCCCTATCATTGTAAATAAGACACAGTCATCTCTGCAGAATATTACCTACTTGGAAGCAAATATGGATCATGCTTCTTTCATAACTATGCTTTTTCCTAGATGGTATGTTGTTAACTGAGATCAGATATTGCAATAAGATTAACCAGAGGACTCATTCATATCCCCTCAAACCTAACCTAGCAGATTGRCAAACAGAATTCTGAGACATAAAAATGATATAAAAAACAAGAAGTTGGTAGTAAATGCTCCAAAGAGATACTCTTTTTTAACAGGGTAAAAGGAGTTAGGTCATGTTGAAAAAAGCATTATTGGCAGACTAATCTGGGAATAATTTTCTCAGTGGGAAAACTGCTTTTAATTAAGTAGTGCTTGTTAACATTTTGTGACACAGACATAAAATGTAATTAATGCACAAAGATATTCCCTCCTTCAAAAAGTCTGCAAATTTACTCTCTCACTAGCAACCCTAAGTGAAAAAAACTCCAGAACTTATCAACAATAATTCTAAGATATCAATATAAAAACAGATCAAAGCTTTATTCAGATAGGAAYCTTACCTTCCTTTTTCAACGAGCAGCAGGACATCTATTCTCTCTCCGTTTTGCATCACACTACTGGTTGCTGAAAAAAAAAATATGTACACATCCATATGACCTTCACAGACACATATTTATAGACAAATGCATACATGCATGCACATATAGATACGTTTTTTCAAAATGATCTCCAGTGGCAAACAGAGCATGGAATTCTTAAACTTAACAAATAAAGAATGCTGCTGACAATAGAAACAAAACTCCACAATACACCACGTAATAYTTACATTTAAAAGAAAAACTAATACAGAATATGATCAAGAAATTTTAAACATGTACTTTTTAACGTGAGAACATGCTACAGTGTTTTATTATACTAAACTTGTAAATATAAGTTGTAGAAGGCGTAACGATTCAGAAGGAAGCCGAATTTTGGAATCCATTAACTTATTGCACCTTAATGGCTGCACATATTTACAGTAACATAATGCAAGTTATCTGTTTAGCGTGAAGACCAGCACCATCTTCTTTATGTTACCTTATGTTATCCCTGCTAAAAAAAGCACCCAGTAAAACACCTACAGCAAATACATCTGGATAGTTTTCAGTTACAGTGCTTATAAAACTATACTGTGCACTATACTAAAACCAGTAAATTAAATGTAACCTGCTTACTAATTCAAAATTCTGAAAAGTTAATTTCTCAAAGTGCATGTCATATATAATCCACACCTTATTTCAACTAATTCCCAGAGACAGTAAAGTCCTAAATACCAATGAAACTCAATAATCACATTGCTTGTTATTTGATGGTTTTGTATCACATCTACTCCTAGCCTCACCTATATTTACTGAGTCAAATATCAAGAAGGTAAGTTACTATACTTCCACAAATGATTCATTATTTGTCAAGTTTCATTTATACAAATCAGTATTAATAGTGGAGCAGATTTGTTGTGGAGAAAGCAGAAATCAAAGAAAAGAGTATGGATATATAATATTTCCAAGAAATACAACTAATATTAAAAAACCCAAGCAAAACCAATTCTCACCCAAAAGTCAAAGTGTTTCATTTTTATACATGAGATATAATAGACACAGATTTTGCATGCTTTCATGATTCTGGCAGAGGCAATTACAGTTGCATCATCAAAACAAATATCAGGAACAGTTTTCCTACTGCCTAATCTTTTAATTCTGAATTAAGATCAAAAGTATTCACAAGTTAAAAGACACCTAGAGGCATAAAAACATTCCTGATTAAAAACCACCTTCRTGTTGTTATTCACACCAAATACAAGGTGGCAGTAAATAAACAGTAGAAAACTCAATGGCATTTAGGCAAGCTCCTGCAAAACAGTCCACAATCTGTCAGCATTTATCAAGAGGATTATCAGCAAAGAGATAAATTATCTTCTCTATGTTACTTTATTATAAACCTTGAATTATATGTACTTTTCTATATAACATATTGCCTTATTCAATATAAAATCAAGTAGTGCAGGTATGCTTAAAAGAGGATTCAGAGCATAATTACAAACAATGGTATAAAATTGGTCATAGAAGACCATTTTTACAAATATTCTTATGTTTCCACATCATTATATTGAGCAAATAATATTTTTAGTATCAGAAAAAAGTCTATTAGTCTGTGAAATATTTTTCCAAGAGAATGATAATTTTCCAGTATGTTTGAGTATTTTAAAACTAGACCTGTCAATCATCTCAAGAACATGTTCTGCAGTGACTATTTCTGACCTGTCAAAAATGTGAGACAATAATCCCAAAAGGTTATATGCTATTATTCGATTCTCTATTCTTGTAAGAAAGATATGGCTGCAACTGGAACAAAAATTGTCATCATTCATTTTAAAGCTGTGAAAAATTTCTCTAGCATGTGCCAAAAAGTATGACAAAAACCCCCAAGACAGAAATTTACCAACTCCATATTTAGATAAGAGTTGGAAGAACATCTGACTCATATGAAGGAATACTTACTGAGCTTCCCAATGTTTATTACATTGAAATGTAGTAGAAATGTCCTTAACAGTGAATTAATCCCATAGAACATTTTCTGAATACTAGATGTTAAACCAAGCTCTTACTTAATTCTTGCAACCTCCTTAGATATATGGAATCTTCTTCAGCATCCTCCATTTCAAGACAAAAATAAAGACTTGACTTCTCTATAGCAAACCAGCCTTTTCTCCACTGATCCAGGTTATGGCAATCTTTGTAGTACAGCTGCCCAATCAGGTCACAGTCTCGCTCTAACAACGATTCAGCCACAGGAGGAACAAAATGCTACCAAAGAAAATGGGGTGAGTCAGATGAAGAAAAAAACCCTCCGCCCCTAAAAAACAAAATCAAAATATTGCAAATCTATAGGATTCTAGGACGAAGGTCGCAGTAAAAAACAAACTTTGAGATATATCACTCACAAATCCATAGATACACTAAGTTTAAAATATAAAATCAAGTTTAACATTTTTTCCATTCATATGCTACAATTCAAATATTTTTGCTTTTAAACGACCATTGATTTAATTAGTAATGTGATTATTAACATCTGGAACAGTATAAAATATGGTACCGCTTTATGAATTTTGTTTCAGCAAATAAATTTAACAGAATTGCAACCATAAAAATCTTAGCTGAAATATATTCATACAGTATATGTCTTTATACTAGAGCACCTTTAATATATTCTTAAGGTCGGTATTAAAATGCTGCTTCAATTCCTTTCACATTTTATTTTATTATCTTGTTTCAAACATTAAATCACAGAAGTTATTTCTTTCTGCTGCACAAGAAACCTTTACACACAGGACAGATCAGTATTAATCAAAAATGGCTTCCCAAAGGTTTTAAGCTAACAGTGACACTCTATTATTTGTGCAAAGGCTCCTGGCCTAACTGAAAAAGATAATTATCAGTATTACCTTAGCTATTGCTGAAGTCCATTTTCTTTGTGAATATGCAGTTTCAGCTCCAAATAGAAAAACACGTTCCGACATTAAGTATATTTCAAATGTAAAGATGTCCCTAAAGCAAGGAAGAGAACACAAGAGTTTTATTTCACTATTTTTTCATTCTTTCATATGTATGGAATGGAATCCATCTGCATTTCTCCTCCAGTATTACAAGTACAGCATAGCTAATAATAGAGCACTTTGCAACACAACAGGATCAAAGTACTTTGCAGATCAATAATATGTGTTTAGAGGCTATGGTGTAACAGTTTTCTGAGTAATTCCAAAATGCATAGAAATGTTTACACATAGTCATTAAAAATACATAGGGAATTTTTTGCTTTTTCAAGTTTATGCGATTTGATCAAGTATATTTTTGTGATGCATTCAAAGTATTTTTTTTTAATGTTTAATATAAGCAGAACAACTAGTTGAATGAGAAGTTGCAAACAAGTTGAAATGTTGGTTCATAGGCACTTCTAGATGTCATTTGGTCTAATCTCCTGCTCAAAGAGGGATTATCACAATGAGAAGCCTTGAGAACAGTCAAGGATGGAGAGTACTATTATTCTCAGCAACCTGTTCCTGTCCTCCATCTGCCCTCTAAGGAGAGACTTTTTTTGTCAGACAGCCTGAATCTGCTGGGGTGAAATGCGTGGTCACTGTGTATCACCTGCCATCACCAAGATGAGTAGGACTACTTTGAAGTTGCTGTAGCTCGAGCAGCTCTTAAAAGTTTTCTTAAAGGAGGTTCTTGGGTTTTTTCTTTTTAAAAATTATACCATTATTTAAGCAGATGAGCCCTGKTTTTTTTTCAATTTTTAATGGACAAATAAGGACAGTAAAAGAAGAAAAAGCAAACCAGTTTAAATTGGCATGGAATTTCAAAAGTAAACATAACATGGAAGTTAGGGTTGGTCAGTCTTTAACTTACAAATCATGGTTCACCAATTTATAGCATGATTTTGTCTGTGACCTCTCCCTAGACCCCAAATAGATGGAGTATGCTTTTTCCTTTTAATGTTGGAGGACTGTGATTTGTCTAAACGTGGAGAACTGAGCGTGAGTCACTTCTGTCATTTTCAATAACCACTTYGAAAATTATATAAACACTTAGTTCTGACTTACAATAGGCATTTTTGAGGACCAGCTGTTTCACTACATGAAATATCAAGTCTAAAGAAATTTCTCGTAAAACTCCTCAATCGCAGGTAAAGCACAACAGGAGGTTAGTTATTCCCTGAGAGTGAAGTATTCAGCCAAGATGTTTTTTAATTTAGGTAATACCCTAAAATGGAACCACTTAGAAATGCTGCAAGCAATAGGTTAGATTTGAAGATAGAAGAAAAAAGTGATTTTTTTTCTTTTTTCTGGATATCACAGAGCTACTGCAGAATAGTGAAGGTCACTTCCCTATATTTGATAGCATATTGAGACATCACCATGTTTCAGGATTTCTCTCCCCTGTAATAGTCTAAGTCCTGTACTCCTATTATCTTTCCCAGAAACTTACTGAATAGACTATGCTTTCTTTGCAGACAATTTTGTTTTGTAACTAAAAGCATTACAGTATTGTACTATGGAAAGTTATCTTTATTTTAGGTGCATATACACGTTAAAAAGTGTTAAGTGTTAAAAAGTGTAAAGAAAGTGTTATAGAGTCTGTTAGACAAATACAAAGTATATTTTAAACAAAAATGTTGCCCTAAAGAAATCGAGTATCACTGGAATCAGATTTAAGTCACTTTCCACGTGACATTTTTCATGAACAAATGGGATGTGAGAGAGTTATAAAAGAAAAAACAAGACCCCACAAAAAAAAAAAGCTATTATCTTCAAACTAACAATGTTCATCAGTTACTCTGTTGACCTCAGCTACAGAACAAAGAATAGATTCCAAGGACCAATATCTCTGTGACCAAATCCAGAAGCACTGTGGAGAGCTCTAGTCTGCTGCATTTGAAGGAAGAAGCAAAGCAAGAATTTTGGCTTGAGGCAGAGGTCAATCCCAGAAAGAAAAATGAGTATTAATTGTTCAATTTATTTATCATGTAACCTTTCAAGCATTGAGAATATGCWTTACAGATTTAATAAGAAACAGATGTATCTCATTTAAGCTGCCCTTTTAAATTACCCTAATATTTTCATTCCATCACTATTAAAAAAAAAAGAAAATCCCTAAATATCACATAGCACTAATTTCTTGAAGTCAAATAAAACAATTCAGCTTTTTTTCTAAATTGCCTATTCAAAATTCAAGAAAAAAATGAACAGTTTGTTTATTGAAATATGAATTCAGGAGCTTACCCTCTATTTAAAAAGTCTGACTTGTGTACTACAAGGCAGATAACTTCATTGATGTCAATCATACCATTAGGAGTGGTAGTTTTATCATTTTCATAGTAGCTCAGAAAGCCACTTTCCAAAGTGCACCATCTTTTGTTGCAATCTGTGATTAAAGAAATAATAGAAAGGTCAGGGTTTTTTAAGTAAGTTTTTTTTTTTCTAAAAAATAAGTAAATAAAAGGTAGAGACAAAAGTCTGCAGAGCAACCTCAATTAGTTCATGTAATTATTACAAGTAATGTTTATTCTCTCTTATGATCTAAAATATGAATACAACACATGACATAGCTTAGTAATGCTTATCCATTACTGAAAACACTCATGAATTCATTCTAGCTTATGTCTAGTTCTTAGGACAAAATCTGAGGTGCATCTGTTTCCACTACTGCAGAGAAGCAGATCCTAAAAGAAAAGACTCTTCTTATTTTCTACAGTCCTAAAACTCCTATACAGCTGGCAAAATATTTCTGAGAATTTCATAAAACAGGTCTGGCAAAAAAACCACCCACAAAATCAAACAAAAAACCAGTTGCAATTTGCAAATACTTACTATGTTATCTGATATTTCATCCAACTCCTTTTCCTGTTGATTTCTATATGGTTTATACATGTTTTATAAATATTTTGATCTATTTTATCAGTATTTATTTGTATCATGCTATTTGCTACCTAGTACTATCTAGATTCTGTCTAAACACATTTTAAGTACTAAAATAAACATAAGATAAATGGCTTGATATTGTACAGGTTTACAGGAGTTGAGCACCGAACTTTAAGGTTTTGAATGTTCAGGGGTTTTTCCCTGAATGTTCCCCAGCTTTTCCCCTCCCATCTTCCAAAACCTATTCTACAAAACAGCTCACTACTGCAATATTCATTAAACTATTAAACTCTCAAGGAAAATTTTGGAATATCAAGGCTTTTAAAATGGCTCCATAAAACCTTTTACACTAGACACAAAAGCAAAAATCAAACTCTAGCCTCTAAACCTCTGAGCTTTACTTTTTGATCCACTACACCAGAATAGCACCAACATTTGAGCTCTCTTCCTGCTGATATCAACAGCTGTTAATTAACAACAACTCTCCTCAAAAGTTACGCACCCCTGCTGAAACCACTGATGCTGCTATAATGAGAGGTACACTCAGAGTTGGCTCTCTCATGTACTGAGACGTGCGTAATGAAAAACGGGGCTGTATTTCCAGGTGTTCCACCTGGTTGGTGTAAAACCTTGGTTAATTCACAGCACTGAATGATTTCTTGAGTGTGCTTTTACCATTAGTTACCCCCCGTTAGTCTACAAAGGGGAAACAGTTATCTGTGACAACAAACACAGCACGTACATTGTCAGCCCTTGGTGCTAAAGACAAGGCTGACAACCGCCTCAGAGACACCTAACACTGAAGAAGAACTTAACTCTAATGGTTAAACTGCTTCACAGGATTCTGAGTTGGAGCCCTATCCACACACAGCATTAAAAAAAAAAAAGCCCCAAATTTAGACAAGCGCTGTGAGAGAATGGTGCTCCCTCTCTGGCCTGCAGAGGACTCAATTAGCTCATGGCAAGTCAGAACTGCTTCAACAGGAGTTCTCTTCTCTAGACCTAAATAGTTAGATCAGATTTTTCAGGTAACATGACCTTATTTGAATATCTACAGGCAGAGGAGGGAACTGAAACTGTTTCTCTCACATATTAGTACTCTAACCCTCAAACTACTTCCTAAAGAGAGTAAGAAGGACAAAAATATTTCCACTTATTCACAATAATTTGCAATATACGTATTACTTCATGTTAGTGAGATTTAGAAACAGTTCTGGATGTAGTGAAAGAAGAGAAAAAGAAAGATTATATATTTTATGTTTTAAATAGCAAAAAGTACTTCTGTCATACTACTTCTTAAACATGACAGAGATAGATTAGAGCCCTAAGGCAAGAGCAGTTTCTCATTCAAAATTGCAGGGTTTTTTGTTGTTGTTGAAAGGATGTCATTAAATCTCTCTCTCCTGTTCCATTTGTCTCCTTGAACTGCAAATGGTCAGGGAAACCTATCTTCCCATGTATCTGTAAAGAGGCCATCCCAGAAGTATCAGTCCTGACAAACCCACGGGTAATKCAACATCAATACAAAAACAAAGCAAACAAACACCCACCCCCAAATAAGCAAACAATAGAACATCCACCATCTTCAAGACACTATCACAATTTCAGAGAACAAAGCTTGAGCTGAGAGAAATCTGATTCTTTTTCATTTACTGTATGTTCCTCCAAGTAGTAATTGCAATGCTAGGCAACTGACTACAAACTTTCAAAGCATCTTCATTTTTGTCCACTAAAGACTTGAAATGGAAGACAGTCAAAATTTCTTGCCTGGGGGCTTTCATCATAAATTTTAAGACATCCTACTAACAATGCTCAGTCTTCAGTGCATCTCTTCCAAAAAGCACTACAGAAGCCATTCAGTGAGCACTTTCAGCTAAATCTTCAATCTATACAGGTATTTATAAATATACTGCACTTCTAATATGCCATTGAAGATGCCTCAGAAGAGATTGCCTTGTATCTGCTCTCTGCTTCCCTAAGCACTGACTTCTGGGTTTATAATTTTTTTTACGAATATAGACACAGATACACACAGCATGGAAGATCAGGCCTTAACTTGGAGCAAGTAGTAATGAGGTTTGCAGTTATTACATTGTTTCCCAAATAAGCTCAGTGCAATTTCAGAGCAATCCTAGATAAAGTCCTACCCAGCAGCAGTCCTCTGCCAAAAGAGGCACCTTTGTTAAGAACTGCAAAGTTGCTGGGAAATGCCTGTGATCAGGCATGAGCTCAGTTATCACCCAATGCTTTCAAGAATTTGGAACCACACTAACACACAGATTCTTCACAAGCACATTTAAACAGGAGTTCTATTCTTTAGCATGCTCTTAATGTCCACTAAGGATCTTAAAGGCATATATCATGAGAATATGGACATAATCATACAAAAATATGTATACACCAGTGCAGGATGCCATGTAAGGATTTTAGGAGCAATAAATTCAATAATAAGTCACCACAGATTTTAAAAATCCACATTATTTGTTTAGATGGAAGAAAAATATATGAAGAGAAATGGGGAGAAAAAGGGAAAAATTATCTGATAACACCTCTCAGAAAAAAAATAAAAACAGAAGACTGATATGCAAAGGAGACCATGTATATATACTGTGATATACATGCATTATCACCCCATAAAGCTCAAGTTGTCATAGAGTTGTTGTAGATGCTCATTTCTACTCGGAAGATTTTGTAAATTTGTGAGCTTGAGAAATAGCGTGCTAAAAAGTCAGCGCTACTTGTAAAGGATTTCTGTAATAGAACCATTTTAGATGAAAACTGATTTTTGGCATTTATGTAAATATAACTAAAGCAAGAAGTGTTTCTATTTGGTTTTTATTTATCATTTACTGTGTTAGCCGAACAATTTTTCAGAAGTTCAGTCTTCTTCCTCTGTCAACCACCGAATGAAGAGATCAAGATAAACAGTATTTTCTTTATCTGAAAGAGGTCTACTGAATCAAAAGAGGATATGTCGTATCAAAGACATTTTATCTCAAAAAAAGAAATGCAAGAAGTTACAAAGAATAAAATTCATCCAAGTCATACATATTCATGTGTTATTCAAATACATAAATTAAAAGTGAAATACCTTCTTTTAATTTCTTCTCTGTAGGAAGCTTAGCCGCATTAGAAGAAACTTTGTACAAGAATTCACAAAGAAAGGTGGACGGCGAAGAATCCTCAGAGAAGCCACTTTCAAAACAAGTATCATAGTTTGGGAAATCTATTCAAAGACAAAGGAGTAAACAACATACAGATCTTCAGTTATATCAGTTAAAGCCATTTTTCCACACATCTTTCTAAATGTGTCTGTAAATATGTAATTGCTCTGCAGTATCTTTACTACAACACTAATAAAACTTACTTGTTTTATTTTTATAATCAGACAATATACTCACAAAAAAAACATTGGTTCACATTTGTTACAATGCTGCCATTTTCTAATGCTGCTTGCCAAGGTAATATAAAATACTGTTTTCTGATGTACCAAATTTTGATTTTCATCCCTTATGTAACATACTTCAACAGAAGGAGACTGCTTCTCTTGAGGACTTATGTAGAGTTTACCAGCAACTCTGGCAGCAGAGAGACAGTGATTCTGGGAATCATCAACCTGCACTCATCTCCCTTTCCCTAAAGATAAGAACCTGATGGTGCCATCTTGGCTGGAGGGCCAAAAGTAGAAAAGACAGAGCCAAGACAAGCGAACTGCTCTCTCTATAGCCTTAGGACCACTTGAGATCATAGCTAGCAAAAAAACCACCCTAGCTCCATGTCTGTACTGTGACTGAGCTCAACATCCTATGACCCAGTGCGTGGCGCTGGCCAGAGCAATACTCAAGCAGAAGGTAAGGCACTGTGTTTGCCCTTGGAAGCCTTAATTCATTCCTGTGTTTTCCACTAAGACTTTTTTTGTTCAGCCTGTACAGTGTTACTTTGAAGAGTGACACAAGCCAATGGAGAGCTGGTTCAGGTCTACATCCACATAGCTTTTTTTTTTCAGTGTAAATCTGCATGTGAACTTTCAGCCCCTGACTGTTTCAGATACTGTCCAGCCCTTTCAAAAGAAAAGCTCAGTCACACCCATACCCCTCAATTTATTTATTGTTAAGAACAGCTTTCTATGTTCAAGAGCATCGTAGCAGCCACACACTGCAAACAGAACTGTTGACTTCGAAACCAAAGTTTATCATTTTTTCCAAGCTGCAACAGAAGCTGTGATGGGAAAAAGAGGTTTCTGGGATAGATCATATTGCAGGTTCAAGAGGTGAGTTTTATTTTGGGAGGAGAGCTCATGAAAAAACAGCTAGGTCTGTATGCAATAGGAGTAGATATCAATTTAAATAATCTTTAAGAAAACAACAAAATGCTAGATAAATTCTTTAGATATATGTTAAATGTACACATCCATTTTTTTTCTAGTAAAAGACTGATAATATTGACAGAGAAAATGATGGGTTTTTTCTGTGCTATAACTAAGGGTATGAGATCTATGACTTATCATTGTGTTGTTCGGGGGTTTTTTAAGTGCTAAACATGATGTCTGAGCAAAAAAGCAAATCTGTACACAATTGAAATTGTGCACTAGTAAAACCCAGTTAATGCCATCACAACTGCCCCTCTGCTACACCACTATTTTTTCAAAGCAAAGCCAATTTTTCTTCAGAATTTTTTCTTTCTCTTTTTCACAATATAGAATTAGATCAAAAGAAAGAAATCCGTCGTACCTGAGAACTTATTATGGTAGAGGAATTCCATTTGCAGTCTTTGTCCAGCTTTCTTGGCCAGTAGGTATGGGGTGCTGTAAACAGGGTCTCCAGTGGCACACATAGCATCAGCCCCGCTGAAGAGTAACATCAGAGTTTCTAGTACATCTTGCTTGACTACAGCAGCACACAGGGCCTTATCACAGAGAGGAAAAATAGCAAGTCTGTTTAAATTAGAAAGTTACTGGCAACAAATACATGCAAGGGAGATGCAAATCCTTTCACCTCTGATATAGCTAGACCATAAACATTGACAAGTATCAGAAATCACGAAGTATGGTCTGAATCTAGAAAAACTCAGCAACAACAACAAAAATATCCCAAAACATCAACCCAAACTCTGCAAGATGTTGCTGTCACAAATTTCACTTGGGAAGGATAACATGAATTAATACAATTGGAGGGGAAGCTTGYTGTTTATTTACATCAAACTACTAAAGAAAATCTCTTATTATTTCAGAACTCACACATTCAACCAAAGAGATGAGATTAGATTCCTAAACTCTATTATTTGGACAAATACTGAAATTCCTAGGTAATTTTTTTAAGAAACACAGTCAATAAGGCAAATTACTCTTCAGTGTATCCTAATACTTGTTCATCTTCCTTGAAATTTAAACATCTCACTGCATCCTAAAACACGAGTCTCCTTTATTTTTGTATACACAAAGACAAACATGATCAACTTTTTTTTTCTTTCACAAGATTGGTCCAAAACCTTAAAACCAAAAATAGCTACACAATTACAGCAACATATTCCATTAAAATTTCTATGATCTAATATTTATTTAAGTTATTTAGTTAATGATTGAGTTTTTCTTAAATAATTAACGCAAAAGTCACTCAAAATAGGAAGAGTACTCCTGTAAAATTTAGCTGTTCTAATAAACAAATAAGCACCCAGGAGGCAAAAGATATCACAGAAGACAGTTCAGTAAAAGTTCTAGAATTACTTGGCAATGAACACCTTATTATATGGTAATTTCATGTCTCCATAGAGAATTTGATAACTTTTCCCAGTATTTAAATGATTATTTGACATATATCCTTCCACACAAAAAACAAACCCCACAGTTTTAAGAAAAATCATGCTTGTATAATGTTGAGCTTCTTTCTGTGGTCTGCAGTTATAATATTAAACAAAATCTCACAGCTATTACCAGTAAATACAAAGCAATTCAAATGTCTCATTTTGCAATGACAAAGAGCTCCCCATGATGCCCTCAAATGTTTCCCAACTCCAATGAAATGCAGAAAATAAACTCAAGCTATACAGCAAGAGGTTCTATATTTCAGCTAGAGGTGTTTCAGTGATAATTACTCTTATATGCCCTTATTTTAAATTATGTGTATAACTAACATACAATTACCAAATGTACAAAAAATAACACTTCCTTTTCCACGCAGTAACACTGAACAAATGAGATGACTATGGTTCAAACCACACAACTTTTAAATGCTACAGCCTCCCCACAATCTCTGCATATCCTTTGAGACAATTTGACTCATGCAATTGAATGCATTAAAATTGCAAAACGCATTAAAACTCTTCTGTATTCATTAACCCTAAACAATCATGACTCAAACCATCAGATATTAGAACTCAGTCAAATGGACATCAAAATTTACAGACACATTGATAATTAAAGTTCTCCATTTTACAACTCTAAAAAATTTGGGTTTTTTGTAAAAGGAGAGAACACACATTTTCCATCATTAATTTTAGCTTTTTCATTTCCAGTAAGCTACAAGATACTATGTAAGTGTGTATGAGCTATTTTCACCATTGATAACAATGAATCCTCTACTGTATTTGAATGTTAGATGTCAGCCACGTAAGATACAAAAAAAAAAAAAAAACAAACACGTAAAGAAGTAATCTAAAGAAGTGAAGTGGAAATTTGCATCCCTAGGCTACACTTGAATTAAAATAAAGATCTGTATTTTGATGGCTCAGGAAAACATAGGAAGAACTACCACAACCTTCTTCAAACAAACTAACAGGAAAAACAAGAAACTAAGTAGTTGTGCAATGACTCCTGCAAAGGCTCCTAAACAGCCCTTATTCAGCTGTGTCAGGATGTGCCTCAGGATGCTGAATTAATTTCTCACCAGTTTAACAAGATGATCAAATTGCACACAGATACAATACAATCCAAAATATAGTACGGGCTTAACCATGCTATATTACCTTATTCAACTGTTCCTTGGTTTTGTAGAGAAAATGTGTTTTCCTGAATTTTCCCTCTTTGTATTTTTGTGTAATGAATGCTATCCTTTTTTCTGCAGGGTCATCAATATGCAGTTCTTCATCTGGAGGAAGATTTCCAGCCCAAAAACTGTTTGCCCTCTTATTTCCAATGACGATAAAGAGCTAGATGAGATGCAAGGAAAAAGTTAGCAAAATAGTACAAAGGACGTGAAGCTAGCCTCTAAACAGTTTTCACCTGCTAAAAGGCTAAAAGTTGAAAAAGAAAGTTATTAAAGAAAACAAAATTTCCTGCAGGAGACAGAAGCCTCTCTCAGTCACTGCCTATGGTCATCTATAAATGAATAATAAAGCCTGCAGTCATCATTTACCATCAACAGCAGCTAAGATTTACAAGGCTAATCAGTTATAACACTTCATTATATATCAGAAAATACTAGTTAAAGTTCAGAGAAGAGTAGCATGTGTTTTAAAGAAAATACTGATGGCTCCAACCCTCTCTATCAAGACCACTTTTTACCACCACCACTTTTTAACACCCCAAGCAGCTAAGCTGGTTGTGAGAAGTTTTCTCTACTTTCCCCTTTCTCCATCATGAGTACACTCCAAAAGCATTTTGTTTCTTTTTCCCCAAAAATATTAGACACTTGGAGAAATACTAAGAGAAATTGTACATTTTGTTAGCAAAACAAATGAATATTTTGAATTACACAAAGGTACATGATGCACAGAAACAGTGATTTTACTGTAACAGCACCACATTATTTAGCAGTTTTATGTTCCGTTTTCTTGTGAGTAAGGCAGTAAATAACTCCTTTTCGTAGAGTAGGTTTCAAGATGGAAAAAGAATATCACAACATACCTCAATAAGTTCATTGCTCCAAATGCTGGCATCCATTTTTAGACTTCGGACCTTTGAATCTCTTGGTCCTAAAGATCTGTGTTGTCCTGAAAATCCAAGAAAATTACTTAACTAAGGCACTTATACAGGGTTTCTCTTCTGCTGAGGTAACAAAAAAATGTGATGAAGCCAGATTTATTCTACTTGCTATTTTTAAAAAAGATTAGGTTTGATGTTTGAATATTAAATAAAACCATCAAAAATACACCTATTAAAAAAAAAAAGTGAATTTCGTTTGATAGCAATGAATAAACGAAGTAGACTGTCTCACGTAGACTATTTTTGGGAGAGTTTGGTTTGAAAGAAAGCCTAGAATTATAAATTATTTCCTTCAATCTACTACTTAAAGACATATTTCAACATAAAACATGATAGAATTATATTTTTAGTAGTATCTGAAAAAGCTATCCCTCTTGGCAGTAAAATATGCCCAGATGTAACAAAATTAATACCCAACATCTATACACTAAAAATCATTATTCTTTGGCATCTAGCCTTGCAAAAGCCATTCCTTTCCCATGAAGTGCTATTGTGTCTTAATTTCCACTAATCGTGAAGGATTATTCATCTGAGAGAACTCAATCACCACAGACGTGTCATTTATGCATGGAAGTTCTTTCGAGTAAGAATGCCCTTGGTATTAAAAAAAAGTTTTGCTCACATTTTGTTTCTCAAAACTTCCACGAGGATATAATTTAAAAAGTAAAATAAAATAAATTTTTTTAAAAAAGCCAATTCAAGGACATACATAGATATGCAAATGCGACATTTTGTAGAACCCACACGGCTTGCCATTCGTTACTCTACCTGCACACTTCTTACAAATGACAACACAGAGATTGATGGATGCCCAGTCAGGACTGGGAGCTTTACAGTCAGCGCAGCTCCTGTTGGACTCATTGAACCAAATCTTCTCAGCTACTTCATAATCAGATAGAGTTTCTGCTATTGATTGCTGGAGTGCTTCAATCCAGTCTTGTTTCTCTCTTTCTGACTCTGCTGTAAAGCTGAAACAATTGACTTTTCTGTGTTATTGATCTTYATTTTAAAGCCCAATTAAACATGGTCCGTAGTCTCTCTTATTTATTACATTTACACCCGAAATCACAGTCAAAAATCTCCCTCCACACAGATATAAATACTAAGATGGAATGTATTATTTTGTATTTTCAGTCAACAGTCACTCTGTTTTAGTACTTTTTTCAACAGAATCACTACTAGCGTAAGCTATACAGCTTTTGTAACATTCACGTAACATCYCTGAGTTCATTTCAATCCTTTTATGTTACCAATTACCAAACTTAAAGACAGAACTTTAACAAAAGCACAGAATGACATAAGAAAACATGGAGGCTTACTGAGAATTAAAAATGGACTTGCATTTCATTTAAATTTATCTTTTTAAAAAATTAAATAGTAAACAAACATCAACATGTTCATGTCTTAAGAGAAAATCAAAGAACTAGCTATCTACCAAGTAGCAACGGATTCAAATTGCTGATCAAGACTAATTTACCTGCTAGTTGACTGAGAATGAAAGTATTTGCTAACATTTAACAAGTCCAGGAGAACAAAGAAATTTCTTTTTCTCCTTCATTAAGACATTTCATTCAAGAAACACTACAAGACTTAACAAAAGGCTTTTATTAGCATGCACTTTCATTTTCTTAAAAATCATTACAAGTCTCAGCATCAGCCAAAGTGAAACTTTCAACTGCTTTCAACCAAGGATTTTTACAAGGGATAGCACATGAAAGCTTCTTTTCAAATGAAATGTGTAATACTAAATGGATGCAGCATTATTTCACTACTGAAGCTTATTATTCTTTAGGATGGAGTCAATTTGTTAAAGTGGAGAAATTCCTTTCTCTTTTTTTTCTTTTGCCCTTGCACAGAATGAATAAAGAAGGGTACATAAAAATACGAAGCTGTGGGCATAATATGCCTAGTCAGGAGCTAACAGATGCAGCACACAGCTAAATAAATGAAAGAAAATCCTCCCATTTTTCTAAAAATTGCTGGACATCCTTAATAAAAACATCACCTTTTCATCCAAACTAGCTAYAGCACTGCAGTATGAAACCAGTATTTCTTTAGTGCCTTAGTTAATTGCATATTTTGTAAAGTAAATATTAAAGTTCTTACCTAAAGCTTTTATAAGGAGTAATTATTTCAAAAGATTGCTTTGCAGCTCGATCCACTTGTTTTACATTTGCCACATTCATAGGGATTAAAGTGATACCAAATCCTGTCTTAAAGTCCTAGGGAAAAGATAAAAAAAGTTTAGGGGGTTATCATTCAAGAATAAAATGTGTGAAGAAGAATTATTTCATCATGGCCCAAAAAAATCAAGACCAGTAATAGACACCTTTGCCATAACATACAAGCCACTTCTAATTTATTAATGGATAAATAAACCTCCACTAAATTTTGTCCAACCACTAACTTTCCAACTCCTAGAATGACCTTACTTGATTGTTGGTAGGAGAAAAAATGCATGCTCTAACTATTAATAAAGGACAGGATAAAGAAAAAGTTTTAAAAATAGATTGCATTAAAATGTGAATGCAAAATTATGGAAGGATCTAGCTTAAAACATGCTTTAGTGTCCAAACAATCTTTATACATCTAAATCCTTCTAACTGACAGCAGTTTTTCTTGCTTTAAAACTGAGTGTTTTAACAAAATAAAATACACATAAAATTCTTTCTTAAACCTTTGGTTGCTCATGCTTCTGATCTACTAYATGAACTAAACATGTCTTTGAAAAAAAGTCCTATACAGCAGCTAAAATAGACAAAGGGTTAGTTGTGACTCAATTATTAGAAAGTATTTTTGCCTTAAACCAAGAGAAATCATTTCGATTTTTTCCCTCCTGCATGGAAAAATGTACTTAAAATAAAAATAACTTTTGCATTGACACAACTGGGAAATAAAATGCTCAGTGAGCTCTTGTGAGGGCCTCTCAAATGTATGGATTTTGGAAAAACTGATAAGTACATGTGTTATTTCTGATCTATTTGGAATACCATCAGCATTTCCTTCTTTAAATTTATTTACATGTTCGTCTAAAGGCAGTCACTTCCACAAGATTAATTTCTGGAAGTATTAGCATACTTCTAGAAAACAGTAACTAAATCAGAAACAAAACCAAACTATATCACCCAAGCAAAAAGCCAAATTCACATACTTTACCACTTGTATGTTCACTAAGTTATCTCTCACATAACAAGCAGTTGGGTACAGACTGCTAAAAATAAAAGCACTGAAGGGTAAAAGCTTCAGAGTTGCCTGCCTCTGAAGAGAGGATTGTTTTTCTTTTTAATACATATTTAAACCTGCATCACTGACAAGTTTCTCTTGGTAAGATTCTCAAATTTTTGAGCACTAAAGCCTACATGGAGAAAATACTTTACAAAACTCTTTTAATTTTATTTCCCTATTTCAAGTATGAGCAAATAAAAATACAATTTTAGCCAGGATTGCTACGGCTAAACCTGACAAAAGACACACATATATGTGTGTGTCTATGCACAAGCAGAAGCATCAATTACATCACACAAGGCATTGAATAGAATAATGCCCCAAAAAGCATAATAACGTCCATTATAGGATGAGATTTTTAGAATGACAGAATTCCCACTAATTAAATATACTGTGAGATAAGTCAGCTAACGTTTCCGGGCCAGACTTCTTACTAAGAATTTTTTGGGGTGTTTTTACATTCCATTACCTTTGACAGTAACAGTGGGGAACCGGGTATGGATCTTACGGACACAACCCTTTACAAARAGTAGAAGCTTTTCAATAACTAACCTGGTTTAGCCACGCCTCATACAATTTAGTTTAGAAAACAGAAAAAAATAGAAATATTTTAAAATATTTCTACTTTTCTTCTACCCTCATATCCTGTAACCTGGACATTTTTATTCTCTCCTCTCATCTTCAGCCCCCACTCCATTTTCCCATAAATCAGGGGGTTTCATACTGACACGCCTGCCTCAGAAGAGAGCAGAGAGTTCTGTGAAGCCTACACAGCCCCTAATTCACCCTCTATGGGAAAAGAGTGGGCAGAATAATCTCTTTTTGAGTGTGAATTTGACAGCATCCTCTGTAGCAGTGAAGCATTCTTAACTTCACATCACCAGTGAGAAAAACAGAAGCATGAAATAGTAAAAACAAAAAGACTGAGGATAGAAAAATACAAAAACTTTTATTTCWATCAGTGAAATGAAAAAAAAAAAAAAGAAATCTAACCAAAACAAACCAAAACGATTAACTTCCTAGAATTAAATGGTTTATGTTTATGAGATGTAAATTGGATGCAGGTTCCATTTGTTGATTCAATTACTTCAAATTATTTCAATTGGCCTTAAGAAATCCCGATTTTCAAAGGAGAGCCTATCCTTGAACCTGAACAGTGCACTGCATTCTTTGTTTCTTAAATAAGAGCTGAAAAAACACCAGAAGCCATGGTTAATAAGTGTTCAAGATACTTTTAGGCCCAGATTAAAGTTCACTGAAGGTAAATGAATAACAAAGATGACCAAAATAATAACTACCTTATTGAGCCAGATCAAAAGTTCCCCTGTACAGTAGCTTCCCTTTAGGCACTTGCTACTGGTGATGTTCATAAAAATAATGCAAATAAGAAAAGGCACATGCTCATCTTCCCAAATAAGCTTCCAGCAATCTAAGCACTTGAACATCCCTGAACAAACAGTTGCAGAAAGGACAATTATACTTACTAGCCACTGACAGACACATTCTCAAGGAATTAAAAAGCCCAACAACAACAACAACAGATTTGAGGTCTCTCCAGGATCTTCATATATTTCCCAAATACTGGTTGTGAAAAATGGAGACCCTTTTTTACATGTATGTTGCCACCTCATAACTGAGAATTTTAATTTTTTGCCTGACAACTGAGACTTTCCTTACATAACATAAGAGGAAAGAAACGCTAACTACATTCACCTACTTATTCCACAATGTTCCTTCTTAAAAATATTTATTCTATATTCCTTCAAGTCTCTTTTTTATGCCTTCAAACAGCTAGTTGCATCTCCTTTCCTTGGAGCAAAATGGAGCAAGCTGTGTGGAAGCAACCTGCCACACAAAGATCACACACACACATTAATGTCTGTGTAAACCAAACTTTGTTGTACTACACTTAACAATACAGAACCAAGAAAGCACTCTAGAAACAAAGTGCATTAATTTGAAAGTCTTAACCTTTAGGTGCAGCACCAACCCTCCAAGACTTGCATACGTGCCCAGTGTCTGAACAATCCCACTAAAGAGAGAATAACTCATTATGTTTTACATTCAGCAAGGGCATAAGAACTTACAATACTGAAGTTCAGTGTGAGGAATGTCAGAAACATTAAGAAATTAGAATCTATTTTTCAGAACAGAAGATGGTGGCAAATTAAGCAATTTCGTTGGTACATTAGAGTGAAGTTATTTCCATAATGGTCCAAACAAACTCCTTAAGGTAACTGCACAACACTTGGCATAAACCTGTCTTTGTGAGTACARGTACACCAGAATCTAATTTTCAGTGCTCAGAATTATATGCTTTCAGGAGTGCAGTCTTCTTCTCTCCTTCAGAAACAGAAGTGGGAATTGGTACAGAGAAGAAAGAAGTGTTCCACTTTGAAAGATAAATTCATTCGCTTTGAGTGCACTGAAGGACAATAGGGCCATTCAAGAACTATACAAAAAATATCGACAGCAAGAGCAAGCAGTACCTTTTCAGAACAAGAATTGTCTTGCTTCTACCCACTGAAAACTCATTGTTTCAGATACATTGAACTGTGCTAGGATTTCTGACAAAAGAAGAAAAGTTTAAGATCCAAAAATGCATAAAGATGAGGGTAGGGTTGTTTGTGGTTTTTTTTAAACTTAAATATAATTATGACYTAAATTTCTATAGTTATACTGTCTTCATGAATTTGAAGAAAGGTTGAAAAACGAGTTGACAATAAGAGCTTTAACCCCCCCCCCCCCAAAAAATTCTTTATAGATATAATAATAGATCAAAAGTATTCACTAAACAGCACAGTTAACTGAAGGCTAAAAATACTAAGATCAGGACTGGCCTTCTGATTAGCTGCTGTTCCTTCCTGAAGGGTGAATGATTACAATGTGTGAGTGTTGCTGTTATTATCACCCTGTCTGAAAAAGACATAACCTATGAAAACCTGTCATCTGTACATAAACCATGAAATTATTTAACTTTTATTTTTAAAGATATCTTTAGCACGTATCTATATCTCAGCGTACAAAATTGCCTTCTCTATTTTGCATTATCTTTTCATAAGCAAAAGCTGTCCTGTGACAGGCTTTACCAACATTTCTTCAATTCTATTTTGGGTGAAATTCAAGGAGATTCAAAATTGGTTTCACACCTTTTCTAATACACCACCACTGTTTTACAGACACAAACACCAAGGTTAAGGAACACTGAAGCACATGTATGTGTAAAATCATGCAACTGTATCTAAACATGAAATTTTCAGAGCTGATGGACACCTAGCTTTCGGTATGCTGTCTTAAAAAGACAGGCTCAGGCACCTTTCTGCATGCAATTTGTAAATAAATTTGTAATCAGAGGCCAAACCTTGTGACTCTCAGTTAGTGAACAGATTTCCTCCACAAAACTGTACTTCTAAAAGAACTCTTCTACCTAGAAAGTATAATAATTTTTCTTTATATTTTATCCCTCCCACTTGGCATTATTATTGGTTTAGTCAAACCAAAATTCATCTGAACACAGGAGTTCTAGAGATGCTGCTTGTGTTCCTCAACATTTACTGTTTCGGCAGCCATTATCTTGTCTTAGGACGCACTGTGTTTCATGGATCTAACATTAGCTACCCAATATACAAAGTTGATTTAAAAAAATCCTTGCATCAGGAAAATATCTCAGAGAAATGAAACCAAAAAAATCCAGCCACAATTATAACTTTACCCATACTCCTCACATAAAAATGATTCAAAATAAAAGGTTAACTAACTACTACTTTCATATTAGAAATATCAATCTGTATTTTTATATCTTTTTTTTGGTGGAGGACTAACGGGATAACAGCAACAGCAGAGAAAAAGGAAAATTGCTGCCATGAGTTCAAGAGACTATGTTTCTACATACTCACACATGCATATACACACATAAGTATACACCTTCATATATAAATATATATATTTGTGGCTTATTTTGAAGTAAAAAAAATACAGAAGTACAGAACTCTGAAGTACAGAAATAGCACTGGTATATGCTGGGAACACAGCACTTTTGGAAATTGCTACATCAACTGTGTATTCTCACTGCACATCAGTTTCCTTCCTGTGAATTATGAGATCATGGTGCATTTGCTTTTTTTGTCTTTGGCTGTCAGATCTTGAGGACATGCAATATTTAAACATATGCATGTACACACACAGATGGAGATATTTATATATAAATATATATATATATATATATATAAAATAAAGCTCCAATATTGGTAAGAGGCAACAGATAATAAATCAAGAACATTATACTACATATAAAGATATCTATACACACACAAATGTATATGTGTGTGTTGATAAATGCACACTTTTTGTTTCCTTTCTAACACCTATCTTTCATACCACCCTAACACTAATTTATAAAAATTCATATTTCTGAAACTACTCTTGTCCTACTGCCCATTCACAGAAACTTCTTGACCTTTAATCACAATATCTCTGATAAGAGTTCCAAAATAGGACCTTACATGGTTCCTTGAATTTACCATTTAATTTGCAGCAGCTCTTCAGGTTTACCTTGGGGAAGTTACCACGAAATTTGTGACAATTACACTATTCCTGCAAGATCTGAAAATTCCCTTTACAATTTAACATGATTTAGACTTTTCCTTCATTCTAACCCCAAGGCATTTGATTCCCTCCAAACAACCAAACTATTCCAGAGAGATTAAAAGCCAGGAACTAKAATGATTCAGATGAAGCATTCATAGTTTCTTTCCCCTCCTTGTTATTTGGAGGCATATACTTCAGCCTTTCCAGCTATTAAGGAGGGCTAATTTCTGCAACAGAAATATGGGAAAAAACAGGCTTCCATATTAACGAAAAATTAAGAGTTTTTATGTAATTAAGAGTCTGAGAAAGAGTAACTAGTAATGCAGAAATTGCTTTGATGATATTAAGTTTACACAAGTTTATATTGCTTTCCTCTCCTTCTATAGGTACTGAGCTTAGCASCCCTAGTTACTTTTCACCAGGCTTCTCTACATCCCTCATCACAGCCTAAAACCTTTTAATACAGATTTCCGGTGATAGTTACATATTGTGGATTGGAATACAAACCACCACACATGTGCTCTATCTTACAGTCTTCTAATGAGTCCCAAAATGAAACCACAGTGAAGCACACAGTATATAATTACACACTCAAAACATAATGTTAGAAGAACATGAAGGTTGCTAACTCAAGCCCTGATGAGCAAGGAGATGCTAGAATTCCAGTTGTCTGTGCATGTTAAGTCTGTAGCTCGGAGCTCACCGGTTATGATATGTGAGGTAGTCACATCATCAGTTTTAAGTTCTTCATTTAACTAAGCAAAATTCTTTCCCCCATTAGAGAACCACTTGAAAATCATTCACGCCATTATTGTAAAAAAATTTGTAATGACAACCTGGCATCCAAAATTTTGGAGGCTACAAAGGAGGAAGACAGCAAAAGGCAAGAAGGGCCACTTAGATTAGCTCTCGTCAGTGCCACTTAGTAAGCTTGTCTGCAATGGAGCGTTTTGGATATACTGCTGGAGTACATCCCTCTCTGTATCATTCCACATCATTATTTTATAAAAAAACATAATACCTGTACTTTGAGATGGCTCTATGATGAAAGCCAATACATAAGAAATGGGAATAACTAAGATACTAGTTTAAAAAATGCATTCCTGACCAACACTCTAAGGCAGTTACAACCTTAGATGTTTCTTCTCATGTAAGTTACAGATCTCTCTATTCACTTACTACAGGAGCAATTCAGAATCCTCACTTCAGCAGCTATGTGTATGTATTTTGCAATATCAATACAATTTTATATCACTTGATTTTGCACCATCAAGCCCATGCCTTGCTTGTTGTATGGGACGGATCAAGGATACATAAAGATGAAAGCTCCCTTCCTTTATGGGCTGCAAAATACAAAAAAAAAAAGGAGGATCACATAATTAAAGTGACTGAATACTATCCTCGAGAGTTAGCTCTTATCTTTGCCTTTTCCAGTTTCTACTCAGTGTAAATCAAAAGCCTTAGCATACAGTCATTTCGCTGCACATTTTTCATTTCCTAGTATCTGACTTTATGCTSTAGGGTTTGATTTGCAGAACTGCTGAGCAATTGGAACTTCAGCCAAGACCTATGAAAGCAGTATTTTGAGCAGGTATAGTTTGACAGAGAACTATTCCCTCCCAACCACCCATAAAAGACTAAAATAACAGAGAATGTAAAATATATGGATATTTGAATCCTTCATTCTGTTTCTCAGAACTGTGTGGTCACATGGAGGAGGCAATCATGTTCCTTTACCTTACAGGAACTGGTGAAAAATAAATTCCTCATTGCTCCTCAAAGAACATTCCCTTTTCAGTGAAGGATTCATTTGAATGTAAGGCACTTTTCAACAGTGTGCTATAAAAAAGGCATGGGCTACTTCATCAAAATAAATTAAAATTACCAAACAGTTACTAAATAAACAATGCACTGAAAGAGGTAKTGATCTCGTGAAAGCATATTACAGTATCTACTGCAAAACATTATAATTGGATGAAACTAAGGTCTTAGAAATCAGCTCAGTTTTCCCACAATTAGAGGGGTGCACACAGCTGTAATTGAGGTAATGTTATTTCACGCAGATCTTTGAATTTTCAAAAGTTTTTAGCTGAGTTCTTCAAAAAAATTAGGTTTACATAACACAGGARCATCTGTCTCCCCATGTAACCCCAAGTAAGTTCTTACTCTAGACAGATGCTTAGCTTCAATCAATTTCAACATAATAGCAGCCAATGAATCTTCAGGTCTTAGCAAGACATAAGGAAAGTAGATCAGAACAGACAACACAGAGTCTAAGTTTCCCCACTTCCTTACAGTCCCATAAGGAAAGGCTTTGGTGTATGGTCACAGTGAATTGAGACAAGATGATGCAATCTGGAAGGGGATATTCAAAGTCAACAGCCACAAACACATAAATATATAAATTAAAAGCTTCTATTTCTTAATCCTCAAAAACAAAGCGAGAAGAAGACAACACAGAGTAGAGAAAATTTCATAATTCCAAATATTCGTAAGTTTCTCACTTGTGCTGAAACATGCTGACAGGGAAGGGGAAGAAACAATCCATGCTGCAACCATGCCTTCCCATTAAAAATAATTTGTATGCATGCAAATTACGTACTTCAGAAACAACATGKGCAGGTTGTTGCATTAATAGAAGAACCTTAATTTTACATAAAGTTGTACATTTTAACACGAAGCAGTTTAAAGTTACTAGTGGAAAGTAGAGTTCATGACTTAAAGGTACCAGAGTCATTTACAGTCCTGCTTTAGAAATATACTGGAGGAACTGAATTCTTCAACTATTCTACAATTCAGAGCTCAGCTGAAGTACAGAAAGTGTGATTCAGACCATATTCCATTCTTCAGACACATGCTTTCTTTTTCTTGTCACTCAATATACTAGGAAAGAAACAGTCTCACATCTGAGGCACACCACACAGAAGCAAGCATCAAAAGCAAGCTGGTAATACTGCATACAAAACCTTCCTTGCTATCTTCCCAAATATCCTGACAGATACCAAGCAAGAGAGACAAACCTGCTCTCATTGTTGTGTCCCCTACTCCCCCRCCACAAACACACAAAAGACAAGTGTAGGCAAGGTTCCAGTCTGAACAATTACAGCAGCTCCCTTCCAGCAGGGCTTCTCTGCAGCATGGAGCTAATTCAGAAACCAGCATCCTATTAGCTACAGAGGCTGAAGCCACTGCAGCTGCCTGGACTATGATCTTTACTTTTGCTGCTTCATGAAAAATCATGAGATGACACAAATAAACATGTAAATAAAATTCAAAGCCTGTCAGGAGCAAGTACAGCCTATATCCAAGGCTTTCACCTTTACTTTTATTCCAATGGCTATTTATAACATTGTCTCATATTTAAAGAGGCAATCATGTTCCTTAAGATACACAACTTCTAACACATGGAAACTCATTCCCTTTCAGAGTCCATTTCTTGCTACTCAATTCACATATTTTTTGCCCCAAAGGGATACCAGTTTAACATATGCAAAATCTAAAATTACGTGGAAGTGCCTCCATTTTCCTCACTTTTAGTGTTTGACCCATTCCACCTTTTTTTTTTTATTTAGCTGAAACAGCTATCCCTATAGCCACCACCTCAAATTCACACACAGTTTTAAACACTTCACTGCAATGAGCACCCAGAGCAACTCTTGTTCATACAAGGACATTTTTAAACATAGATATTACTATTACAATTTTAAGTAGCCATCTGGACTCTTCTTTGGAAGTGCTTCACAAATGGAAACCTTCTTAGATTTAGCAAGAGTGTTCTCTGGAGACCAGAAAGACCAGCGAATTTTAAGATACCACATATAGCCATAATTTTCTGAATTCATATATTTATAATCGTCTTGCCAAAGCTATACATACACAGCAAGGATCTTGTTATGTATTCATAATCCAGAAAAACTGGTAAAAAAAGTGTTTGAACTCTTACACGATGGACAGATTGTGAACATTTTTGCAATACCTTAAAATCTACAACAGTTGTTACACAAAAATGACAAACTTTTTCATAGACCTTTTAGTACAGTTGTCACTAGATAAGAGAGAAAACTGTTATGACATCCCACTGGCAAAATTCCYCTAATGAACCAAGAAATCCTCCAAATAATGGAGTTTCTGCTTTCCTCCAAAATTTGCCCATGCAGATAAACAAATATGATATTGACAATAAAGTATCATTTACTAAGCACAGTGCTTTTACGTACTGACTACACACAGTAAGGTGCTAAGACAAATGGTCCTCACAGTAAATATGAAGAATTCTTATTTTATTTACTACCTCCTTCTTTAAAAAATTAAAATTTAATTCTATGATGTGATATTTCACAAGTAGAAATAATTAATAACATAATTCATAGTAGTTCAATAACCACAAGCAACAATAGCATTTCCTGATGGAGAAAGTTTTCCAAAGTTTTTTTTTCACTCACAAACCCAATTTCGAAGTAATCTGCATGACTCAAAATATTTACAAAGGGCAATTAATTAAAAAAAAAAATTCAACAGTTTTTAAAGTACCATACAAATAGGATTAATTATTATAGACATTTTCACATCTTAAAAAAATGCATTTATGGCTATCTGAATATATTCCAAACATACCCCATTTTATTATAACTTGATCCTTATGGGATTTCCCAGCTGATGTTGATAAAAAGAACAGTTTCTGATCCTATCAGTCTGAATTACTCTTCTGAGATGGTGTATATTGCAACAAAACACACACACATATCACACACCTATAAGAATAAATGAATGAATTACGTGAAATATGGAGAACTACTTTTTCCAGCYTGGGAGATTTTAGACACCTTCTGCTTAGAGAGCCATGAAGAAAAATGTTTCACTTTAACAACTGACATTATGATCTTCAATTTAAAAGGAAAAAAAGTAAGCTAAGGAGAGTATAGACCCTCACAAAAGCTTTTGGCCAGACAGTATAAACTCTCATCTGTTTCATAAATGTTCACCTTTGTGGGAAAGAGACATCAAATCCCCTAAAATTTCAGATTTGTTTAAAATTCGAAATTCAGAAATTTTTGGACTACCTGAACCAAAAAGATAATGTTTTTTCTTGTGAAATACATAAATAAATATTTAGTAGAAGATCTAAATTTTGAGAGGGTGCACGCATATTCATTAACTTTGAAGAAAGTGTCGGACTTCATGGAGGTTCAGACTTTTTCTAGAAGCCAATGTAAAGCCTCAACTTCCCACTAACGCCTAGAAACAGAAACCTAAGGAGACCAAATTATGATTTGTGAATTGTTCCCACTTCTGTAAGACTTATCCTAAAACAGTGAAGGGACAGCAGCACCAACAGTTTTGCCATACACTTGTCTGTGCCTGGACCAAGAGAGGGCTGATGCTATGACAACAGCAACGCTGCACCGCAGCTTTTCATAAACACGAATCTTTCCTAACCCACTCGGTCATTTCAGCATTACCTCTCCTGGGAAGACATCCTCCTTACATTTAGTTCAGCCAAAAACAGAGCGAGGTGGGTTTGGGGTTTTGTTTGTTTGTTTTGAGGGATTGGTTTCTCTGGTTTTGTTTATAAAGAAAATATTTTCATCTGCTGGCTTTAGATTCACTCATACTAATTTGTCTTTATGTGACAAACAAAGACGAAAATAGCAGATAAATGCAGAGAAACTGTTTTGAATTTTTGCAAAGCAAAATCACTAATGGACACACATGCAGCTACTGCTTAGCAGCTATTCACTTTCATACTTGCCTAGGCTTTGTGTCATGAAGGTAGTGATTTCACATAAAAAAACCAGTTAGTATAAAAGTAAATATGTAAAAGAGAGTTTCAAGAATCAATACAATTTACAAACAAGCAATATACTTTTCACTACTTAAATACTGAAATGTTTACAGTATTAAATACAGAGATTACTGAATTCCTAGTAAATCCATTGTAAATAAGTTTTATTATGAGTTCATGTAAAAGCCGTTGCCATTTGATTTTAGTGATTTTTTTTTTAATTTTGATTTTACAATGATCAAAGCTAAGATGGGCAACCATCACAGCTAAAGAAGAATCCAGCTCTAAAATATCTGCACTATACTCATGTTTCAGAACTGTGTGTAGAATTAATATACCYTTCCAAACAAACAAAATGTCTTTGTCATAATGAATGCAATCTAAATTTTTTATGAATATTGCCTCCCATCAGAAATTATGAGCTAGAAACACCTTATGTAAAAATAAAGTAAATTCAAGCTTTCAATGAAATTATTTTCTGCTAATGAGGAGCAAAGGCTAATATCTAACAGAAAAGCACAAATTATCTGTAAAAACATGGAGCAACCATTCTCTAAAAAAGGTACTTAAACAAATCAGAAGTTAAAAACAAACCAAAATCTTTAAAAAAACAGCCCTCCACATACTTCTTTCAAATAACCTTTATACTCTGTGTTACTATCTCGACAGCTAGTTAATAGAAAGAACACTAAAAATTAAATCTAACAAATTATCTCCATTTACACATTTATCTTCTGTTTGTTTCATTAAGCTTCCTGTTGTCACTGAACAGTACAGGAAGGTCTTTTAGGGCCCACAATAAGCTACAGATACATGGCTCCTTTGTAGCATAATGATTCCACCTGTCTACTACATTCTTTTCACTTCTTGAGTCTCTCACTCACCCCAAATCCTTACAAGCAAGAAATAAATCTCACTCACCTGAATTTAATGAGCAACTGAAAAAAACAAAACTTGTCAACAGCAATGCTAACTTATGTCTCAGAGCACATTCTTGGGGAGAGGCAACAGGCCTAGATTGCTATTTATTTCTTTCCTGAATGTTGTGCTAGAATAGCCTTTAAAATCATGCAGTAATTAAAAAAAAAAAATTTTGAAATATGCACATATTGCTACGTTAAGATTAGTCAAGATGCCTTACAAATCAGTGATTAGTGAGGAGCAGCACCTGTAGTGGCAATTTGTTCATGGAAAGTGACCAGCCAACAGGGAAGCACTGATTTACAGGCTGATTGTACAGCAACATCCTGACCTAGACACCAGCAAACCGAACCCACTTCATGTCATGGGGAAGCACAGTGATAAAAACGCTGTTCTGGCTCATAACTGAAACTCTGCAGATGCATCTCATCACACACAAGTTGCATCAAAATTGCAAAGACTCGATCAAGATAACACATAAAAGAGAATCTCACAAATAGTAAAAATAGAATGAGAATTACAAAATCACTCCCATTTAGGATATTCGGAAACCCAGCAGCAGCATTTTGTACCATTTGTGGGTGGGGAGGGTTGTAACATGCTACAGTGATTTTTAAGAACAGGAAATCTACCAAAAAACCCTTCTATATTAGTAAGAATGGGCAGCTGCAATCTGCAAACATGCTGAAGTTACAAGAAGGTATATTTTCTCAGCATGAACATGTCATTTAAGAAACTAGGATGAAGAAGAATTCAGGAATGAAAGAAAATACGCACTAAAATGAAAAAACTGGCAATTGACATGAATGGCAAAGCTCCAACTGACATTCAAAGAGATGGAGATTCACTCCAGGTATCTGTGTATAGATCCTACAAGAAACAGTTTTCCTTAAACGGCCCCATATATACTGGAAATACAATGCATCTTTAACTTTCCTATTTAGAAGGACAAGCAGCTACAACAAAATCTGCACATGCCTCCTCATGTTCATTTTAAAATACATCTACATGCAGTATAAGAGAATGAAATTTAGGTGTAAGGATAAAAGACCTGCACAATTAGAAGACCTGAACAGCACCACAGAATCACGCAGAACAGTGATGAGATAACATCCTCTGGTTTTGTATCTACAGTGCACTCTATTAACCTGTACTTTTTCTTCTTCCTGTAAAATTCCCCTACGTGTCCACTTGCATATATTAAGAGATATGTTTCTGATATTCCATACCACATCAGTGAGAGAAGGATGAAGAAACAGAGTCCGAAACCGTTTGTGTAGATGTAACCCTTTCATTTCTACATGTAACGCTGTCATTTCTACATGAGCATTTCTTGCTGAGAACACCAATAGAGACACACAAGTTTCACACTGCTAATGGTACATATTTACCATAAGCAAGTACCTAAGGATCATCCAACTGCACGTTGTTGTTAAATAAAACCAAACAAGTTGTAGGTCATCCCTTTTTTAGCTGCAGCACACACAAAAAACCAATTGCTGTACTTATTCAGGCCAAAATAAACCCTTTCTAGGTAAGTCGCATGAAGAGGCTCCTGCCCTCTGCTGTGTGGTTGGGGTTTTTTTACAAAATAAGATGAAAGATCGTAGAATCCCCTTTGCTTCACTTTGTGAAAAGAAGTGCAAGGTGAAAGAAACCAACCTGGAAGTCAGAGTCCATCTCCCACATGGGCATCAGTGATGACCAGTAACAGCCCTCTCTCATTCTCTTCCCTTACAGCTACTCAGGACTAATGAATTTTGCCTTGATCAGTTTCTCAACTTTTGTTATGACCCCCATCTCCTGTCTCATCAGTTTTCTTGCAGCCCAGTAAATTGGCAGCTGCTCAGTTCCTTCAGGGGAAAGAAGCGAGAGTCAATTGTAATAATGGGCTGCAATTACTCCTGTGTTGCAGGAACTGAGCTGCTGCTGCTGACTGCTGTCATTTTATCTGCCTTTGAACTTCTTTATGACCCCATGGCAAGGAATAACAGCTCTCAGCTGGAAAAAACATCATACATACAACATCCTGCAGAGCCTCTCAAATAAGTGCCAGACAGGCTGATCCTGAACCAGGAAATAGGACACAAAGCCATATTTATTATACCAATGCAGCCACTCTGCTTCAAACGTTCCTTAAACCTCACTCATGTATCTCTAACACAGGTTTAGGTCTGCATACTGGACTTAAACCACAGACGAGGATAAATGTGGACAAATGCAGTATTAGTGTATATAGACTCCTCTCTGCCTGCCTGCAGAGCATAGAAACCTCTACAGTTTGGAAAGACAAGGCTGGTACAAGACAAACAATTTTGAAATAACTGAAATAGAGTCACRTCCAACAGAGAGCAGCAGGAGTTTTTTGTACTTTTTTTTTAATAGCCTAACTCACCTTTAACAAGAAATGGACATATAATCAATCTGATGTAATAATTAAATATTACATACCAGAATCCCCAAAAGGATTAGCAAAGTCAATAATGAAAGTGTTTACCTCCATGAGTAAAACACACTCATCAACCATTGCATTATCTGGCTCAGCTTTTTTTTCCAAAGTAATTTTATCGAAAATGCCACAGAAGTACAATAAAAAGGTCTACTAAGAGGAAAAAAAATAACCATGAAAAACAAGCCAAACCAAATAAAAGTTGTTTGAAATGCTCGAAACATACTAATGTACGTCACCAGGCATGGCTCACAATACAAACAAGATTATTTCTACCTTTTATTTCCTGAATTATTACTTTCCATATATTTTCCTGAAAATACTTTTCTTTCAACCATTGTCCAGGCCTGTTCACATGGTTCTCTGGCTGCCCACTGCCAAGTGTTTTGACAACCTTCCATCTTAAGGGAAGGTAACAAAACTTGATTTTTTTTTGTGCTCTTCAGTGCATGTAACATTTTTCACGTGTTTCTTTAAAAGTGTTAGATATCAGTCAATCATTCTGATGGATCTCTGAGGGGTCCTGACCCACATGCTGAGATCGAAATAAATTTTGAGTGAAGTTTTCTGGAAATATCTCTAAGATACTGATTTTTAATGAATGACATTTAAAACATGCCATCTCTAAAAAGATGTTATTTTGTATGCAAAATATTTGAGAGGGAGAATTTAATTTAATAACCATGACATTGAAGTGTTTCATGCAGTAAGAATTCAGTCTGAGTTGATTAAGTTCAAATTTGTTGGCCTAGCAATTTATTAACCAGGGACAGAAATTATTGCTGAGAAAGCACACTGGGGTATCCCCCACATTCGTACTAAGCTGTAAATCATAAATTCTCTTCCTTTGGCTATAAGGATGGCTCATTTATTTAGAATAAAATTTGTAGATATAAAATAGTGGAGTAGAGAAAATAATGCTTTTTTATTAACTGAACAATACCATACTGCTCCAAACAACATAAAGAAACCAGCATAGATGAAGAAAAATAAAATATTTATGGCCCAAAAATATTAAAATGTCACTTGAGCTACAATGATATTAAAGAACTTAGTATTTTAAGGATCATCTCTATAATTCTTATTTTAAACCATCCACTTCGCATAACTAATGAAAACTCCAATAGCCTAATTATTTTAGTAGTCCAATAGCAACTCCTACCTGCTCTCTGTGCACTGCCATCAAAGCTACTGTTCCCATTTCCAGCCCATGCTGTATGGAAAAGAACTGTTTTGGAGCAAGTGTCTACTGTTGAATTAAGCATTTGTACAAAAAGGGGTAGGAGCTGAAAAAGCACGAAGAGGAAAAAAGGGAGGGGTACTACAAATTCTGGGTATTTTCAACAAGTTGCAATGGTCCTTACCCTGATGAATTCCAACAGAGATTGAAGTAAGACCACCCAATCTTGAAAATCGCCACTGAGTAACTACAGAAATCCATGAATGGCAAAACTGGTTTCTTTATTAACACTGTGCATTTCCTGCACGATCAGTTATTGCAAGCTAAATGCACTATGATCAATCACTTGCTTTTAAGTGCTTGGAGTCCTAAACATTACAGTGTCAGCTACAAGGCACATTAATGAATTGCAGACATATTCTTTGGTCTCCTGCTGGTGCAGGAGTTAYTTAGTTTTGCAACCAAGGAGAAAATTTTAATCATCATAAAGTGACTGCCAGTGCTCATCTGATGATACTTGTCATAGATTAGGCAAATCCTAGTCTTCAGCAATATTGCTTTTCCACTTCAGACTGGAAAAAAGAATAGCCCCACCTGTTACCTTTCACAGAAGGATATCCATACAACTTAGTTCTTTATCATGTAGGCAATGTACCAAAAGAGAAAAATATCCTTTTGTGACATTACTTGTCTGAGCTCTGCCACAGGAAGTATAGACTGAATTCAGAAACCACATCTACTTAACTGAGTTGTAATGGATTTCAAACCTGGCAAATTGGTAACAGAAGTTATATATTAAACAAAAATTTGCAATAGCATATTATGGTATTTTTAACTAATTATGACATGGAATTTACATACACTATCATGGAAGTCTGGCGACAACAGATGAGGAGAAGATTGAGATTTGAGACAGCCAGCTTGCCTTCATCAAGGGAAAGTCTTGCCTAAGTAATGTAGGGGCTTCTGTGATGGAATGACTGCATTGGTGGACAAGGGAAGAGTATCAGATGTCATTTTTCTGAGCTTCTGTAAAGCCTTTGACACAGTCCCCCATAACATTCTTCTCTCTAAATTGCAGAGAGCCTGATTTGATGAGTGGACTGTTCAGTGGATAAGGAATTGGTTGGGAAGTCACATCGAGAGGGTAGTGGTCAATGGCTCAGAYACCCACTGAATATCAGTGACAAGTGGTGCCCCTCAGGGGTCTGTATTGGGACCAGTGTTCCTTAATATCATCATTAATGAGATAGATGGACAAACATGAGAAGTGGGTGCATGGGGACCTCAGGAGGTTTAATGAGACTAAGTGAAAGGTGCTACATCTGGGTCAGGACAACCCCCAGTATCAGCACTTTGTTATTTAAATGTGTATATAGACACGTATATGCTGACATATACAACATTTCAGATTAATTGAATGCAGAAATAACTTCTTCATGTGATTTAAAATAAAAAAATGAATGCAGACTCGGTCTACAATTATGAAAGGAAGTTCCCATAACAATGCTCTGGTTCCTGTATTTTGGGCTTTTGATCCAAAACATTATGTTACTATGGGATTTGAAGCCAAGCTAGTAGTTCTTAAAAACAAGCAACATATATAGTGATGGACAACGGTCTCAGGAAATTCCAGTACTCTTAGAAGCAAACCGATCTCCCTAACATTGCATTAATAGTGTTATAGCCTTATGGCAAGTAGACCTAAAACCATCTTCAATTGCTTATGTGTGTGCTCTGCCACTATGCAAAATCTTCATTATATTCAAAAATATCCCACTTTGCTTCACTGTTAATTTTTAAGTGATTAAGGTAGCTGGCTATATATATGTATTAGTCATCTATAAAGCTTGACAGAGTAATACTGAAAAACTGACAACTTTACTCCAAATCAGATAAATCAGGAGGCTGTTTATTATTGTGGAAGCATTAGGCCTTTTACCACATTTCATGACTGCTTTAGGTGTACTTATGTCTCAATGAGATCTTAATAGCATAAAAACAAATGAACAGGAAAAAATCTTCAAAGTTTAGCTGTATGTAGAAGAATGTAACACTAACTCTTAAATCCTTATTTTTTTTTAATAGAAGTCCTGTTTATACCCTTCTCTGTGTTCTTTAATATTTTCCACAACCTAGAACAACATCACACAAAATTATTTTTGAATGTAAAATGCAGATCTTCCCTGTAAAGGTGGCCATTGACACATTTTTCTTCTCTGATTGAGCCACTTTAGCAGCATATTATTTTAAATCTATTTTTTAAACTTTTTTGAAGTAGGTGTGCAATTAAGTTTAAAACTGAAGAAGTAATTGTGATAACAACAACAAACCTTTTCCCCACTCAACATGATTTCTTGTAACCATTCATGTTGTATTATAACAAGCAAAAATGAAAGCTTTAAAGCTTTCTTATGCAATTAAAGTTATTTCCCGTTCATGTGTTTCTTATGTCACGCACAGCAATTGATCGTTGCTATGTTTTTGAGTGTGAAAAACTGGAATGAATTTCTTGCAAAGAACTGCCTGAAAATTAGGGATATGACCTTAATCTATCATTCCAACTACAGCTTGATGCAAACAACTATATTTAAAAGAGGCTGGATCACTTGATTCCACTACAAGTCACCAATGTATCAGTATATTTTGTCTTAAAACACTTCTTCATATTAGTCTTTCCCCCTCCAATGTATTTGGTATATTTTTGGGTTATTCTGTTTTTGCTTTTTAACATTTGGTACAGATTTGTATTGTTATGAAGGAAGAGCAAAGCCTGAATAAATCAAACAACAAAGAGCAAATGTTCTTTTGTTTTTCTGTTACCTCCACCTATTTAAGCCATTCCAGGACAAGCTCAGTTGCACGTTTGTAACCATATTTGATCACGGTCTGCACTAGTAATCAAGTACAGCACTGTTTCTTCAGTTTGCCAGTTACTACAACTGACAGTTTTTCATCACAATATCTCTAAAAGCACACAYGTACTTGGGGCAGAGGAGATGAGGATGTGGGATGAGGATGGGGAACAGGAGAAACACAATTACAAGGATTGCACTTCTTGTTTTCTCATTCTCAATAATTCCTCCTTCCACTGCCACACCCCAATACATACCAGGCATTTCTCTCTCCTCTCACCATCTACCAGCCATCTGAAYGGTCTTCCCTCCTGCTTCCTTTTGTTGCCTTTACTCCCCTATCTTTTTCCCTAGCTTCCTTTTCAGGACTCCCAGTTGCTTTTCTCAGGGTTCCTCATTAGATCTCAAAACTTTTAAGTAAGTATCTTCCTTTCTGCTCAACTTGCATTCAACTCCTTTCCCCAGTTTTCTTTCACATTGGTGTTGCCATCACCTTGTACTCATTATATTCACAAATACAATCATGATGATACACCAAAGAATCTACATATATTAAAAAGACTTTCTCATGACTTATGCTTTAGCATGATGACCAATCATTGCTACTCATCTTCAGGACTTCATTTAGATGTTCTTCTTTGGCAACCTTCCATTGTTAAACACTTTTGACTCTTCTTAATAGATACTTCTTTTTTTTAAAAGGATTTCTCTCTCGTTCATCATGTTCTTGATTATTAATCAGGGTTCCATTTTCTCCAGGTAAAAACAGAACATTTCCTAATGAACAATTCCCATTGCTGTATACCAAAAGACTTCCAAGTCTGCCCCTGAATCCCAACCACATTGTCTGTGGCACTGTATTTCACAGTATCATAGSATGCTTTGGGTTAGAGGGGACCTTTAAAGATCATCTAATCCAATCCCCCCGAAACACGTATCCAATAGGGGCATCTTTCACTAGACCAGATTGCTCAAAAATGCTCCCCTTTAAGCCTGTGTTTCTGAACAGAGATAAGAACTTATCTCTGCTCTTATGCAGACAGAGACTCATGCACATATCCCCTCTGCTTCCTTCCACTGACATCACATCACTTCCTCTCTTTCAAGATGCCAATCTCAAGCATCACTTTTGGCTTGTCCTTTCAGCTATCCTTGTATCAGTTCTCTACACGATCCCACCCTTTGCCATCTTCTGCCTGTTTAATATCCGTTCTTGTAATACATCTTTTGGTGTTGTCCAGTTTTGCTTTAAATGCACCATTAGCATTACAGAGGAAATGAAAATTACTAGGCACCCTTACTGGCTCATTCAACATGAATAAACATTTCCATCTGCCACAGAGCAAATCATTTCAATCTTTGACAAAACAAAACACCCTCTGAAATCAATAGGAACATTGAGCCAAAATGAAACAAGAGGTTTTAATAAGTGATGTATACTATTGTTTATACATAACAGAGAGAATACTCATCACCATTCTAGCTTTAACTTTGAGTCAGGCATGGAGAAAACATGCCACAAATTATTATGGCACACAGCCATACCAGTCCCCTGTCTTTATAGTTGGCAAATTCCCTCAAATATCCCAGGTAAATACATCTAACCACACAAAGCAGTAACAAGAAAATCCTGTAGCACAAACACTATGACACCTAGGCCCTCCCTGACTTTTGATACCAGTAAATCTTAAATATAGCCTAACAATGGGGATATATTCAAGCATACCAGACAAGCATCTGTCTGAACTCTTCTGAGGGTAACAGAGGGAAGGTTATCACTGGCACCACCACAGCAGACTGACATTTCAAGCCAATGTTCCAACTGCCATGAACGATCAGATTACATGTTTTTATTTAAGCACAAATGACTTTGAAACAGAAATGGGAATTTCAGCAAGCTGCAGGTTGAACAAATTGATCCTGTACGATTTACTTTTCACTTTTGCTCAAGAGAGGAAGTTTAAGAAATTTACACTACATGAGTCAAAGAAATTGATGGTTTTGTACTAGCACTATATCACTGCCAGAAGTTCAAGCTAAACCAATCACTTTTTAACTAGAAAGGGGCCTGAGACATGATGTTCTGATCTCAATCTGAACTTCACAAAGTTCGTGTGGTTACGTTACGATTTGGCATTTGGCTTAGGATCTTCTCCACTTTTAACACTGAAGAAATTTTTCTTTAAAGTAACAGCAGACTCTCTTCTATCAAGTTTATTAGAAATCAATGAATCAGCTCGATCCAATCTCATTTCAACATTGTAAGAAGTCTAAATAGATGTCTTTTAGCACTGCAGTTATAATAAACCCCTCTAAGGCTCTCCGGGAGTCTAGCATGGATGTGAATTCCAATATGAACAGGATTTGAGGACATCCCTGGACAGATTTGCCTGATAATTACTGGCTCAACTGCAAACTTGAGACAGGGAAGGATTTTTAGATCAACAGCGCTCTCTAATGGATTAGTGCTGTATTGCGATGGTTTTCTTGAGTACTGCAGTAAAAATCATTGTTTTCCACTTGAAATTAAAACACAAGAGGTAGCAAATGAATTGCAGACTTCGACAGCCTAAAGACAGAAGCTATTTCTTCTTATTCACAAACATCTAGAAATTGCTTGAAGAAAGGATATTGTTCAATGGAGAATCTGAAAAGAAACATCTTAGGACCATTTGAATTTTCTGGAGGTTAGATAAATAAGCTTTGGGAAGAAGCTGGTTTTGCACCATTGTTTGCAGTACTCATACACACTGGAGGAGTTGACAGGCTGGCAGCACGTCTAACCGTTCTGTTTCAGGGTTTCATTTTGGTTTGCCTTCTGCTTCACTGCAGTCAGCAATCTTTGCAGAGCATCCACGTAGTAGAAGGGAATAAATATCTAGTAAAAGGGCTGTATAAGGGCATGCTTTCATGATCAGCTAAAGCAATTCTGAAATCCCTGATGTTGAAGGGGCAGAGCAGATACAACCTGCCACACAACTGCACAAGCAATAGAACCAACACACATGTGCACATACACAAAAAATAATTTTTAAAAATCTGTAAAAAAAAAAATGGTGGGGGAGCAGAGCAGTCTTAAAGTATCTGAATCATATAATCTGCACTCTGAAAATGCAGAAAAGAGCAATCAAGAACCCTTCAACAGCAAATGGCTCTGTTTTGTATCAACATACAGTCAGAAAACTGACTCAGCACAGTGGGCAGAGCTGGGAGTGCCCCATATCAACAGAGAAAGTTCAAAGCACTACTTGAGGCAAGAAAGATGTTCCCAACAGTTGTATTCAAGCAGAGTAAGAACAAAAGAAAAAAGCAAAAATTTGATGCCTGCTACTGCGACTCTCAAGAGGGACATAACTAGTTTCAAGTGACCTATCACTCTGGAGGAGACATTCCTCCACAAGTCTGGATATCTTTGCTTCCCAATCAAAAAGCTCAGAACATACGTAAGGACCACTTAAAAATATTCAGGGGCAAAAGATTCAAAAGGCATGAGTTCTGAAAGGAAAAGCGGCTCATTAGCAATGAACATCCATAAAAACATTTTCATTGATGAAAATGTTTTCCATAGATCCTCACTGATAAAATACCTGGAAATGCCATGACAGAAGAGTAACACTGAGCATTGCAGCACAGTGTGAGTCTCACAAGCAAGGACTGTAAAGTTGGTCGACTTCATTCTTTCTAACTGCAAGAGAACCTAACTGAAATACAGGGTCTGAGAAAGGAGGGGTGGTGTTTGCATCTTGGTTTTGTTCCTTCTTAAAGATGAGCTGTAAACTTCAATAAAYATACTAATGGACAGGTCACCTATTCATTACAATAATCAGGCTTGTGGATTTCCCTACAAATAAAGAGTACTGTGCTCAGCTATGAAAACCAATTTCTCTCCTTGATACTCATTCGGCAAAATATATGCTGAGGGCTTAAATTCAAATGGCACATAGCAAATAGACTTTCAGTATCATATTACATATCTAAATCATTTGTGGAGTTCTGTTATAGCTACTGAACAGCATAAATCCACAAACTGTATCATGTTTGTGGTGGGTTGATCCTGGATGGATGTCAGATGCCCACCAAAGCTGCTCTATCACTCCCTCCCTCTCCTGGACAGGGGAGAGAAAATATAACAAAAGTTTTGAGGGACAAGGTAAGGACAGGGAGAGTTCACCCACCAGTTACTGTCATGGGCAAAACAGACTCAACTTGGGCAAATCAGTTTAATCTTTATTTTATACTACTGATCAAACCAGAGCAGGATAATGAGAAATAAACTGAAATCTTAAAATACCTTCCCCCCCACCCCTCCCTTCTTCCTGGTCTTAACTTTGCTCCTGATTTTCTCTGCCTCCTCCCCACTCAGCAGCTTAGGGGGATGGGGAATAGGGGTTGTGGTCAGTTCATCACACTTTGTCTGTGCTGGTCCTCCCTCCTCAGGTTTGCCATGCAAATCCAATACAACATTCTTGATTAGCTGGCTGTTGACTGACCTCAAAGAATGTACCTAACAAGTAAAACTTCCTTGGAATACAGCAAGTAGAAAGAAAAACAGGTCTTTCTCAGTCTCAAATTTCTTGCCATACCCTGGGAAAGAATGGTAAGATTCAATATCAAACATTTTGTGGACCCTCAAGCACACCTAAATAATTTCACAAAGAGGATAACAGGAGAGGAAGTGAGATCAACTCCAAAAGAGATCATTCACATTTGAGACAGGGATTTGCCTGTACATAACTTTGAAAGAAACAGAACAAGGCAAGCATGCAAAAATACCTCCCCCAATGCCAACCCAGGTTCCAGCTACTTGTGGGTAATCAATTGCCTCACAAAGAAATAGCACCTGCCATTTAATGTCCTGCCATAGATTTTTCTTCCACTAGTTCACACAATTATTCATTGAACCCAACTATTCCCCATTTATTCCCTGCCTACAGCATCCTAGAGAGCTCCACTTCATGTTATCATATAGCTCTGCCTAAAACAAAACTAAAAGCCCTAGATTTTGGAAGCTGAAATGATAGGACTACTTCACATTTTTTAATACTGGTTTTGTTTAAAATATTACAGTGCACAACAGACTCTGGCCAATCTCTATTCTTGGAAACAAAAAGAACATCAGTTTTGAACATTTCCCTGAAGTATCAGTTAAATACCACAGTGATCTTTGTGCTTCTGTATAGCACACTTTCCAGAGCAGTGTATCATAAAACACTGAAACCAGTGCACAAAATAAGCCTTCTGATTAAGTTGAGTGCTTATGGCCCACATTTTAAGAGTGAATTAATCCCAGCCCTGATACTAACATGTTGTGACACTCAGAGCTTTTCACTTCACCTCACTATATATTCACTTTTTTTTCTATTGTACAACAGACATAATGATTCTTTGCCTGCTTTGTGAAGCCTTCTGAGAATTGCAGCAATAAAGTACTACATATAAAGAGATATGCATTTATATTGAAATGCATCTATTCACAAAGAGCCATCAATTTCCAACTCACTAGTTAAACCATTTTTATAAGCTTTCGTTCACAAAAAAGCACATGAAAAATTTACCTGCTCATTTTTGCAGATCCATACAGTACTCCCCTGAAGCAGAATAAAGATTTTGGTTTTGTACCCTTTCAGCTCAAGATATCCGCTTTTCTCAGGAGTGACAGAAGTTCGAGACTGAGAGTTATTCTCAGACTGCAATTTCAAGGCATTGAGCATCGTATTAACCCAGTCATTTCTTTCCTCTAAACAAGAAAAAAAAAATTGGTCAAAGACAGTTAGTTAAGCAGCAGCTTCATTCTTCTCGACACAYTGGCCTTCCCAATGTTGTTGCTACGATGGTTGACGGTATTGCTATGCCAAATAAGAGAGAACATCCACGTTGAGGAGGAGGTGTAAATAAAAATAATGAGAACCCGTATCAGTGGAGGTGTTAGAAGGACAACCATTCAATTAACTCCCAACAATCAACACACCAATCCAAACAAACTGATGATCGAGATTCTTAAAATCATGACTGCTAGTGCTAAGATACTTTATTCCAGACAGCTTAAAGACTGAGCTGGCATATTCACCTTCTGGAAGCCAGATCAATGGGAAAGAATTATAGCAGTTACGTAAGCCGAAACCGGGGAGCCTAAATATCATCCATCACTGAAGAGGCAAACCATCACCAGGGCTATTCCATGCTTGGCCATGCTTTTAAGAAAAAACAATTGGTAGTTTACAATCTATTCCATTAAGGTGTGGTAGTTAAGCTTGATATTGTCAAGGGTACTGAGTAATCAAGAAAATGCATGTTTGAGTACCTTTGCATGCATTATTAATGTAACATCTTACAAATACATGAACACAATGAGGTGAAGTAATAAAGTTTCGCTCAGTCTCATTCACTATGTTCAGACATTTTACCGGACTAAGATCAATATGCTTTAATGCTGAGTAGTCCGAATGAATTAGATTTGCCTTATGCAATTGGAATATCATGAATATTTCAACTGCTTGCTCTGAAAGAGTCAGATCACAAAATATACTGGGGGGGGAGCTAGGGGAGACAGGGAGGGATTGAAAGTTCTATACACAGTATGTATAAAGCTGGAAAAATTAGCGTGGAAGATTGAAGAGAGCACCATTGAAATAATAACGCGCTTACTTCGTACATGGCATGTGTGCAACATGAAGGAACAAATACAAAAATTTAGGTGTCGTAAAATACTTTGTAGAAAAGGAAGATAGCAGCCTGACAGATTATCACAGGGAATGTGATCCAAGTGTTCCTGTAAAAAATTTTAAAATACATATGTGTTCTCTTGAAATACTCCAGTAATCTTTTCAAAGTACTTTAGTATAGCAGAGGGCATCACATTACTCTAGAAGTGGTTTTTTCCAATGGTATTTCACTCCAGTGAAACAAAATCTTACTGCATCTGAGCAAGCTATGCTCTAATTCACTGCTATCCCTTGTTTAGTTACTTATTTTGCACCCAAAAGCCCCTAAGCTTTCCAAACAATTATATATACTGCTTTTCCCTCTAGATATTTAAATCCATCCAAAAGTAATGCATTTCTGATATCTCAAAATACATATGAAAGTCTCCATTTCAAAATCTTTGAAAGAAGTTACGTACCCTTTGAATAGTCCCAGAACAATTCCCAAACAAATTCACTGAAGTAATCAGTGAAGCATCAAGTAACAGTTTCGTTTTTTGCATGTAACAGAAATCACGCAGGGTTATTTACATACTTTACTGGGAATACATCATCCAGTTCTGGACACAGGAAGGACCAAATTCCTTACACAATAAGCATTTCTAACCTTAAGTTAACAGCTTTACAGACAGGTTGCTATGTCCAAAGATGGTTATATACTATATGAAAATGGAATTTCATGTATAACAAGTGGTTGCTCTGAATATATTTTGCAAGTCAGTATAAGATTTTAACATTTTTATAGTACCCAAGGCAAAGGCCCATAAAATAAATTGCAACCCTACAAAGTGTATTGCACCAAGATAGTTATATTTTAATTTATGAAAAAAATTTAAAATAAATTTGGAAGAGAAATGCAAAAATAATGAAGAAATACATAACTTTTAAACTCAGCTAAGAGCATAAAAATGACTGAAATTATTTGAGCCAAACCTGATAAGAAGGATTTGTTCACTGATGCTGCACTCCTGTTACAGCCTGCAGCAAATGTTTACAACCAAGCTATAACCCATAAAAATGGGATTTGATAATAGAAATGCTGAGAGACCCTTAGCTATAATGGCTCTGGCATGTACTGCTGTAAATACACATTGCACAACTCTTCCTTTCTAGGCATTCATTTTTATTTGATTGTTTCCATAAATAAATCATACATGCACTGATATCGATTCCACATATTACAGCTGTAGGTTGATAAAGCACTCAATTAGAAGGCATACTAACTTCCTTACTACAATTTACATTTGTAATCTCTATCAATACATGCCTTAAAATACTGTAGAGGACAGAAAACCTCGGATTTCCTTTGATCACAGCATCACATCCCAGCCATCATTCATTGCCTCTTTGTCAATTTTTTATCAAGTGGTGACTCAGAGATGTCTGAGAGCACACAGGCTGTAAGAGCTCCTAGTGAGAAYTGAGAAATGTCCAGACAAATTAATCTTTGGGAAGCATGGGGGAGGAGGAAGAGGAGTTGGGAAAATAGTCTTCTCATTTTGATATTTGGAAAAGCCTTTGCCCAACAATTTCCGTTGTTCTTATAAAACTTGGAGTTATCTCAAGTTTCACTTTATGAGCTTAACACAACTGCATTCCATAAATATTTCTCATAATATCACAAGTTATATTTCACAGACAGAATTTATCAACAGTGATTACATGGCTTTTTGGCAATTTTTAGAATTATGCATCTTCTRCTTACCTTCTTTATCCACACGGAAAACAAAAGTCCTATGGGATGTGACAACTTCAAACTTATTCTCCCCATGAACTCTTACTGTTGCTATTGCAGAGAGCAGTATTATTCCCTTTGAGAACACTTCCTGTAATAAAAAGGCAGTCAAAATATTTAATTCTCATAGAATGTTAAATCTTTTGGAGGTAATACTACTTGTCATGATGTTTAGGAAGTTCACCACACTTAATAGAAGTGTATTAATAAGTGAACCCCTTCACTACCTACCTATCACCAACTTCACTGTTCTGGACCTATGCACATCTACTACCTTCCAAAATAGAATAAAATCCCATGATGAGATAGATTGTGCAGATACGAGAGGCAACTTCATAAATTGTCTCATGGCATTAATATTGCAAAACATCACACTTTAATTTACAATTTAATGCCAAAGTAAATTACATTTACTATCACACAGAAAAATAATTTTAAAATATATAATTATTATACTTGCATGATAGAATCAGACATGGGAAAAATATTGTACTTTCTCTAGGCAGAGAATTCCAAACAATTTTGCTGTTCCCCCCGCACCTAGCCTCTTCAGTGGGTAGCCAATAAGAAAAGTAAATTCACTGATTTTATCCCAAAGTTTGAACACAAAGAAGGGCATCACCCTGGAAAAATACACTGTCCTGTCAGTGCTAACAAAAATGCTCTAGCTTGGATCAACTATGTGCTTTTCTGCTATATCTGTGTGCTGGTTTTGGCTGGGATACAGTTCATTTCCTTCACAGTAGCTAGCATGGGGCTATGTTTGGAGATAGAACTAGGGTTCACCATACAGGGATGTTTCAACTATTGCTGAGCAGTGCTGACACAGAGTCAAAGCCTCTTCTGCTCCTCTCCCCACCCCACCCAGGAGGAGGCTGGGAGTGCACAAGAAGCTGGGAGCTGATACATCCTGGACAGCTGGCCCCAGCTGACCTGAGGGATATTCCATACCACACGGCATCATGTTCAGTATATACAGCTGGAGGATGTTCAGAGTGACGGACTTTGTCTTCTCAAGTCACCAGTTAGCAGAATAGAGTCCTGCTCTCCTGGGGATGGCCGAACATCTGCCTGCCCATGGGAAGTGGTGAATGAATTCCCTGATTTGCTTGTGCACAGCTTCTGCTTTACCTCCTAAAGTGTTTCTATCTCAACCCACAAGTTCTCATGTTTATTCTTCTGATGCTCTCTCCATCCTGATGGGGGGAAGAGTGAGTGGGTATGGGGCTTGGTTGCTGGCTGGGGTTCAACCACAATAAGTTTGGGTCAGCACAAATTTTCCCAACATTTTTAGATTTACAACTAGGTATTAGGACAACTGAACAGAACAAAAATGCAAGATAGGAAAAAGGAACTGCTACAAGTACTTTCTTCAAGTAGCTCATCTTTTAACCTAATTAACCTAAGGGTTTGGGGTGAGAGTTGACAGGAAGGAAAGCTCAAACAGACATGCACTTCAGAAATACATCTGCATGATTTCTGGATTCCAGGGTTAACTCTGTTCCTGTCTCCCCTATGCTTTGATCAATTCATTTTCTGACCAAGACAACTCAGATATACTGATAAAATTTATGATTCAGCCACAGTAATAGTCCAAGAGTCGGCTACACATAAAGAAATTGTACTGTAATAACTTCCCTCCCAAAGTATAAATTATTATAACAGACTTCATACAAGCACTCGAGGAACACTCTGAATGTGAAGCAGGAAGGATACGCTGGATAATTTTTTTGTTTACTGAGTTTAATATACCAATGTTGTTTCACTTTGAGGTACTCATACATGTCAGTGAAGGTAGTTTAGTGGATAAATAAATAGAAATATTGAAATACAGCAGAAGCAAGAATGATACTATAGTTACACACAAGAAATAGTCAGAATGACCATAGATAAAATTGCACAGCTGTTTTAATTATGGCTATATTTGTTAAAAGAGTGATTTTAATATATTTGTTAATAAGGTTGGACATTAAGTTAACTACTGATCCTTCCAATGGTAAAACAAACTTTTTACATATACTGTTTCTGTAGGTGTTCAGTTAAAAATATGTTATGGTGTTTGCAGGCATCTACTGGCTGTATTTGGTACTACTGCAAGAGAATAACAGACTGCTGGAAGTTACAACTATTTTATTTCATTTGCTCAAAAAAAAGCCAATTTCCTTTTAAGCTGAGCATAGTTTTGCTTTGCTACTTAAACAATCATCCATCATCCTTTTTAAAGCTTTGTTCTCCAAGGCATACATATTTTCAAAAACAGTTTAAACCATAATAATTTATCAATCTATCTTTCTTCTGCAGCAGCTTTTCTTTCATGTGCAAAAATAACGCCTGTTAAAAAGCTCTTGTAGATCAAGATACAATATCTCTCTTTGAAATACTCCAGACCAGAAATAAGATGAATTATTTAAGAATATAGAAAACAAAACCAAACAAATGCAGCCAAGAACTTCACAGCTATTTATTCTGTTACTGAGTGGTGTAAACTAGTTTTAGAGCTGCTAAAAATTCTCTGACAAAAAAATTTTCTAGCAGGGAAACCAAAATGTTTGGGTTGTTTTGTTTGTATCAGCTGGTTTAATAGAAACTTTTATTTTCAAATACAGCCCCACATCACTCCTTGACAGTTGTGGTTCAGAGCTGAGCTAATGGATCCTGGAAAATACCATTTTGGACTGCTTTGGTTTTACTTTCACAACAGATTAAGTATGACCTACTTCAAGAATGACAATGATTCGCCTGTTTTGCAGTGAATTTTGCTCTTTGTAATGTTCACTTGTAGCGTAACACAACAAAAGATTGAAGTTCTCCACTTGAAGAGTCAAGTCTTTTTCCTAAATCACCAATAGATCTGTCAGAGATGCTAAGTTGTTTTAAATAAAAACTTTCACATAACCAGCAGTTTTTTGCCTTATTATAAAGTGCAGGGTAAAATATCAGAGCTCTGCCAAAAGTAGGAAGAAATTTGAAACAAAACTTGTGCATATAGGGTAGCTGAAAAAAATTCTCCAATTCTACCTTCCCCTCTTCAGTTAAYCACACTGTTGAGACAAAGCCACATGGGATGTTGCTCTGACTACATCAGCTTTCTCAGGACCAGGAACACAAAAGAAATAAGAGCAACACAGATTCAGCCCAAAACCTTCCCTAGGTCCGATGCTGTTTGTTAAAAACTGAATCTTTTTTTTCATATATGCAGATACAAAGTAAAGAAGAGATCTCTATCAGGTAGAAGTTGATGCACAACTAGAACAAGGTTAGAAAAATATTTATAAAATTGAGATTTAAATCATTCAGAGAAGCATTCATATGGGCATTTTCAGGAATATTTTCTGTGTCTTCCTTCTCTGTTCTCTGATTATTTCACTCTTCATTAGCCATGTAATACACTTCCCCTTCTTGAGAACCACACTCCTCTCTAGCTCCTAATTTGAATGACAAATAGAGCTAGTTAATATTGGTAGTGTTTCTGGGTAAAATAAACAGTTTCATTCCACTGAGTCTAACCTTCTCTGCTTGTAATAAAAATAAAAATATCAAGAATGGATTGGTTTCCTTCTGAGAACTACTTTTAATTGATACGTGAAACCAAAAGTATAACAATTTCTTTATAACATGCTTGTCTGTGTAGGAACGTCCTAAGACAAACACAGATTGGAATAGACAGAACTCGTCATTAAGTTCTAAATTTAAAACAACTTTCCCATTTAATTATATAAGTGGCCAGCTATGTAGGTAGGAGCAGGGACATGCAAGGGCTTGCAAGGAGTTCAAGCTGCGTGCAGGTCTTGATGGGTCTGCAAATAGTTGTTTATGATGCCAGGGTAACAACACACAAGCAACAGAAGGAATTTTCCATCTCACAGGAAATACGAACAGCGAAGGTGTGGAGACAGTGACCCAGCAGAGACCACTGCACCAAAAACTCATGTTCCCGAGTGACACCACTGCTCACTCAACAATCCCATTGGGCAGTAAGAAATACTGGTACACAACTATGTTTTCCTCCTATCTGCAAGCTAATTTGAGTTTCACCAACTCCTCAGTTGCCAGAATTTCCTTCAGGCCTTGCAGTTCTCAGATATATACCCTTCTTCACGTATGTGACTCACCAAGTTAACAAGTCAGGTGCCCAGATTTGGTCAAACTGTATACACAGACCAACCAGCATCTCCTTCAATACCCAGAGCAAGGCTTGGACTCAGATTCAAGGAAAAGTGAGACAAAGAGGCTTCAACACAAGTGTTTGCCAAGCTGCTGATAGCCTACACTACCACACAGACCTTTTAAATAGAGGATGTAGAGTTGATAGCTTCCTATGCATTGTGTGACACACTAAACATTCCCTTGAGCAGAAGGAAAGATTTCTGGAATCTCTTATGACAAACGAATTTCTAACACGTGCTGTTCTAGCACAATTGACCTCCAAGCAACATCTGCAGTGACTTTCCAAAAACAAAAAAGAAAATTAATCCCCAGTGCACATACAAGACTTAAAATTCTTTATTAGCATTTCTTTCCCTAATTATGCTGCASATAGTGTTAAGCAAATCCCATTGCTGTATTTTCTCAAGTCTTTCTTAATGATTAACCCTGCTTTTCTGCTCCTCTGAAGCCGTGGGATCGATACCACAAAGGGGACCACTTTTTGTCACTGCAATCCAAACATTATTCTATTGTTTCCTTCACCTACAAAATCATGTCTTCTACTGTAAGTGAAGCAAAGTAAGCAAGTAAAACCAGATTGTTTCAAGTTCGCAATTGTTGGGGTGCATTGTGTGCTGGAAGAGAGATAGGCCCAGAGGACCGGAGAGAGAGCCTCTTTCCTGGCCCCGGAGGTGATCCTGAGTGCATCCAGGTCACCAGGGATGGGCTGAGAGAGGATTGTGGGTTTCTGGACAGTGCTGGACCTATGAGATGTGATAATTGTAGTTTGTGACCTTATAGGGTATTGTTTACCTGTTACCATAACAGGCAATGTCTGTGCACTATCCCAGGTGATTGGGGGACACTGAGGTGAACATCTTTCCTGTTTATATGATGTGATATCCTGTTGGGTGCTGGTATTTAGGGAATATTCTCTGCGCAATAAAGGCTTTTTGAGTTCTCTCTATCTTGTCTGGGGAGTCATGCCCATGCGTGATTACTGCAGCAATCAGTAGGCACAAATATCAACATAAATAATTTTGTGAGCTTGTTCTTAGTTCCCCAGCCCCTCAAAAATAAAGTCTCATCCTACTTCAGTTCTTACACCCCCACCCCATCATAAGGCATCTATAGGTCTCTTATTGATAACCAGCATCCTGTTCCGGAACATTTACCTGAAACTGTATTTTCTTCCTAATGTAATATGCGTCTTCAACAGGAAATGGCTTCCAGCATTTAAAATAACACATATGCATATAACCTCAACTTCCCTTAACATGCATATTGTACAATCATCTATCACTCTTAAGTCTAAGACGGTCTCCATTACTCCCAAGAGGAAAAAATAATTAATAAACCACAGAGCAAAAGGAAAATAATTTTGTAGTGTTCTGAAGGGTAATTACATGTAACTACAAGGAATACATGCTTTGTTGAAAACTATGATTTACAAATGCATTTTTGTATCACATACAAGAAGTTAACTACTTTAATCAAAGCAGCTCACGAGTCTGCAAATGTTTCAGCAAGATTCAGTCCTCAGGTACAGAAACAAAAACAGCCGTAGACATTGCAGTACAGTGCTGTTTTTGAACATTCCCATTCAAACCTAACCTAGTTCAATGACATGCAATTATCCACAGAAGATAAACAGGAAAAAGATATTTTTAATCAAAGAGTCAAGTGTATCGATTTGGGTTGGTTTTTTTTAAATGGTCTTCCATGATACTTTTAATTTCTCTCTCACAATCTGCAGCATGCTAGGTTGCCATGACAAGACACTGCAAACACCATCAAAATAGCATCTCTCAAAAGTGTTTAGCATGATCCTGTTGTCTCTGTTCTGCAGACAACAGCAGTGTAAGTCTCTCACTAAAGTAAAAAAAAATCTGATGATATCTACCTGGAAAGGTAACACAAGCCCTTCTAGAAAACAAAAGGATGAACAATACATGAAGACAAGGACACCTTAAAATATTTAATAACATCTCACCCTAGTACTTTAGAATTGAAAATTAATTTAAGATGAATATTCATTTGTAATTATTCAATAGCTTCTTTATAGTACCTTGTGTATTGCACAGATTCATTTTGTTCCAAACATGACCAAAACATGTCCCTTACCTTTTCATTATTGTAATAAGAAATGCTCTCTCCATCAAATTTAACCCAGCGCTTCTGAAACACACGTTTGCTGTGAATCAAAAATTAAACACAATTAATACACAGCTAACACTGGTTTTTAAGAATGTCTCAATCACAAACTATAGAAAGGTCAAATCTTGTTTAGCTTCCTGTTCAAATGAATATTCTGAACATAGAGCATAACTTTAAGTGCTACAAGCTCTGTTAAGACACTTTCCAAAAATGAAAGCTGAGAACCTCAAATGACCATCTCACTGTCACGCTTAGGACAAGGACATCTCTGTTTACAGGCTATGGTACCTCCAGTCATTCAATATCAACACATCTCCCCAAGACTCTGTTTCCTGGCCATTGAATCGATAGCAGCACACCACACCTCCCAACAAGTACAACATGAAATTTAATTTTCAATGTGTGTTATCAACTGAACATCTCTAATGAGAAACTCCTTTGATTATTTCAGTGTGCCATTAATTCATGCTCTATAAGGACCTTCTAAAAATATATTTACATCAACCTGAAGTAGTCCATTACACTCATTAAAAATATTGACAGCTTGTTAGTTATCATCTATAAATGTCTCAGTTCTAAAATCCATTAAACAAGTTAATTAAGCAAGAACAAGACCCCACTAATGTCTTTTCCCAACATTATTTCCTTTTCTTTTAAATGAGTGCTCTGCTTTAGGATTAGTAGACTGTGATAGCTTATCAAAACTTTAATCAAACAGCAGCTCTGGCTTAATTAAGTTGTATTATATGACTACAATAAATCATCATTTTTCATAACCTGGAAAGGCCAATGTACCATCTATTTTGCWTTAAAATGTCAATAAGCTTCAAGATTATACAGGGGAGAGTGAACCTAAGTACCACATACAATGTGAGCAAACTGAATGGCTGTACAATTTATAGTGAATTAACTGAAATAAGAGAGGCTGTACTTGAATTGCATGATTTGTAGCAACTTAAGAAAACAGTATCTATTCTTTTCCCTGAGGAGTCACAAACTGTCGGCTGTAAATTGGAGCTCTATAAAAAGATTGGGAGGTGTAGAACAGAATGAAATATTCAGTTGGTGGGAAGTGAAATAAAATATGATAGTGCTCCAATAGTTTGAAAAAAAATTTTTTTTTAATTTGGTTGGGGTTTTTTTAATTCTTCAGATGTTTGAGAAATGGTATTGTATGAAAAAGAAACAAAAATGTATCATTCACTGAACCACACCTGAGAAAATGTCCTTGAAATGTAGCTGTGGAGTGTCACCAATTCAAGGCTAATGACCCTGCAACTGTTTCACTCAGTACTCACCACTACTAATTTTGTGGTTAACTCACTATCTTTTCCAAATAATATATTCTCACACAGCAGTTTATTGAAGCTTTCATAGCTTGTTCTCAAGTCCATCCTTTCAAATAGTGCAAGACAAGCCAACTGGAGTCAAGAACTATACTTTTCATCTCTCTGCTAGCTAACTGCCAAAAGTGTTGTTAAAAAAAAAAAAACCACAAGTAAAATAAAACAAAAGTTACAGCTAACTTCAGCTCTCCAAGAAGTCAGTACCCTAATAATTCTGGGGAGAAAAAAAAAAAAAAAAGAAAGAAAGAAATGTGGAAATGTGTATTATACTGGGAAAAATTCTTCTGATTCTGTGTATAATTATTCTTTGATTCTTTAGCAAAGGTGAAAAATAGCAATCCATAAATGTGGATGAAACATTCAAAACAATTTTAAAAAAAAGAAAATAGTTTTGAGCACACTGAAATTCTGCGATGGTAAAAGAGGTTTATTCAACCTATTATTCCATCTTGTTAATTACCTTCAACAATGTATCACTGTATGAACACAAAACCAAAATAAAAAAAGATAAAACATGTCAAATCAGATTCCCTAGAAAGGAACAAGAAAAAATGGAAATTGCTATACAACAGAGTTGCTTCCAGTGAGTTCCAATCAGATTGCATTCTAAAACAATTTAATTACATAAATTTCTCACTTATTAAAAAAAATTGATATACTACTTGCTGAGTAGTGATGATTATTATAGCCACAAATAATCAAAGGAAAGGCCAAACAGTTTAATACCTTTCAGTGCAGCTCAATATACAGTTCTAAGAACAAAGAACGCAGATCTACTAAGGCTTGAACAGAAGAACAGTAGATGTATTACAGCACCAACAAGCATGACAGTTTTAATTTCTGGATGCTAAGTCCTACTGAAGATCAGAAACAGACTTAAAAAGTAAAACTGTGCCACTTTCAATACAAAAAGGAATTCATAGAATTCRTAAGAACGTAAGTCTTAGGAACAAATGGAGAACTGAAAACTACAACTTAAAAGGAGGAAGTCAGAAGAACTTCATCAGAGCCTGCAAGTATTTATGATGGAAGATCTGATAATGAAGCTGTTTTTCTTTAGTGAAAAACAGTTTAACAATAGCTGGAGYTTAAAATCAGTTAAAATAAAACAAAAAATTCATAACAAAACAAATATAAGATTTGTTGTTGTTGCTGTTATTGTTGTTGTCTAACTTCCAAATGTGGCAGAGAGCATTCATTTTCTATTGTGCTCCCTTCTCTTCATTATCTGAAATCTTAAGACKTGAGCTCAGATTTCTCTCATCAAATTTTAGGCAAAAAATTAAATTAAACTAGGAGGAATTCACCCCAGRTGAATTCTAAACTCAAAGCTCAACTTATACAGACAGAAAGCAACARGACCTCCAGTCACACTAATTATTAAACTATAATCCATGGCGAAATTAGTAAAGTAGTATTTCAGAATCAGAGTTTGTTTTCACTTACTTTGTTGCCCGCAAAAAAAATCAGCAAAAATGTAGCAACTGGAAATACTGGTACAAATTAATTCCGTATTTTTCCACTATAGTCCATGAGTGGTGACCAAAAATTTTAAGAAAAATATTTTTCTTGAGTGCATCTCCTRAAGAAACTTTAGGATAGGTAACATCACTAAAAACTTTTGAATTCACAAGAGGCTTGTGCTCTTTCAATGAACACAATTCCCTTTCCCCTCCCACTACAAATATTAAGCAGTGACTAAATACAAACTTAACATCTCTCATACAAACATACATTGTCACAATTACACAATAATCACTGCAAATACCATACCCTTGAGGGGATAATTTATCCAGCCATCCTGCTTTAACCTTCTTTACTGATGGTCCATAAAAGCAAGCATATGGTGTTATTGATTCATTTCCAATCAAAGTTTGATCTCCACCAAATTGGCAAAAATTCATTTGTTCACTGGCCAAGCGATCAGAATCTCCACTTCGTATCTTACTGCAAGATGCTGAGTTTGTTTTGGCTTTATTTTTCTTTTTCTTTAAAGACAAAGAATGTTGTTCCACAATAGAATATACAGATTCACTTTCAGATTCTTCTGGTGTTAATGATGGGTCTTCCTGAGGCAAGGATTCATTTTTTGCAAATTCTTTTGTGTTCTCTTTCTGATTATTAAAGTAACTGGAAAGGAAAAGTGCATTTTACTCTTAAAATGTATTACTACAATGCACAAATACATAAAATTAGTAACTAGAACAAATACCAGTAAGACATATTATAAGTATGTTTATAACTTGGGTAATCATAGCGATAACCACAGATGTGCTAAACACAATCTATCTTATAACTATGACCATCCTGAATCCTACTTTCTCTATTAAACAGGAATAGTACCACAAAAACACCCCTTTAGAAGCCTGAACAGAAATTTAAAATTAATTCTCCCTCCTCAGAAAACAAGCTTCACTCTTTTGAATACTTTCAAGGACTTACAGTATCACCTTTCTCTTCCCTCTCCCACCTCAACAGAAGCCTGGTGCAGACTGGATAATTAAGAAGCACATTAGGTCCCACTTCATCAAGCCACTGGCCACTGCCTCATGACAGGAATGGTAAATGTATTTTAGTTTTGTGCTTGTTTGGGTGGATTGGGTTTTTTTTCCATGAGGAAGCAAATTGTGAGAGCACTCAGACACAGCTAGCTAGGAGACATACAAAAATGGGACTTGGTCTTCCTTATTCTGACTGGGGCAAACAGGGACACTCTCCAAATCCACAAGAGATTCTGAAACCTGGTTTAAACAGTCTCAGAAAAGCCAGAGTGCCCAGCTTTGCCTCATAAAGGATGGGGTAAAGACTCAAAAAGAAGAAAAAAAATACAGTCATGGTTGTGCCCTCAGAGCTAGAGATCCACTTGCGACATCAGTAAATAACATTTTCTTCTTTACACTTTGAGTTTCTCTGYAATTCTTATTTAATACCATAGATTCTTGGAAGAACATTCTTCACTCATTCCTAGATCCAATTTACTTTCACAAGCCAGGAATTCATTTCCATGAAGTTCCTAGAAAAGAAATATATGGTAACTAACATTTGTACTGAATAAGTAAGTGATATTTAAATTACTGTAGATATAAATCACGTACAAACAGCCTAACTAGCAAAGCTGTTCTTTCCCACATTTTCACACATGCATTTGAATGCTGATTTTTGTATTTTAAGAMAAGTTATTTTCAATATTTTCATTAATAATAATAATAATAAATAATATTATAAATAAAAATAAAACATTTAAGCATGGTCCAAAATACCTGATACAAACAAATCAGATAAAGAAATTCAGTGCATAGAAATACCAGCCTCTGATTTTTCTCAAGGCACCACTGACATCTTGGTTTTGGCAGGGATAGAGTTAATTTTCTTCCTAGCAGCTGGTACAGGGCTAAGTTTTGCATTTGAGAATGAGAATAATGTTGATAACTGATATTGCTGGGTACTGCTTACTCTAAATCAAGGACTTTTTAGTTTCCCATGCTGTGCCAGCGAGCACATGCACAGGAAGTCAGGAGGGTGCATGGCCAGGACAGCTGACCCAAACTGGCCAAAGGGATATTCCATACCACAGAGCATCATGCTCTCTGCTTTCCACTACAGTTACTATCAGCATTAGTATTATTACTATATTTTCCTTTGTTTTAATTATTAATCTGGTCTTATCCCACCATCTAAGAGGTTTACTTGTTTTCCAGTTCTCCTCACTGCAGCGGGAGTGAGCGGGCAGCTGTGTTCTAGTTGCCAGCTGGGGTTAAACCACAACTGAATATTTTTTAAGCTCAAGAGCCATGTTACATGCAGCTTAAGTACCATTTATGATTTGCCACTGCTAGCTTATCTTTCATAACAATATTTCTTCTCAGATTAACTGTACAGCCTTCACAGTACACTAAAAATAAAATAATGGCAAATTCAAAATCCTAAAGTAACACTGAACTCAGCCATACTGAATATATCTCATTGGGGTTTTTTTTTGCCAAGATCTTCTTCCTAAAAGGCTCGTCTATAGGCTCATCTATTAAATTTTGCTCAGAAATCTTTATCACAAACTGCTTGCAAGTGTACAAAATGTCAAGGTTAACACTGCTCGTGAACATTACATTTCACACTTCCTAAACTTAATCTGACAATCATATTGCACTACTAAGCTTTCCAATATGTGTCTTTCTTCCTTTAAAAAGACCCCTAAAATTAAAATCTTCATGCTTTCTGATAGAAGCGTTTTAATTTACTCATTTAAGCTTTTATGTGTATGTAACAAAGCTGAACAATGGCAGAAACAAAGCAGATAAGCTTTCACCACATTGCCATTTGTTTTCTGAGCAGCAGCACCTAATCTTGTACTTGAGGACTGTACCTTGGCAACATGGAAAGGCAAGACTAAAAAGAAGGACGTAGTCCAAAGCAGAGGAAATGTGCAGCACAAATGTAGAAATCACAGTCTGATGCTAGGACAAATCTAGGTGATCCGTCTGTCTTCCTCTGCCAATCAGATCCATTATAAAAATAAAAACCCACCAAAACCTAACCACCCATATACCACAGTACTATGCTGTAGCACCACGGGCTAAAAAAAAAAAAAAACAAAAACCCCAAAACAATACAAAAACCCCTCACACCAATAAAACCAACCAACCAACCAAACCCTACAAAAAAACCAACCAAAAAGTATCAATATACCTTGTAAACAAATTAAATAGAAAACTCAAAAGCAATCTAYCCACTGCTTATCAAATACCTGGATTGCCTGGAATCTCACAAAAGAAGGGGAGATGGCACACTTCTACACAATAGTCAAGAGGTTAATATCATGGTGCATGAAACATCTTCAGAGTAAAAATAGTCAGTGTCCTTTATCTTCATTTGCTTATCAGTATATAATTGCAAACCATACCCACTGAAGCTACACAGTATTACCTCTTCCTTCCTGTGATGAACCACTACAATAACAGTTTGATATCCTGCTTGTGCTCACTCCATAATCTTCAGCACTTGACTAAGTGAATTCAGAGAGCCAGATAACTTCCAAGCAATAACTAAGAAATGCATTTCTATCATCAGTAGATTTTAAAATGTAAGAGTCCACAATTGAAGACAGATTGTGGACAAAAGAAGTTCTATTTGCTCACAAACATGTATTTCAAACAAATTAAAAACCAAGCATTTGCAGTGGCCTGTTTACAGAAATACCCTGCAAGATGCTCAGGCTCAAGACAAGATAAAAACCCCACCTCCTGCAAGTCTCTGAGGTATTATACAAAGGCAGCAGCATTTTTCATGCAAACACCTTTATAGAGAGAAGTATTTCTTCTATATCTGTACTGTTCTTAYGCATAGGAAGCACCTCTCCTTAAGGAAGAAATATGGCTTCTGGATCCCAGACAAATGGGACTGCCTACTCTCAAGCCTGTATAAAAACCCTCTACTTTTGACCAGGAAGTCATTCAGATACACTTCTGGTTTTAGCTTTTTCTAACAGGTAGTCTTCCTGATTTCAACAGCAAGACAGGAAGCCTGAAAGCTAAAAACACAGACTGCATGAAGGGTATCAGGACTGAGCCTACACTAAAGGAAGATTCAAYGCCACTGAGGAGAGGCATCTTCCTCAGCAGTCACCTATTAAAGCTAATGTCACACAGTTCTCAGCTTGATTCTTGAATCATGGTCTGGCAATACGACTTTGTAATGGGTCCATAAACTCCTTCTTTTAAAATATTATGTTGAAAGTGGTAAGATTTGCAGTCCGGCCAGCCTTCCACACTATCCCAATGCTCAGCAGCTCACACAGTTTACCGAGCTCAGTATGCATGTTTAATTTAGTCTGCCTACAGCAAGAAATAAAGCCAGTATTTCACCTGTGAGGCCTAAACTCATTAGAATTCAGTTTTCCTCTGAAGGAATTCTAATATACTTGATTCTTTTAGTTAGACACAACAATAAAAGGGCTCTAAAACATTCAGATTTTTAAATCAATATTTTAAAAGCCAGTTCCTTCTTCAGGTTGCCCTTCAGAGGTTTCTCTTTCTACTTGTATTTCTTCCTGACCCAAATCAAAGGCATATTTTCTTTATAACCTTCATTCCCCTGTTCTCTCATGCTCACTTTCTTCCAGTCTGTAGTGACTCATTACCTATTTCTACAGGCACTCCCTTCATAAAAGCCTAGAGAAGCCTTTTCTTTACACCAATGAAACAGAAGGAAGGGTGATGGCCAACTTACAAGTCTTTAGAACAAATTTCAGTCAGTAAGTATAACAACTTGACCTTTTATTCTATATAGACAAACTACACTCTTGTACTTACATGAAACAGCAGCAACAAACTCTGAAATCTCAGATACTTTACAGTGTTATCTAAATATTCTTATTTGTTCCTAGGATATTTGCTTCTGCTGAAAAAAAACCTGAAAGTGAAATGTATCTCAGGATGTTTGTTTTATAGTTCTTCTTTTTGACCTTTGTCTACAATTAAGTGCTAATGGAACTAARATCAGCTATGAAGTTTCCAACAGGCATGTGATAAACATAACACAAGRAATTGTTCACATATATGAAAGTGATATCAAAATCCAAATCTTCAGATCAGGAAAGGATGTTCTAATATACCGCATTAATCATGATTCTGCAACCAACAGAAATTTAGTTTCAAGCAGTTATTCCAGTTTAACAGCATGGTATTTTTGTACTTGGTGCCTTTGTAAGATAAGAAAGAGTGCTGACAACCCTTCTGGGTATGCTTTGTCATAAACAACCATTTCAATGAAATGTACAGAATAATGCTAAGAAGTAACAAGAGGGCTAGGAAACTTCTTCTAGAAAATCAGCTTAAACYACTGAAATAATTACAAAGAAGTTAAATTTTGAATTTTTAAAGACATTGGCGCAGACAACAATAACTAGCACAGACAAGACATTGCATGCAAGGAAAGAAAATGAACACTCAAAAGTCAGCTTTGTGTGCACATAACAAAAACAAGAAGGAAAGACAAGGCATGATTTTATGTGTACTGTGTTAAAAAGTCAACAACAAAAAAGCATAGTATACCTCCAAAAGAAAGAATGCGTCAAAAAGAGATTACTTTTATTCCTATAAAACTACTCTCATTAGAAGATGAAATTTGAACCATTTACTTTTATTGATCAATTCTTAAGGAATTGGAACGGGAGAAAGAAAACCTAGACATCCATTTAAATAGTTTTTATTTTAGTCAATAGTTTACAATAGTTTAAAAATTAAACATTAGAATGAAGACCAGGACAGAAGAATTTTCTGTTATCTTTAATTTTGTGGCTCAAGACTGGCTGGAAAAAGTGTAAGTAATCGTAGAATCAACAMTTTCTGGTTTGCATCCTGCTGAGACAGAAGCAGGAGCTGGAAATTCATGGCCTTTGGCAGATGCCCCACTAAGCTAATTTACCTCCCATTTCTCCCTCCACGGGATTCAGAAGTCTGTCCACATGTCATCTGTGGCATTCACACCATTAACTACTGACCCCAACAAAAACGATCACTTCAGAGAATCCTAAAAGAAAAGTGACTTTCTGGGTACACAGGAAGTTTAGGAGATGCATGAAAAATATCATGCAAGAACTAAAAAGTCCTGAGAATGGTCGCATACAGGAATTGAAAAAGAGTGTGGCCAAATGTGACCATCATATCACCTAAGTTAATGTGCAAGCTGCTTTCACAGGATATGCAAAAGTCTGTGTAGAGCCGCCCAGTCTTGATCTGCAATTCTCAGATGAGAAAAAAGCCACTTTTACCCTTCTTAGTAAATTCTAACGGTTTCAAATTTCAACATCTTAACCTCAATTATGCACAAAGGATTGTACCTGAGAGCATAAGAGCATAAATATGGCAGCTTGGGGCACTGCGTTTAAAAGAAAAAAAAAAAGAAGTCGGTTATCTGTCCTATGTTGGTTTAAAAAAATAATAGAAAAAAAGAAACAACCAACACACACACCACAGCTTCCTACTACTATTGAACATACAAAGTGTCTCTTGAGATTAACAAAAGTCATTAGTCCTCCTATGTTTATGCCATAAACCTTTTGCATATACCAAAAAACACAGAAAGAGTACTGGCAACTACAAAAACACAGAAAAAAAATAATTAAGGGCAGTATGGAATACCTAGTATGAAGGTTAAAGTGAAGACAGCCTATATACATTCAGGTTTCTCAACTTACTTTAGCATCTTTAGCGTTGTCACAAATAAAGGTTTCCCCATACGGAGAGATAACGGGTGGCTTTTCTTCCGCGAAAGTATCTTAAAGCAAATAAATAAATAAATAAATAAATTAATAGAGTCACACAGTGCTCTACTGTGAGTCACAAATGCTCTGATAACAAAATCAACAAGGGACACAGATTTTTCAGCATGTAATTTCTCTGTCCTTCTCAAAAAAACTTCTGAGGAACAATAAATGTCCCATTTCTAAGTGAATTCCAGATACCTTCTTTTCACCACAGATATTATCACCATTATTATGTAGTTTGAATATAACTTGCACAAAGGCATTTTCTTCTTTTTGACTGTGCATCATTAAAATAAAAAAAMCTGTAGTTGTCTAGTCTAAGAAGCAATAGCTCCAAAGTGTTCTTTATTCTGACTTTAAAAAAATACCAAAAATAAACCACCACACAACACTTTTGTGCACAAATCTTCATTTTGTCACTGAGTATTTGCTTGAAATAATACACATTAACTTCAAACAAGATATATTTCTCGAGTATGAAAGTTTCCAGCTGACTGCACAAGACTTCTAAACGCTTCAGTAAACTATTTAATACAATTAATTTCCTGTTATTTCCTGGAGCTACGAGCACTTACAAACAAATTAAGCAGCATTAGTCAGGAATACACTCCCTATATCTTTCAAGAAGAAGTTAACTCTGCCTAAAAAATCTGGATCTAATGTTAGAAACTTAAAACACTAGTCTAAAAAAAGTATGTTAAAATAAATGAGGCTTAAAGACTAGATTTTCTAATTTTTACTTTATTCGGTCATAATCAAAAACTAAGTAAAAATGYAGAAGTGATTAAATGCTCTGCTATCACACAGACCGATTCTTCTAGACCTTTAAGATGCCCAATATTTCTTAAAATACGTAAGTAATACTTATTTTAGACAACTGGTCCAAGTTTTCTTTTTTATTTAATATTCAGGATGTAAATATCAGCATGCTTAACTCACTGTTTTGTGAAATTTGCCTCCCAGTGCAAGAAATATTTACAAGGTCCATTTTTCTTCTTCTCTGAAGGGAACTTGAACAAAACAAAGCACAGAACGAAAATATTAATTGAAATTTCCCAGAAAATAAGCAAAACCATCTCATGCAGTTAAACAATTAAAATTATATACAAATATAGAAACAATAGATTTTAAGTTCGGGAAATTTTCCGATTTATTTTAAAAGTCACACAACAAGATGTTTTCCTCCCCTTATGACACTGAATACTTCTCTGATCCTAGCACACATCCCGAATTTGGGGGTTTGTTTTGTTTTGAATTGACCTTACAAAACATTTAGATTAAATTGCTTGAAAAATGGAGATCCCAGAGTTTTCTCCAACCTTCTCCTTCCCTTCTCCTTCACAATGATTACAATGACTATATTTTAAAAAGGATRTACTATGAGAATCTACTTTAACATTAAACTCATAAGGGGCCTGAGAATCCAGCCAAAACATGCTCCCGACCACTGAAAAAAAATTGCTGTAAAGTTTTGATTTCCTAAGGTGAATTATTTCCCCCCACAAAGTTTTAAAACCAAGAGGTAAATGACATTGCATTGCAACTCCCTGTGACTACCCCTTCACATTTTATACATGGGTAATAATGAATCTCCATGCACAGCAGAAATGTTATTTTATTAGTGGTGTTGTGCTGGCCCCACCTATTTCAGTAATTTCAAGTATAGTGCAATACTATTGCTATTATTAATATTTCAGGCCAAGATCGCTTTATAATATGAACATAGAAAAGAAAAATGTGTGAATTAGAAAATTTCTAACCCACCTTCACTAGTCTAGCAGTCTGTATGAGAGGTCTTTTCAGTCAATCTCTGAATTCCCCCATTAACATAATTAGCAATTTTTCCTCTTAATTTCATTTTCTCTGCTTAAAATAAGAGTACTAAAGGTTCTCATGCATCCTTATAAAAYATTCTGTGTCTGATAAATGTCATGTAAGTTCCTTATCAGTTTTCCTGACAGTTTGTAGGTCCTCCATCCTTTGAAGCAAAAGGCAATTGTCTTCTACTAAAAATAGCAATCTCCTGTCTCCCCACTTAACATATTGAGAAATTGTATTATTTTAAGATAAACTACTTTTAAAACTTTAGACCTACTGTCCCATGAAGTCCAACTTGAATTACTCCTTACTACAAAATGGTGTTTCTTTGTGACAGAAGGCAGGCTTCATGAACTACTATTTTACATATTTTTTACTCCATGCCTAAATCTGCCTCAAAAAATTTATTAGATTAAATTCAGATAGAAGCCACACCTTATAAAGTTACTTGACATTTCAAATGTTATCCAGGTTATATAAAATAAGTTCCCCACTGATTACTTTATAAAATCCTGGTTTTAGAAAATACGGGATGAGTATGGCCTAGTTTCTATATATAATTGCCTACTCTCCTGAGTCATAATTACAATAAATACACAGCAAATACGTCAAAATTCTGTGTTTYGTCATACATTTTACTAAAATTGATGTAGTTACACCTTTTGAAGCTCCATTAGCAAACTAACTTCATGTGTTTGTACTAACCTAATTTTAAAAAACTCTGTATGCTTAAAAAAAACCCAAAACCTAACCTAATGTATTTCAACACAGATCAGATTTTTTGTTGTCAGGTTGGTATCTTTTAAAGGGTATTAGCAGCATTAAACTAAATTAAGAGTTACAGATAAACAGCTTTGATTTGAAGAGCTTTTAAAATTATGGGGTTTTCCTTATGTAAAAGAGTGAGTCATTTGCTTTGTTTCAGGGTGGATGGATAATTTCACCAGGAAATGAAAAATAACAAGTCAGCTTAAAAACAAAATCAAAAACAAAACAAAACAAAACAAACAACAACAACAAAAAACCACCAYCACCAACAATAAAAAAACCCACTCTTTTTTAAAATCCATATACTTTCAGGACTTGTGTATTCTTTTTGATCATGCACTTACATTTATGTATACATAGCACAAAATCCTGCTAATAAGCAAACTACAGTCTTTTTTTCCAGCATTCAAAAATACAATCTATTTGTCATTTTTGGAAAGCAAATTTCTAATTTATGTTAATTAAAAACTACCTCCGGATATAAAATACATGAAATGAGCTTACTTTGAATATCTGCTTGAAAGATTATGTGTCATAAAAAACCTACAGTGCAAGGTATAAAATGATAATAATTTCTCAACGCTTAATAGAATAGTAAGCTAGTTATTGTACAAATAAAATATCTGGATTAAAGGAGAGAAAAATACTGAAGACGTCTTTTGGAGGAAAAAAATTGAAAACTAATCTTATAACTATATCACTCTATGACTTTTTCTTAGCCATTTCAGAAAGTGAATACTTCTCCTGAATTTTGTCCATTCAAAAATTGAGTACCTCAGACAAAGAAGATTGATGATATTCTTTATTTTGCTCTTTAATGGAAGGTTAGTGCAAGCAGTCTGCTGATCACAAAGTGCTCCAATTTTTCAAAGATATAACAATAATTTCAATTATTATTCAACTTTGACTTAGTTACAGCTGTGGCGATTAAGACTCCTTATTTTCATATATTAAGAGGTACCGGATGCAGCTCAGGCTGCATACACTTCTCTAGCACCCCTTATTACGCACAAAGAGTACGGAAGGATGTGATGAGGCAGTGACTAAATGCTGAGAGGCTGGAAAGCTAAAAATTTGCACCGAGCTGGTTTATTCAATATACTCCTGTCACCTTGCAAATAAAGTGAGGGAAGGAGGTCAGTGCAAGCAGTCAGTGCTTCAAAGTCTTTACTGGCATTCTTCTGCCGAGTGTTTTAAATGAAAGAAGCTTTTGTTTTCAAACTCATTCAAGACATGTTTTCTTTTCTATACATCTCAAGACCTAAYCCTCCCATAATGCAAACACATCAGAACTGCTCTAGCATGCTGTGTTAAAGCTTTGGGGTTCATAGACYGCTAGCAGAGGTAAATTAATGGTGATACTTTACCACAGGAAAAGAGAGGGAGCAGCTTCTCTCTTCTAAAAAACTTATTTTGTGCAGCAGAACACAGTAGAGACACACAGCAACACCAGCTTGGCACCTCATTAGCAATCTTGACCACTTGTATGTTAAGAAATGGAGTCCAAAGGATATCAGCACCAAGCAAGAAATTCCAACTATAGGATCTGCCAACTGCAGAAAGCAAATGGTGCCTGCTCAGGCCAAGTACCATTTCCTGTTTTACTTATTTGTATTTTCCCCCCACATGCAGGATGTTGTCCAGAATTTTGGTCTATTTTTTCTTATTTCTCTTAATAAAGAATCAGAACAACCCCACTACTGCACAACACAAATAACAAAGATGGGGGACATGAAAAAAATCTAAGAGAATATAGAATTCATCAGTCTGAAATTTTTGTCTGCATATTACTCAGTGTAAAAATCGGGTCTACCATGTTATAAATGTGCTTCAGCTTTTTGTTTGAACAGATTGCTTCTCGGAATGATGCAATGGTAACTTTTACAGAAGCGTGACTGCTAGATGACATGATCCAAAGTATCCAAGGCCTCTAAAATTATTTCAAAACTAATTGTCTTTAATCTTGTCCTAAAGACACATTAGTGGTTAGTTCCATCCCTTGCAATGCTTTCACTATTTTGTCTCACAAAAATCTTCAATTTTTCACTTAGTGGTTTTAAACTTTGACCGATCTTTACCAATTCTCTAACAACAGAGAGCTCATAATGATATGATAAGGAAAAGCCTAGCTGAAAATAATCTAGCATAACTACACACCAATACCGAGCAACAAAAAGCAGTATTAAAATCTACACAATAACTCCACTATTAAGAACATTGTGTAATTGTCACTTTTTTCTTTTTTTAGTTTTGCACCCCCCAATACTACAGTGATGCCACACTGTAGTGCCATAATTCAAAAAATAAATAAACCCAAAGTATTTTCAACTTCTAAAATGCTATGGTGTCTTTCCAGCTACCAGCATGCTTTGTTACAGGCAAGAGCCAGAAGCAAAAGTGAGGCTCAGGGAAGCAKTTAAATTGCAAGAGAGGTTAAGTGCATTATTAGCAATAAAAAATGACATGGTAATAGTCCTACCATGGGGCACAAGGAGACCCACTGTATGAACTTTTTGTGCTAAAGGCACATAGAAGGTGATGAGAAAAGCATTCCTTGCATAAAAATTTAATGGCTAATATCCATGAATGACTAGAAGGAAATGCTGAGTTTCCCAGAAGATTTCAGMAGGATTTCTCTGCCTCTATGGAACAGCCTTTATACAATGTGATAAGAATGAAACCAGCATCTGTCAATGTAATAAGGATGAAATCAGCATAAGGCCAGTTGAGGCTGTTTCTTTATGCAATTCTGCAAGAAAGACACAATCTTTCCTGAGGTTAAAGATGCTGCATGATGCCATTTTAAAGCTCTGTATTAGTTCTCTGCCCCTATAAAAAGGTTGTCAGAAAGGTTATCAAGAATGTTTCTGTGAAGTTTAAGTTCTGCTGTGAAGTTCTTGTTTAGCCTCAATCTTCCGCAGACAGACTGGTCCCTCAGGATTTCCATATTGCTATAACTGGAGCATAAAGACCAAGAAAAGAAGCTGGAGCTCACAAATCAAAGTGGTGGGTAATGAAGTTAGTGACCCGATCACATATCAATCACTAACAGACTGGGATTTGGAGGATTTACTCCATGGTGGGAAGATTACAAATACAGCATATTCTCTCAACTGGATGATTGTTTCTCAAAAGACAGTGAGAGTATACTCTTTTAGTATGTAGCTATTATTATCTTTTAGGTTAAGAATCCCATTTTGTCTCAGCATGAATAGCTTTATTAAATGAAGTTGGGATAATCACTCTACAAAAGTTAACATAAATYTGCTCCTCACTGAAAGATACGTAGACTTAAGTTTCAATGGGCACAAATTTTTTGTCATTTAGAAGACATAAATGATGCAGTTTTTAAGTCACACAAAAAAATCTCTAATTGTTGCAAAGAATCTTTGCCTCTCCACCTGTTCAAACAATTGTATTACAAGATTAATTTTGCCTTCTTTCAGCAATCTAAAAAAACTTATAAATGCTGGGAAACCCCTGCATTTAGAGCATGTACAAACTCGATGATGTTTCTAACTGCTGAGATATGCAGATGAAAAACCCAAGATAAATACAAAGCATTCTTAGACAAGTCCCTTCCAGGCATAGCTTGTGGTTCAAAAAAATTTTAAAAAATAAAATAAATGCAACCTAATGATTTGGATATGGCTACATCAACAAAACTTTGCATATGCCTTTGCATTCATTTTTCTTCTGTTTAAGACAGTTAGCCAGCATGACAACTAAAACTTTACTTAATAGATCCAAAAATATTACAAATTAACCTGTGTGGAGATATTTTTTGCTTACAGCCTTACAGTAATATTGTATTGTGATTGACAACATATTCAGTGCCCATTATTTTTAACATTCAAACAATTATACCTTTATTAAGATAGGTCTAGAATTAAGTCCCAACAGCAGATATTTTACTCAACATTCTATCATATTTTTCCAAGACAAGCTACAACAACTAATGTTTATTCAAGAAAGTAAGCGCCGCTCAGTAATTTGTGGATTCGAATTATGAACTCAACCATTTTGAAGGAAGAAAAATACACAGTCACATTACTTGAGCATTTTGAAAAAAATTCAAAGATTCCACAAACTCTGAAAACCTTCCATATCTATCGTCTTTTTTTCTTCCTTTTTCCACTGCCGTTTCCCCTGCTGGAATGTCTCAAAAAATATTTCTATACTGCAAACATCATTAAAAGCTAAGGTTTTGCTGTTATGAGACCACCAGCAAAACCCAACACATAATATGAGAAAATGGTTGCCTTCATTCTCCAAAGTTAACATTAAATGACTACCAGTTCAGAAATTAACCCAAAAGCCATCCTGAAGAAAGTTCTTGCTTATGCTTTACATAGCTGTTTTTAACAGTTATAGCTAAAGAAATAAAGATTCCTTTCTTTCTTAATATGTAGATGCAGAGAAAATTGGAGAGGTTATAAGGACACACTGTTCTAAAATTTCCCTTTATACTCTCATTTTTGCTTTTAAATTACACTGAAGCTTAATCCTTCTTCAATTAATTTGGCAACATTCATATCAGATCCAGTGTATTTACAGTGCTTACTAAAAAAATCCACACCAAAGAAAAAAGACATAAAAATACCCCAAAAAAAMCAAAAAAAAACCCCCCCAAACTAGAAGTTCTACCATTACAGTGATTTCTCATTAGTAATGAACAGCAATTACCTTGATGAAGCTTGAACTTTACTTGATTCGGGAATTTCTGGTACAGGTCGATGCCTTAAGATAAAAGATCGGCTTGCTCTTGGAAATACTTTCATGCAGTTTGGCGTACAGGAATCATATAAGTCATTGTCTATCATTTCTCCTTTAAACTTATAGAATGGAGAATCTGTCTTACTATCAGATAAACCACCCTCATCTGCAAACCTCTGATGTTTGTTTTCCTTGCATTTTGTCTCGCATGAACGAACAAATGAAGGAGGATCACGAAACACCAAAGGGCCAGTCAAGTGCTCATCAGCTTGGTATGCAGCAGCTTCTGTCAGTGATGCATCTGGCTGAGTATTCATCTTGATACTTCTGCTTTGACTGACAGCTTTTAGTATGCCATCTGAATTCTGGTATAAATGGGAAAAATCCAAATTTGTAAAGCTATCGTCATTTGCCTCCATTGAGTTTTGCTCTGAAAGTTCAAACTTTTCCTTATCAACATAAGATTTTTTAAGAAGTTCTTCTGATGCTGTTGCAGGTATCAAGCCAGTCCCATCTACACTTGAATTGCTTACAGGAGACTCCTGATCTGAGGATGAATATTGCTTTTCTTCTAAGCCTTTCAAGTCTTTGAATTTTAGATTTTCACAGAAAAGAGAATTTCCTTGAATTTTCAAAAGACTGTCTAACTGCTTAAGAATCCTTCTGCGATGTCCTGTAGGCAACACTCCCATTTGCTGAAGCACACTGTTATTTATTCCCACACAATCTGTCACAATGTTATAGCCATATTTTTTAAAGTTAGGAAGATACTGTGCAAGGTTAATGTTGACCAAAAATTCTTCAATATCAGTGCCATTGCCTGTGGATGACATGACTTCATTCCGTATATTGCCCCACACGGTCATGTAGAAATAGTCAGGTTGCATGCATGTTCACTAGCAAGAAAACTCTCTTAAATTTGGTGTCCACCAGCCAGCAGAAAATATCCGTTTCCTCACAACACCTCTTCAAGTTTCTTGAAGTTCAGTTTCTTCAGTTCAAACCAATTTTTTTTAAGACTGCAAACATATGGAAAATAAAAACGACATTAAAAAAATTCTTACCTGAACCTCACAATTATCTTGAATAAAATTGTGAAAGACTCCCTGTCACTTGAACAGTAATATTTTTAAATTGTTTGTATATGAAAATTTCAACAAGGGTAAACCCATACTTTTATCTTAGCCTATATCAAGACAATAGCAAAATCAAAGTGTCAACACAAGTCATACAGACTTAAAACACATATTCCTAGTAGTTAAACATTAAGATGAACAGTTAAGAGATGAASCACTTATCTACACACACACTCTTATTACACAGTGCTTGGATATCAGGGAGAGAAAGAGTTATCCAAGACCAGAACTGGAACCTAAAACTTTCCAATTTCCACACTAACACCAATTAACTATAGAACAGGGCTTCTACTCCCTTATCTTCTAATCTCAAAATCCTTTTAGCATAGAAACACACTTGCAATGGAACAAAGGAAAAATGACTGTCTAGAGCATTCTATGTGAACTATGCATTCAAGCCCTTTTCAACTGAGAATCCAACTGAACAAGTACTACTGTCAGTAACATGGGTTTGCAACAGCAGATCCTCAATAATATGGGTTTGCAACAGCAGATCCAGCCCCTCAAACAAACTGCCATGCAGGAACACAGGAAACAGGTAACCACCAGCATCTCAACTCTGACAAGGAAGCATTTCTCCCTTGGCCAGAAACAGAAGAGGCATGACCCCATAGGCAAGTTCTGGCTGTCCATGAGTTTTTCCTTAGTATTTTCCAACTCAGCTCTTACACACTCCAGATTCCATCTATTTGAGTTATTCTCTCTCTCACGGCCATATCTAAATTCACAATTTACAAAATTCAGACACTACTGTTCTGAAGCTGTTTGGAAGAGCCTGAAATCATATTTCTTCAAAGAAGGTTTAAGATCAGCAACACTCAACAGGTTTTTTCACCTTTCTCTTTCTGTATAAAGAGCAACTTGGCCTTAAGGAAACCTGCTGACTGCAGCAGCTGTCCTGGCATGCAGGTACTAGCCTTAAGCAGCCTGGAAAAGAAAGAACAGCTTCAGTGGAAGAGCATTAAGACTTAAGTAGCAATCAGAAACAGAAGAAATCTTATGCCCAGAATTTATCCATGGTAGTAGGCATTGACACCTAATTCTTCAAAGTATTTCATGGCAAAAAATGCAGTACTTATGATCTAGAATTGAAGCTTAAAAGGTTGCCTACATTTTTACTGCATCGATTCCTAAATWAAGAATAAACCCTCTTCCTCTAAGATTCCTCCAATGCCTTTTGAATATCTAAGTCATTATTCAGAAAGGTAGAAATAAATAWATAGATCAATAAATCTTTATGCCCCTCCTCATTACCCAAAGCCACAAACAGATAAATCTAAATTTAAAAGAATGTACTGCTGAAGCATAACTGTTATCACTGGTATTGGTGATTGTACTTTATTATGATTATGAAATAAATTATTAAATAACTACCTCAATCGCTAGAAGTCTTTTCTTGCAAAATTTTATAAATATCTTAATTACTCCCACACTTTCATAAAGTGGTAAGCAAAACCAAGGAAAAAACCAGACTCTTCATACTTACACCACATAAACATGTATGTGACATAATAATAAGAAAAAAAGGAGATGAGCAAACCTAAATTTTTCTGGAAGATGTGAAAATCAACACAGTATACTTACTATAAACGCTCCATTATTTAAAATGTCATTGGATTCTCTCTAGTCTTTAACTTCATTTTTGTGGAAACATTTTTATCAGCTTTGATCACTACTCACAAGTCTGAGAAGTGATTTACTATCTTGAATATTAAATTGATACAATTAAAACCTTTTCGAGAGAGAACTCTATAGGTCAATCAGATATCAACCTCTCAAGAGAGATTAACTTTATTACGGAGTTAACCCTCAATTAAAGATTCCCAAGTCATTGAAATTCAAAAAGCCTTGGATTGATCTAAACTGATTAACAATCCAGGTTCGTATTTATGTTTGTCCCATCCCAACCTGTATGCTTATATAAACTCTCATCATTACTTTAAAAATTTGAAAACTCAGCATTTCCTCAAAATTTTCACAGCAGCCTCTAGTCATAAAGGATAAAATTCAACAGTATGGCCTCCACCCACCTCTAAACCCTGGAAAATGTAAATGTAAACACATAGTCTCTTAACAAGTTGAAGATATATTCTGGGTACAGAATGAAATGAAAATTAGTACAGAAATTACTTCCTGGGAAAAAAGTATCAGACAGGTACTCTTTGGGCAAGAAAATAGTCCTTCAGGTACCAAATAATTAAATAAAAAGCACAATCAGACAAAAAAACAAACAACAAAAAAAACAACAACAACCAAACCACACACATATTCAAGTATATAAAGCCCCTACAGTGTTAGCATATCAGTCTAAGGCTTTTAAAGTTGCAGTTGCAGCTGGTTATCTCAGCCATTTCCACCTTCCTTGACAGTTCTGGGTTTCATGGTAGCATGGCTATTTTTTCCCTAAGGTGTTAGTGCTCATTTTCAGGCAGTATCATCTTCTCAATCTCCCCACTTTTCATGATAACAAAAAATACACCTGGGAAAGTAGCTTTAGCTATATATTTATAAATAAATATATACCTGTTTGATATAATCATATATATTTATACCCACATACTCTGTCTATCTTAATACTGATTTTTCTACATGCAATAACTTTGCCTACACCTTATTCTGGAACACCTCCAGTGTTTTCACTTCAGGAACTCAAATAGCCATGTATTATCAGCTATTTGGATTCTAATCCATCTTTGTATAAACCACACACCAGTGCAAAGGGTTACCTAGCAGAGAACAAACTTTGCTTCTAAATCTGTAAGAATGATTATGTTTTGCTGTGTATTTTATGAACAAAGCATGTAGCAGTGGAAGGGAGGAATTGCTGGCTGAGAAGACATTTTGACCACAAAATGCCAACAGTGATGGAAGATAATGCCCAAGCCACTTTCTGTTTCTGTAGTTGTCTATGGCAGAAGCTGTCAGTGCATCTGTCAAGATTCGTGAAGACATGCCTAGATCTGGCCTAGCTATGCAACTGGTTAAATACCAGTAAGATCACATATTATTTTGTGAATCTAAACAAAGGGTTATACTGACAACTGGTTTGGTTTCACTACTTAAAGCAAGATTAACATAACAAACAGCTAAACAAATCTACACACACTGGTGAATGTTTTGCACCACAGAACATAATGGAATCACTTCTTAAAATGTTTTATGAGGTTTGAGCTCAAGAAGTATAAAGAAATGCAGAACTCAAGGACCACCTTATTCAATATATTAATCTGTTTTGATATGATAAGCATAAATTTTAAAAAGAATTTAACCTCCTCCTTAGCTTTGATTGCAAAATAAGTCATCATAAACCCTAAAGAATGTACAGTATTAGAATTATAGTGCATATATATGGCATATACACATTTGTACAAATACATTCATACTCTGTCACATCCATATTTCTACCACTAGAAATTTAAGTAAACAACATTAGAGCACATGGTTGCATGGATTCAGTAAAACAAATCTTCTCTCAGAAGCAAGGCAAAAAAGATTTTTCCTACATAGAAATAAATAGCAAACACCCCCCCCCCCCAAAAAAAACAACAAAGAAACAAAAAAAAAACCACAAGGGGAATTTGAACTTGCTTAAATAAAATAGATTCTTGTAATATTATATTCTCCTAAGTAGGGTACCCAAGACAAAAATCATCATTCCCAACATGGTTACTAAAAATAGGAAAATGCTATAATGGTTATAAAAAAAAAAAWTTAAACTTCTTGGAAGACAGTTCTGACCATTCAAATTTATCAAAAATAAACACTCAAATTGCTATGTGGAAAAAGCAATACAAGGAAAATCATTTGGGCTTTTCTTCCAAGAAAAAAAGTTTCAGCAGGGGATGAGTTGTGATGTGTGTTGCACATCCCAAGCCTTCTATGGGATCATCCAACTGTCTTTCATAGATGTTTCTCACACTTCTTTACAAACTGATTGTCAATTTCTTCCTTTTCCCATCTTATGGAAAGGACTTAGACAAGGAGTGGCAAAAAAACTTAGAGTGGCCTAACAGTTCTTTTCCTTTACTAAAAGTGACAGCTAAATAGCATCAAAGAAAAATSGCAACTATAACTCTCAGGACCCTTCCTCACATGGAGGGTAAGCACCTGCATCTAGCATTCTGAAGAGCTATATCTACTAATTTTAAAATTCTTTCATTCTATGATTTTCAAGTCAAAAATTCTTGAAAACAAAATTGACTGGGAGATAGACAAATCTTTGTTGAAGCAAGCAAGCAATCCAAATTTCAATAATGAAATGTGTGAACAGTAGGTTACAGGTGAACCCAGAAACACTCAAGTGGGACTAGGGGTTTTTTTACCTTTTTAATATCAATACAGATACAAGCCTGAAGAAACTGTCAAACCTTTAGATGTACACGGCAAGATAATCACACTGTGAGCAATCAGTTCAACAAACACAAGCAAGTTCAGGCTTGTTCTCAACTTCTGCTAAACCACATACTACATTAGGATCCTAATAAATATGTAAAAAAAAAAACAACAGAAAACAACAAAAAACCAAAACCAACCACACCAATATAAAACAGTGCAACAGGTCTTACCATGGAGCAGAATGAAATCTGCAAGGAGTGAATTTCATCTTCGCATTGTAATTGACTCCATACAAACTGACATGATTAACATAGAAAACACTGTAGATTAAAGATCTTTTTCAAAACCTAGATTATATTATCAGCATATCGATTGCATGGAAAAAAAAATATATATATACACTGATTGCAACAATTCCGATAAAACTGTTGCCTTTACCAACACAAGGAAGTTACGAAGCATAGGTCAACCTAGTGGATAATYACAAAATAGCTTTAATCACATCCTCTGTCAAAATGTTTCTTTGTTTGTCTTTTTTTTTTAATTTCAGAACACTTGCCTTCTAGAAAAAGGTCCAGCAACCTTCGTTACCTCAGAGTCAAACCTCAAACTGCAAGAAATTCCAGTGGAACAACTTGCAGAGTCGCTGGAGTAAGGAACTAYATGGCATGAATAAGCAAACTGAAGGTGGAATTGGAACTTTGAGAAGTCGCTGGGGCAACACTCGGGTGCTGTACCCTTCACTTCGTATTCTCGATCCAGGATATCCTACAGGTTCTCTGACTTTAAGTTTTCTGATAAAATTTCCAGGTATATAATGGCAGCTAACGTGAGGTCTGTTCATGTCTGACTTCACAAAAACAATTCATAGAGTAAATAAATACACAATACTCTGTTCTTTAGCGTGACATTTACATACAAATCGTTAAAACAATTGAAGCTAGAAAGAAAACAGAGAGCAATACTAGCCTTATTTTCTACCTGCCTACCTGCTGTTTCTAGTCCGATCCCAGCGCCGGTACCTGTCGGAGATCTGGGGCATGCCCCGTACCAAACCACTGTGCGCTCTCCGGCAGCTCCCAAGGCAGCGCGCAGCAGCAGCGCGGGGCTCGCTGCCGGCGGGGCCGGGAGCCGCAGCATCACCCCCGGCAGCGGCCCGGCCCGGGAGCGGCCCCCGCGGGGCGCAGCCGCCGGGCAGACCCTGCCCGAAACCCCGCGCACCCCGCGCCCGCCGAGGCCGCCCTACCTTTGGCAAAATCCAGCGGGTGACGGGGACAGGGAGGCAGAGGAAGGAAGCGCGGGGCTTTAGATTGCTTCAGTTTTCAGTTCTCCCTCCGGCTCCCCGCTCTCTCACTTTCTTGCTTGCTTTCTCTTTCCTTCCTTCCTGCCTGGCTGGCTGCACACCCCACCCCACCCCACTCCACCCCACCCCCGCGCTGCTCCCCGGCAGGCCGCGCCCGCGGAGCTCCCTCCCCGCCGCAGGAGGCGGCCGCACCTGGGCGCGCCGGGAGCGCCCGCCGCCCTCCGCGCCGCCGCGCTSCGGCTCAGGGCGTTGTGGCCGGGCCACATAGTTCCTGAGGAGTCACTGGGAGGCCCGCAGGCAGGCTTCGGCTCCGGAGTGCGCCGTGCCCCAGCGCATCGCTTCACACGCGTCCCGTGTTCCCCAGCCCGGGCTGGGCAGACGGCGAGTYTCCCCCCCCGCCAGGCTGCCAGGCCAGTGGGCAAAGGGCGTCCTGGCTCCACCTCTGTCACCACGCGGAGCCACGCCGAGGGCAAGCGCTGCAGCTGCGAGAAAGCAGGACAGCCTGCCAGTAGCCATACAGCTATGATCACTTGCTTAAAAAAACCTAAAGTTACTACTAGGCTGTCAGTAATTTCTGAGAATTCCCCTATTCTTGGAGCTCGCCCATGTYGGTGAAAAACCGTCACTCAGATGAAACTAGCATTTTGTTACACGAAATGATATTGAAAGTACTTTAATGTAGTCCACTGGTGGACATACACATCTTCTTGAAGTGTCAATTCTGATCTTTTCTATTTAAATCCAAGGAGGTTCCAGAGGGCTTACGGTGTTGCAGCTGAAGTCTGAGGTCTGCCACTCACTCTACGGAAGCAAAACAGAAGCAAAGCTATACTGAGAAAAATATGCCAGTTATTAAAGTGGTAATTTAAGAGCAAGTAAACCTGGATYCTTTTTAAGACTGCTTCCTACACATTAAATATAGCCTTACTAAATAGCCTTACTAGTAGCAGGGCTGTTAAAAGCTGTTAGTGCCATGGTACTAAAGTGAGGTTTCAGGATCACAATTTTGAATGCAAACAGCTTTTTCACTCTCCAACTTCCAGGTCAAAACTTTCAGATCAGAAGTTCAGCATTACAGCACCAATTCCACCACTGCCCAAGCACTTCTGAAAATCCAGCTGCAAGTTCTAAGTATTAGATACAAAAATACCTGTGTATCAAAAAATGCAGTTAATTTTACCTCCTAAACTTGTATAATGCAAGCAAATTTTTGAGTTTGCCTTTTTTCTTTATATCTAAAGAAATGCATTGTGTTCTTCCTTGTCTTTTTATTAATGCTTTTTCAAAGTCTATCTCAGACAAGGAATTGTCATTCCCAATTATTTGCAAAGGGGCTGATATATTTCCAAACCAAGTGAGGGCATAGATGTGATTCAGGTAAGTATACTAACACCCTTTTGTGTCATAGCCTTTCTGAATTGTAACCTAATGACTCACAGAGTCATCTGATCACAGATTTGCCTAACATTTCCAGCTAAGCCTAGTTTCCTTTCAGAACAGTAAGAATGCTAATGAATACTGACTTTGAAAAGGAATTTTAACCACAGTAACTTAAACTATTTGAAAGATTCAGGCCCTGTAAATAACAAAAGACTGGCCTCCTTTGCAAGGCTTACCTCACCATGCAAAAATTCTGTTAATTAGCAGTTTGTGGTGGGCTASAATTTCTTTTCCCTGCAAGTCTAAGGGTATGGTCACTGATTAATACCCTTGAGCTCTTCTCTCTTCTCTGTAGAGAAATTCTCAAGTCTGACTATAGAGCCCACTTTTCTTCCTCTTCCAGGGACCCATGTGATTTGCCCATGTCACTGGGCCAGTGGCAGAGACTGTAGATAGCAGTCCCCTCAGCATTCGTCCTTAAAAAAAGGGTGCCAGACTCTCACATGGAGCTCACTGAAAGAGATTGCCCTCAACACATTTATACCTGTGCAGCAGTGGTATCTTCCCTCAGAGCACAGCATGACGCTGCATCCTGACACRCTGAGTCTCAGGAGTTTTACTTACGTAGTTTCCTTGACCACAATACAGGARCACAAGAACTGAGATAATTTTTTTCAGTGGGTTTTTTTGGGGAGAGGGTGAGGAATGGGAGAAATAAGCATTAAACACATACCCAGTTGTGCTTACTTATTTCTGTTTGCATTATGTCCAGACAAATTGCAATATACACACGATCATTTTAAGCCACATTGTGCTTTTAGGGGTTTAGGGGCTTTTCTTGACTTTTTGTGTATGTCTAAATTACATTATCAGTACCGCACAAACCCATATGATGTTTTATTCTTTGTTAGAAATAAAGTAGTATAATTTAATATATGGTGGTTTACTCTTTGTTAGAAATCAAGTAGCATAATATATCATGCTTTAAGAAAGCTCTCAGTCTCTAATTTATCTGCAGCATATAGTTCTCTGATGAGCATGGAATGGCTTTCTAACACTACAGTAAAAGAAAAAGTCTTACAAAAATCCAGCAGGAAATTGCATCTTACTAATTTTGATGTAATTCAGATATGACATAAGGCAGAGTATAACTTGTTGATAAGATTGAGTTTTGAAAAATCTGCTGATAGGCCTGAAAGATGCAAAGATTTTGTTATCTGATAATTTCCTCTTCCTTTGAGTTTCTATTTTGTTGTCATGAAAAAGTGTTAGGTAGGCAGGTTTTTTTAGTAGAGCAAGGCAAAATTTCAGTCTAGAAACTAATTAGAAATAGGAGCTGTATGACTTTGCTATATTCTCTGAAAGACATTAGGGCTTTTTTATTCTAAAATACATTTAACCGTATAAGGTCATTCATAGTAAACATGCTAAGAATACCTTCCAGCTCKTATTTATCATTACAAAACCCTTTAAAAAGCCCATTTTTCCAGTGATTGATATTATCCTGATTTTTTTATCATCAGTCAATAAGAATAACCCTGTAATTCTGTGTTTAAGTAAAGATGGAATAATATCATCAAACCGTACAGGAACTAACCCTTAGGATATGAATATATCCCAGATTTCCACACTGTGTGATTTGTCAAATGCCAGAATAGATATTTGCCACGTTTCTCATTGTTCATTGAGCTTATAACAAAACTAGTCAGACGTTTTCCAAATTTTAAATATTGTAATTTTTAGATGTGTATATTTTTAAAACTATAGATCAGTTCTATTTCCTGCATATTTATTCTATTTAARAACTACAAAACCAGCTGCACAAACAGCCAATTGATAAGACAAAACAGGAGAAACAACTGYTACTCCCTCCTTTATGGGTGGCTTACAAGAAGCTCTGATATTTACATGGAGTTTGTCAGCTACCTAAAAATGCACAGCAGACCTCAGTTTAGTTATAACTTTTAATGAGATTATTTCACTTTCTCCTGGGAAAAAAAACAAACAAGCCACATATTCTTATTGAACACTGTCCAAGCAAGGTCTAAGTTCTGAACTTGGTCTTCTGCAATCGGTTCAGTCTCATTTGCTCCTCTTCAAAGCAGAGGTAATAAAACTCATCCTCCAGTCYCCTCAAGGTGTTGAGAAGGTTAAGTATTTAGATTTTGGAGCTTATGAAGCATAATAAGAAATGAAATGTTAGCTACACTTCAAATAACCAGCATGTGAATATCTAGGCCTTTTATGATTTGAACCTCACTATTATTGTTATAGTATAACATTGGTATTATTGTTAATAAAATATCAGGAATACTAACCTTGGAAATCAAATAATGCATTACAATTTTCATAAGAGTTCTGTCATGAGATAACATACTTCACTCAGGGTAAGACAAAATGATACAAAGCTTCAGAAAAATGATAGAACTGCAGTTAATAATAAGCACTAGAGTTAAGTTCAGTTTTTGCATTTGCTATCAATTGTTTGTGTGTCCTTGGGATTCCTCTCAGCCATAATACATTCAATGTGTTATGAGTCAGTCACTTTTGTATTTCATACTGGATACCAACCTCCATTTTTACTCAGACCAGTAAGCCAGTTTGACCCATACCCCATATTTTAATGTAATTAATAGTCAGGTTTATTTCCAGGAAGCATCATAAGATAGTTCCCTGTACCATATGATGGATTTTTAGACTATCATTTTATAAGCTATTAAAGTAATTTTATGCAGGTATGATAACACAATGATATTCAGTTTTGCCATCTTCCTTTAATGGCTATAAGTTTGACCTTAATGCAGTCTATGTTTTGTTAAAACTACTGAGGAACTCATGAAGTAGTCCCTTTAGCTATTTTGATATTGATATATGACTTTTGAAACATTTTTTGAAAAATGTGTAAAAGTGACACCACAGAGTACTTTTTACCAGTTACTTTTACAATGTATTGTTGTTTTTCTCTCCTTTACCAATTCTAGTGACAATTAAGTCCGAATGAATTTTTCGACTTACATGTTGCATATGGCACTCAACTGCAAATGCCAAATTCTCTCAAGAAGTTATTAGATTAGTTGACACACTCTTTATTATCATAAATCTACATCTAAACCAACAAATACAAACTTGTAAAATTTGCTCTAATGAGCACCTCTCATATAGTGGCRATGGGTGAATTAGAAACCTTGAACTTCACTTTCAGTACAAGTCTGCAAAGATAGCAATTCAAAATTCATTCTTTGGAACAGCGTGAGGTTCCAGGATGTTAAGCAAGCTCTGTCTGCTGTCTTTTGCCAAAGCACACAATACTGGACAGGGACTTGCCTGGACAAAGCCACTCCAAGTGCTCTCCTGGGCCTATACTCAAAGCTCTGGATACAGCCCTATGGGCTGGTGATCCCCCACTTCTCTAAGTATTGGTGCTTGTTTTAACCTACAGACAAGCTGAGAACTTTGTCTGCAGTACTGCTTTATTGAATTCACAAGCCTAGAATTGAAAGCAGACAATTTATTCTAGCAATGCAAGGGAGTTAAGCTCTTGTTGCAAATGAAAGGTGTCTAACCAAGAAAAAAAAAAGGATAAAATTAAAAATACCTGGCATCAATATCTCGTTCTAGTTGCTGACTAGGGTTTCTCCAAGAAATTTGTCACTAGAAAATCTAARTCTAGTGGCTTTATTACTTTTTTCCAGAGTACCTGTGTTCCCAGTGGAACCTTATTCTAGCACTTCTGTCTCTCATTTATATTTAAAGGTTTTCAAGTCGATTTTGAACACAAATTCATCTTCAAAGCATGTGACATGTTCAGGGTTTTTTTATTTCTTTGCTGTTGCTCTCATTTTAGAGAATCTAGTTACCTTGACATAGCTTCCTGTCATCTTTAAGAAGTTTAATGCAGCATTCTTTAACTTATTTGAAAACAAATCCCTCTGAGGAAATTTCCTGCACATCAAAGTGCTAAATTTTTTCCCATATTTATCTTTTGCACAGTTCATTGAATTGTAATGAATCACACATCATTAAGATTTTATCTCCACAGCACTGGCTTACTCGAACTCAATAGAAACCACATTTGACACTTTTAAAGATGCTATTAGATTTAAAGGTCACCATTTCAGGCACTTCCTTCTCTCTTTCATTTTACTTGTTGCTTAAGCAAATTTGTAATGGAAAGTAATGAAATATAATAGACATCACAGAACTATTTCTAGAGGAAAAAATTTCCATGGTACATTCACAGTTGAAATTGTCTATAGTTAAATACACTTTCACACTGTTATTTAGGTCTGATGAAACATGTTATCATAGAATCATAGAATTGTAGAATGCACTGAGCTGGGAGGGACTTCAAAGATCACCTAGTCCCAACCCCTTGCCGTGGGCAGGAACACCTTTCACTAGACCAGGTTGCTCAGAGCTCCACCCAAACTGGCCTTGAACACTTTAAGGGACAGTGTTCTCTGGAATAACTTCTCTGGACAACCTGTTCTCTCTCTTCTGTTTTCTCTTTTCCTCACTGCTTTCTGCCCAACCAAAGAAAGCACCTCATGATAGCTTACTCACTTCCCAGCATTCTGATGCTATAAAAGGACACTTACTGTATATGCAAAAACTGGACACTTACTGTATATGCAAAACCCCCTTTAATAGAAAACTCAAAGTGAAGATACCACATCTGTCCATGAATAATTTCATGTAGAAATTATTACTAGGTTAAGTTAGAAGGTGAGAGGTATCAAGTCTTTGAAGTTTTACTGTATACACCCCATTTCACAAACAGTTTCCTTAGTTTTCTGTCTTTTTTTCTAAATAGCAAATTGAGCGGCAGCCTCAAATGTAAAATGCTAACTGTTTAAAGTAGACAAGCAAACTGGGTAGTACCAGATGGTACTGAAATTACCAGTAACCTTAGTTATTTTAGATAAAAAAAGAATGGCATTAGTATTCTGCCTACAATTTTGAATTAGATTGCCATTTAAGAAATCTCATTCAAATATTCAGCTTATGTTACAAAGTCCACTGAAATTGATGATAGCACAACATTCTATATCTAGATAGTTCCTTCTATCTTTTTCACCTTATTGTTTACAGAAAGTTTCATGCTTCCTTCAAACATTTGTTTGTACCAAAGGTATCTCTTAAGAGCAATGAATGTCTAACTCCAGTATTGAGGACAGCAGTATAATGGACTGGGACTTTCTCATTATGAAGAAATACTATCAAGTGAAAACAACACTTTCATGTCGTGTTTCTACAGCCTCTCCCTTTCTAAAATTTAATTAAGATTGCAATTAAATAAGTGTAACTTCAATATTGGATAGAAAAGCCTACAGTTTTTCTAGGTTTAATAACTACAAAATACTATTGCTGGTCATATGAAAAAGGTATTTTTCTTTCAAGAACTAGTTTTTCCTAAAGGTTATAATCAGGTTATTACTTACCCATTTTATAATTCAATGTGGATTTCAGGCAGAGTAGATTTTCAGATGGATTTCCAAGATTCTTTCCTGTAGAAGACTGTAAATAGGATAATACACTATATGGATTTTAGAGTATGCATTGATATTTTATCTTCTCCTTCATTTTTGCTGTATTTTGTAGGTCTGTGCTCAAGTAGTAAAGAACAGATTAGATGGTCTAGAAGTTCCTCTTGCATTCCAAATATGAGGACATTGCCCATCAAAGAAAAGAACTCAAATTCCCAGTCTGCAGTCTCTTTAATAGATGATTATTTGTTCCCATGGAATATTGTTCAAACTGCTTACAAATAATTATCACCAATTCTAAAAGAGAACACATAAAGAATAACACCTGCCTTTTATTTTTTCCGCACAGATCACAAAGATAACCAAAGGCTGTGGATGTAACTGGGCATAGATCAGGCTCAGAAATGAGAAAACCACAGTTAGCACCCTGAACTCATGGTCTGTGTATTAGTTCTATCCTAGAACATAACTTGTTTTTCAACCATGGGTGCCTGAAAGCTCCACAGAAGCTAAGTTGAATTTAGTGGCCAACTTAGACAATTTAACCATGCATTTAGGTGAATATAGGTATAAAGGCGGCCCCATACAGGGGTTTAGCACAGGCTCACACTTCCTTCCCTCCTCAGCTCTGGAGTTTTGCTTTTCCTAATGTGAAGCTCTTGAGCTCTTGATTCATAGTTAAGATTGCTTAAATTCAAGTGCTGTGCCTGCACTTAGAGAGAGATACCTTTTTTAACCACGTTACTTCATGATTATGTATTTCAAAGRGATTATGTCTTTTTTCCAGCACTGGTCACTGTAATAGAGTGCTAAATGAAGCCTTTACATGAGCATATGGTGTAAATTATATGGCACAGTGCCKCTGTAGTACTCTCTTAGTTTTTCTTATACTATTATTGCTTTTTTACTTGGGCCTTAGAATACCAGCAATTGGAAGAAAACCATTATATGTATTTTCAAGTATGAATAGATCACACCAAAATATATTCATTGTCACATACTGAACTTTGCATTATATGCAGAGTATATAGACAGAACTTATTGGATCTGCACCACACACTCTAATCTCTTTTCCTAGCAGAACAAAGTTCACTTCCTTTGTTATCAGCTATGCAACACTGCTAAGGTATTCTGAAAGGAACATGTATATCTGCTAATGGATCATTTGATTTAAATGTGTAATTTGATCTCTATTTTTCTAAATTGGATATTTTGTTCTTCCTACATTCAAGGCTATCATTTAATATGGATGAAAAAGCCCTTTTTTTAAAGGACTTTTCAAATACTTAGGGAATATAGTTTAATGTGAATGTAACCCAGGAATAGGAATTGTTTTAAAACAAAATAAAGCACAGAGCCAATTTTTCCAATTTGGTTTTTTTCTACTGATGTAGCTTTGCTGAAGAGTAGGATCACTCTTTGGAAAATCAAATTTCGGTGGATAACTAAACTTTGAGGATGAGTGCACAGGTCTTTTTTTATTAGTTCTTACACATTAAATAAATAAATAAGTAACATTGCAAGACCTAAAAGAAATAAAATCTAGTAACAATTCTATATTTATCACAATTGGTTTTGCACTTTCATTTCTTACATATTGTTCAATGATATTAATTTTCTTCCTTTTGCATTATAATACCTACCTGGGCATAGGACCCTACTTTTAACAACTAGGTTGCTGGACACCCATGTCTCTTTTCTTATGGGTCTGTTATTGTAACGATAATTAACTCGTGTCCATGGGCAGTGGATAACACAACAGCTTGTGTCTTCATCCTGCCACCATGGGCCCAATTCTTTCTCAGTCAAAGGATGTATTTCAGGCAGAGATTTCCAGTGAGGCTGAGGATCCACAGTGGCCAAATCCTGGAGAGTTACTTCTGATCAGATATCCCTGGACTGGTTTTGTGTGTCTGTTTGTGTACCTCTGTCTCTTTTACCTCTGCTCAGATGTAGTAAAGGCTGAAAGAGCAAACTATAGTTTCACTGTTAAACTTACTGGAGACTTGAGTAATACTGTACTTATTAAGTCTGCTTATTCCTAAAGTCTCAACATCCTCATTGTAACTGGTGTGCAGAAGAGTAAACCATCTCCGTAACTAATCCAGGCTGAATTAACTTCACAAAAGTACAACCTTAAAGTGACTCCAGCATTTACTGTATGATATAAATTTTATTGCACCTAAATAACCTTTGTACTAAATTCTTTATCATATTGCATTGAAAGATCTTCCTCTTTCACATGTGATATTACAATATTTTCTTGTGTGTACTCTATACTATTATAGGCAGTCATATATTTTCAGAGGATACACAATATGTCTGAATAACTTGTGTTGCCTACTTTCTTTACTCTTCCTGTCTTCCAATTATGTTTTACTAATTGCAGCAACACATTCTTTTACAATCTGTAGTGTTCAGAAAGCTTCAAAGCATGGCATAGCTAATCACCTGCACTTACTATGTGGGGCTGATCTGGACCAAGAAACCCCATGGGGGCATGTAGAGCCCTGAAAGCTACTACTGCACCAACTGGATCTCTTTGGGCAAGACCTTGTGTCAAGTAAAAACCACACAATTTTTCCCAAAAACTTTACAGTTACATTGTCTAATACCTGTCAATATGGTACATAAACACGAGCATTAAATTATAAGGCTGTTCAGTGAACAGCATCAAAGATTAAGAAATTCCATTTACATAATTTATCACCATTCTTCAACTAAGGAGAAACAGCAAATTGATAGCAAAATGTAATGAATAGGTTTTCGTAGTCCAGCACTGGGACTGAAATTGAGATAGGGTGTGGGACCTACTTTTTTTTTTTTTTTTTGCTAAAAGAATGGTTTTCCTATATGAATCATTGACTTTATAGACTTTCAAATGCTGATCATCAGACAGCCTMAATATACATTCTCTTTATGACTGCTGAAGAGTGAAAAACCTGGGAGAGTCAACTGTAATTTAAGTGGCCATTACTGCCTCATTTGCTGTCATGAGATCTGGTATAGAATCCTGCATTTAAAAATGGTATGTCTCCCAATAACAGTGCTTGTAGGGTAACTGTTTCAGTGAGAATGCAATTGCATCTATAATAAAGTCCTATACAGACCACTCTGTAATTGCAGGCCCTTAGACCATGTATACCATGATGTTCTTCACATTTTTACAAAAGTTTTTTTTGCTTGTTTCGCCCATATTTACAGAGAAGACCAATATAATTACTTTTTCATCTCTAAGGCTTGACATTGTTTTAACGACCCATTAAATAATCAGAGTAATTTTTCTTCTGCTATTGAATATGTTTTAGACAAATGTATTTTCTAAACTAGTCAATGTCTTCTTTTGAATATGCACAGATAATTTATACAGACATGTATTAACTAAGAGGAGTGAGATATATAATTTTTTTGACCAAAAAACCCAAACTAAAATGATTTGCTTATGGCAAAGAACATGAATATAGATCAGTTCTTTTCATATCTTATAAAACTGTGATTATAACAGGGTCTTTCTGTAAGCTTTATAACATTCAGTGAGTAACATAAGCTAATAACAGATTCATTTATTGTTCCCTATTTCATGCAAGGTTACTTTAAAAAAATTAGATCTTCTTTTACCTTTATTCAATCTAATGTCTTTTCTCATACCTCACATCTGCACATTGGTAATTGATTGAGTCAGAAGTAATCTGAGGAGATACATATATTGGAAAAGATCTGGAGCTGATGAATTCACCTGTATTATGGTTAGGGGAACAATATGGATTTACCTCTAAAATAGAGGTCAGTCAGTGCAATGCTACACAGTATTTACACATTAATGCCTTTTTAATCTTCTTTTTTTTTTTCACGTACACATTCCAAAACTTTTGGGTGGAAAGATGACACTTTTTTTCACTCTCTGTACACAAAAGTATACATACTCTTTGGGCTTCCCTTTTTACTAGGAATTATCTAGGAAAAGTGGAGAAACTGAACCATCAGAAATTTTCAGTAGGTTAATGATTCACATACCTTTTTTTCTTAGCTGTGCTGTATTTTCAGTGCRATCAAGCAAACTATAATGAGTCAAAAGTAACTTTCCTTTTGAATGTAATAGTTACAGCTGGTTCCTGCTCATAGATTTTATTAAAGACTCTTTCCATCTTTCATTGTTATTTTAACATTTATACAGTGCTTTACATCTTCAAAGCACTCTGCTGGCATTACATTATTAGTTCTTGCAATGCTTAGATGCTATTTTCAATGTGGTTTTATATCTCAATCCCATTTTAGTTGCCATTTAAAGCTGCATTAATTATATTTACAGTGGTCCATAAAAAGGAATGTTTAGTAGGAAAGCCACAATACCAACAATTTCTGCAGTACATTTCTTAAATTATGAAATATTTTGGTGCGATACCTCAGATGTAGCCCAGTACTGAACTCTGCTAATGAGGCTTTCAGGCACATCCTCCCCTAGCCCATCACACAACACAATGCAAATTAACATCAGTAAGAGAATGTCAGTGATGTTCTTCTCCTTGTTCTTGTGGCTGTCCTGGTGAGACATCTGGTCCTGAACTTTCTGGGTGAAATCATTGCAAATGCTGTCCTTGACATTCCAGTGCTCAAATTTCACTTACTGAAGATGGTGACCAGCGCAGGAGCCCTGTCAGGCACTAGCTCTGCTACTTCCCAGGTTGCCTCCAGGAGCACATGGTTGTGAGCTCCTCCAAAAGGAGGCTGCCTGCTTTCCTGGGGGTAGTCATGGGAGTGTGGTATTTGAGGCACTCTTACTCATAGTTTAGTGCTTTTTCCCCATGAACTCCATAGTAAGTTCTTGTTACCACATTTAAGCTTAGTGACCTCATGGTTTTCTCCTAAGCTTGCTTTTCAACTTCTAAAATGTCAAACAAAAGTTCAGTCATTAGTTATTTGAACTTTTAACTGATAGCCTTTTTTTTTTTACATTTCTTCCCCTGTTATATAAACACCCCCTAGAAATAAGTGCAAGTTTCTTTCAACATCTATGGCTAATAACTGTATTCTAACCACAAAATTAGATTTATAGAATCTTGTATTGCTGAAACATCCATATAATTCAAATACATCCTCCACACTTCAYGGCAGCTTGGGCCTGTCCCACCTATTTGATGTCTATGAACAAGAAATAAAATGCAGTTGTTCAGAAAACAATGTCAAATGACCTATAGCATTTAATATCATATTGCAGTGAAAACACTTCCTMATTGTTGATGAGTATATAATTATAAATAACCAATTAAGCTTGATTTCATAGGTACTGATCATTTGTAGCCACTGAAGTAAGAAATTGTTCAGATATCCTGAAATTTTAAGTCACTGCTATATATAACTGAGTTATATAACCTCCCTTAAAGGTGCACRGTGTACGTTGGCGTCTCCTGGCAATCCTTGCCTGTCGTTACAGAACAGCCACTCCTTCCTGTCACCTAGTAACTTTTTAAAAGTCAACATCAACTCAGAGTTTCTCAACTAGAATTTGGTTTGTGGAATACAGTACTTTTAAAATTTCTGTTTAGTCTAGAAATGCTAAAGAGTGTAGTAGCCTGAACCAAGGACAACAACTTGTGGAAGTGTTTGAGCAGAAACAAAAAATTGTAGTAGCATGTTCTGAACATAAAATGGATATGGCTGAAAGTAAGATTACACCTGCAGGGAAATCAGGACAAGTGATAGGAAAAATCTGTTGCCTGAACTTGCTAGCAAGAGACGTGCTTTTGAAAAGTGACCTGGATAAAGAAGGTATGGAGGAATATGTTCTTGGACTGAGCTCTTTAGCAAAAGAGCTGAGCAGATCTCTCAGCCAGCAGCTGGAGAATGCTACAGAAATTATTCAAGAAACCTGCCACTTGCTGAGTGCTCTCCATGATAAACACAAGGAATTGACTGGAAGTCCAGGCAAGTATGGAAGGACTTAGCTGTAAGCAGACAGACTGGGTATACTAGATGCTGAGTTCTTCTGTCTGATGATGCTGGGGGACCTTAATTTTCATTTGTTAGTATTTCAGTATTTGGTAATTCATTAGACCAAATTAATTCATATTCCCACAGTTGTATCACACTGTTTTTGAATGATTCCATTAGATTCAATATGAGACTCATAATTCTCATTATGTGACCAAAAAATGTATAAAGTAAAACTAACTAAACAGAATTGTTCAAAGTTTTATATACACTATACTTTAGTGGGGTTATCTTGGCAGGACACCAGATGCCCACCAGTAACTTGCTCCTTCTTCAACAKCAAAAGGAAAGAAAATAAGATAGAAAAAAATTCTGTGTTGATATAGAGAAAATCACTTAAAATTACCATCATGGGCAAAATAGACTCAACTTACGGAAAAAAATTAATTTAATTTATTGTCAATTTAAATAGATTTGAATAGTGAGAAGCAGAAGTAAAAAATTGAAACAAGACCTTTCCTCCACCCCTTCTTTTTCCCACGCTCAACTTCAGTCCTTCATTCCTAATTCCTTTACCTCCTCCCCTTCTTGAGGAGTGCGGGGCAATGGCAAATGGGCAGTCAGTCCATAATAGTTCCCTCTACACTCCTTCCTGCTTACTCCTTTCCGTGCTCCGCTGTGGGTCCTTCCCATGGTCTGCAGTTCCTGTCAGGAAAAATTGGATTCTAAACAGACTGCAGTTCCTTCAGGGAGTATCTACTTTCCTTGGCATGGGGTCCTCCTCAGGCTGCAGGATATCTGCTCCAGTCTGGTCTCCCATGGGCTGCAAGAGAATCTCTGCCCCATGTCTGCAGTACCTCCCCTTCCATCTTCTCTGACTTTGTTGTTCGCAGGGCCGGTTCTCACACTTTTTTCCTCAGTCCTCACTTTTCTCTGGTGTTCTTGTACTTTCTTAAATATCTTTTCACAGGGGCTTTGCTCCATGCTCAGCTCAGTCCTGCAGTAGGTGGACATCAACATATTAACAAATATTTATCACAGAAGAGAAAACTAACATTTCTGTCTAAGGTCCATCAGCATTAAACCTCAAAAGAGGAGTATCCAACAGCCAAGGGAGGTGATTCTCCCTCTCTGCTCCCCCCTTGTGAGACCTCCCCTGGAGTATTGTGTAAAGGTCTGGAGTCCYCAGCAGAAGGACGTGGACTTGTTGGAACAGGTCTGGAGGAAGGCCATGAATATGGTCAGAGGGATCAGAGCATCTATCCTTTTAAGAGAGGTTGAGAGAGTTGGGGTTGTTCATGCTGAAGAAGACAAAGCTCTGGGGATACCTGGTTGCAGCTTTCTAATTCCTAAAAGGGGCTTTTAAAAAGACGGAGAGTGATTTTTTTTTACATGGACACTATTACATATAGTGGTAGAACAGGAGGGAACAGTTTTAAACTAAAAGAGGAGAGATTTAGATTAAATGTTAGGTTAGGAAGAAATTATTTTCTCAGAGAGTAATGAGACACAGAAAGAGGGAGAAAAAGGCAGAGAACTTGTGGATATCCCATTCCTGAAAGTGTTCAAGGCCAGGTTGAATGAGGATTTGAGCAACCTGGTGTCTCTGCCCATGACAGGAAGGAAGGTTGGAAAGAACCTTAAAGATCCTCTCATTCCAATCCAAACCATTCTGTCCTTCTATGATGATTCTATGAGGCAAAGAGAGAGAAAGAAAGATATTACAGACAGAAATATTTAGCTATGCTTCTGTTTCTGAGTCTTTGGCCTACAGGTTTATAAAGTCTGTAATAATAACAAAACATTTTTGTTTAAAAAGTCTCCTTCTAGGCTCCAAGCCAGCTAACTGTCCTGTTGACCTCATGGTTTATGTGAGTTTTTTTAATTCTTTTTTTATCAGGTTTCCAAGAATTATTGTACTTCCAAAAAGCTGCTATTCATCACCTGAAAAAATCCCTTAAAACAGTCAGCAAAGAGGTTTGGAGACAGTTGCATATAAACTACTTCTGTGTTCTAAAGCTGTGTTATCAAACATCAGAAAAAGCACAGAAACCAAAGTGTTAGAAAAGTGATGGGGGAGGGGAAAAACACAAAAGAAGAATTATTTCGAGGTTAACCTTGTAACTGAATGCAAAAGTGTCTTTCCATGTGACACAACTGGATAGTGTATGGTTACAAGGCCATATCTTTTATTGCCCATATTAGAAAAGTCACATTTATGGCATAGGAAAATGCCATTGTTTTGAATTACCCTGTTATCTTCAAATTTGATATTAGGGAAGTTTAAAGAGATGTACAATTTGTTTGAAGGTTTTTTTGTTTTGTTTAGAAAATGCAAAATTCAGGGAGGATATGTAAATGTTGGTAGTTTTGTCTAAGCTTGAACTTTGCCTAACAGTGAAACTGGGAAGTAGTCTTTTACAATCTCTTCTGTAAACAAAGCTCTGTTATTTCTGATCATTTTGTTTTATTTCTCAGTCCTGTTAAACTATTTAGAATTTCTTCACTGCTGTAAAAGTGCCTCTGGAAAAACAGTAAAATAGTGTTTTCCTTTAAACTCCCAGTGTAAACAATATTTTAAACATGTATTTGCTTCCTTTTTTCTTTATTTTTTTTTCCAAATATAGTCAAAATATAATAAGTCACATGGGAACTGAAGAAGTATTAGAAAGGAATAATTTTTAGGCCTAGTTAAAAAAGAAAAAAGCTATTCTGAACTCTTTGTATGTTTAAATTAATTAGATGCAAATACAGATGTGAGTTCTATGTAGATCACATAATGTCACTCGTTGATATGTGATGACATTCTTAATGAAATTATTTTCCAAGTTGAAAACCTTGCAGTATTGATTTACCTCATATGACATTGCTTAAAAAGTGAATGTAAGTCAAAGGCTTCCTGTAAGACTTGTATCAGCCCTGTTTTCCTTCCCTTGTGTGTCTGTACATTGTAAGTGGACATCACACCATACTGTGTTGTACTATTTTCTCATTTGTATTGTGTTTCAAAAGATTTAACCTGCAAAACAAAGTTCTCCAGGATCTCGTGCAGCAAACAGAAATAAGCAAAAAATTTTCCGAGGTTTGCCATATAGCTAACTAATGAAGATACCACTCCAATTATAGAGGTTGACAGCATAAGATGAGGGAAGAGCTCTAAGTAATACATTTTAAACCCTTGCAGAGAATATCTGGAATAATTTCTAAGAAAAGTTTTAAGATAAGGAAAATTAGGGATCATAAAATATATAAGTTAAAATCTTACATGAATGGTGCATAGTGATTGTGTGCTTTTTGTGCATTTTTCTTCACAAAGTGGTTTTAGTTATACGCAAGGGCAACATTCACCATCCCTATAACTGGATATTGCAAACTGCTGAGATCCAGTATTGTATGCAGGCTGGTGATTTTATGTTATCATCTGTTTTTCATAGCAAAATCTCAGAGTTGTTAAGGTTGAATATAAAATTAGGTCCATGTATATTAGCTTTGCTAGAGACCCACGCATTACAATCTTGCAGGATTCAGTTTTAGGAAATACAAGTTTTAGTTTTAAAGATCTTCCCAACTAGATTTGACTATTATTTATCAATGCCGTGATTTGGATTGATTGTCATTAAGAATTTACCTAGTGTCTGATCATTAGAAAGGTGTTCATTAGAGTTGCCAGAGTAAAACTTTGACAAATACACAGTTGTTCTTAGACAAGTACAGAAATGTACTTGCCTATATTCGATTCTTTAGAAATTGACTCCACCTGAAAAGCCAGGAAATACAGTGTGATTCATGTATTGAATGGCACTATGGGATTATGTGGAATTCAATAAGTACGCGTATAGTAGTTTTCACATTTTTGTCTAGCTTTCATAGCAAAATTTAATTGGTTATTTATTTTTTGCCTCAGAGTACAATGGAATTATAGATTATCTGCTGAAAGTGAAGGATTATTTGATATATACAGTCTCACACCTTCAGGAGTCAGAAAATAAATTTTATGCTGCAAGCTGCAGACAAGACGGTGATTCTCAGAACCACACTGGTCAAAATGCTTCTAGAGAAACTGATGTGCATTGTTTGGAAGGAGAAGCAACAGACTCTGTGCAAGCTTCTTCCAAACCCAGTCAGCAGTTCCAAAGAACTCCTTCCCTGGACAAGATGGAAAGTCAAAATGTTAATCAAACCCCCACAAGTGAAATTAAAACTATAGGAAAAGTTGCATCATTAGCTGAAAACAAATCTGCTAAAGAACAGGACACTAGCAGAGAATCTCCAATGGAAAAGGAAGATGGTGAACACCGACTACCAATCATCTCTTTTACAGAGAAAAAAGAGTGCAATGGAAAGCATAAACTTCATGGAGGAAGCTCTGTTACTGGAAAGCCTCCAGAACTGGCTTTTCAGGATGCTCTTACAAGCAATGAGGAAGACATTCTGTCTGGGACATTGAAAGACATTTATGACAGAACTATCACAAATAGTTTTGAACGGGAGAAAAAGGAAGAAGTCAGAGACTCTTTAAAAGGGCTAGGAAGAGAAGAGCACAGACTGACAGAGAAAATGGAAGACAGTAAAATGGAATCAAATTATGAGATTTTTAGTAATTACCTAAGTACCTTCACGTCTTCAGTACAAACCTATGATCTTACTGCTGTGAATCCTTCTGTGAGTGATTCAGAAGTACTAAAAAAATCTAGGTACTGGATGAACAAAGAGTAAGCACATCTTCTTTTTTTTAGGAACAGATGTACATAATTATTGCTTATTAACTTACAAACGTGTGGGTGCAGAAATGCAATATACATGTACTGAACAGCTGCTGGTCATGCAAATAACAGCAGTTTACAATTTAAACATGCGCAGTGAAGATCTTTCCCTTTGGTCTAAAGTAAACTCTAAGTTTCTATTTGCATAATTTTTTTTATGCCAGAGAGGGACTGAGTCACAGCCAGTAAAGTCAATAATCCTCAAAGTGTTGGAAATTAGTAAGAAAGGACTACAATTTGTCAGTTTTACAGTAATTTGTAAGCTGTTGTGAAACAAGCTAAACATAAAAAATTTCATTATTTTCTCRTTTATTCATAAACGTATTTTTCTGAATTATCTTCTTATGCTTCATTATAGCACATCATCACATTGAAGTATTTAATTAAAAATACAAGACACTACCCCACTCAAAATACAAAGAATTTTTTTGTTTTCTAGATTTCTAGTCAAAGAGAATGGTAAAAATAAACAGGAAATAGCTTGTGTTATTAAAGCCCCTGCAACTGTTCTGGAGAATCTGAAGTGTAATCTACTCAATGACACTAGTTCCTTGGTGGTGGATGATTCTGAGGAGCTGGTCAGCAATATCATCAGTATCGAATGCTATGATTATGAAAAACTGCTTTTCCCTATCAACATTGCGATCCCATTTACGTCATGCTTCAGAGGAAATTATCRGGAGATTATGGTGAAGGTCACTGACGGGAACTTTCAGTCAAACTACTTAACTCCTATTTCTTTGCAAGGATACCAAGGAAACTATAAGGTGGGTAACTGTCATCAAAACATTGTAAAAGCATCATTTCAGGCTCCCGGTTAAGTCTCTCTSGAGTTTTTCAAGTAAAGTTGTCAATATTAAATCATATTGCCCATTATGTGTGGTTAAACAGAACTTTTCTTCCTACTTTCTCAAGAACTAATTCTATTTGAAAACTAGTGTTTAATAACATTCTTTTTTTCACTTACAATGTTAAGCAGGTGCTTGATCCCACAATACTAATGGTTGAGTAATGTTTCATGATTTTTGTAAATAAATGTAATGTGTTGCATTATTTGATAAAAGTAAAACTTAGGGGGAATTACCTTTAGATCACAACAAAGTAACACAATTCCATGTATATAAGTACAAAGTCCACATCAAAGGAACACAGGATGGTTCTCTTTTTTTAAATGCAGAAGTGTTGCATTGGAACAGATTCATTACCCAGTCTACAAGTTTATTTCATTTCACCCCAATCATACACTGGAATATTAATGACATCACATAATGACTAGAGATCAGGTACTTGGACATGCAGGTGGCAATAATATTAAATTTATTTTCATTTTATTCTTTGCTCCATAAAGAATGTTGCCTTCTCAAAATGCTTATCCACTGTGAAACACAACTTCCTTTCCTTCCAACACTCTAACCCCACATTCTCTTTATCCAGGAGAGCTTTGCAGAAGTGAAAATTTATCATCTGGGTGTTTTTTCTGTGTTGTCATGCTTAAAGAAGGAAACATTTACTGTGCCAAAGGTAGGACTCTTACAAAAGCTGAGTGTGGATTCTCGAATCTCTTTCTGTTACCATCCAGAAGCATTCAGTTCTCCAGCACCTATGCAGTTAAAGGTAAGGTAGAAATAYGTGATACTTGTTCCATAAGCATGTTATCTGATCAGTTCTGAAGTGAGTATGCCGATGATGTTAAAGTGCAATCTCTTCCAGTATCAGAAGTCTACAAAAATGGGTTGCACTTTCACATCCTGTACACGCAAATTTCCTGTCAGCTTTGTTAAAACCACACGTCAAGGATATCTTTAGCCAAAAAGAAGGTCTATCTACCTTTGTGTGATATAGTTCAGAAAATATAATAGTTTTCAATAAASGTGTGTCAACTCAAAACTTTAGTTGTTTGGCTCAGTGGTCGAGTTAATGGAACCATTTTTCTCACACAATCTTCATCCTTGGTGCCCGCAAGTRCAACAGAAGATTTTATCGTGTTTTACTCTTAGGCTGAGTATAACCTCAAATTTTGCTTCAGTTATAATGTATTTCTACCTTTTCCCATAAAAATGTTAATTTGGATGTATGGAGAAACTAAAATTACAAAAAAATCCAGCTTAGAAAAATCTCAGAAATTTTTCAAAATCTGAGGAAGCTCATGAGTTTCAAAACTTGAAGTCAAATCAGAAACAAAACAATACAAATATTTTAATCAATAAAAGTTCCAGTTTTTGATAACTTTTAGGAATTTTTCTGTGCTTTGTATAAAGTGCTGGTACTTGGATAAGGTTGTTCTTGGGTTAAAGAGAGGAGTGATTCTTCTGTGATAGCCTATCCAACTCCAAGAGATAAACCAATTTGTAAAAAAAACAGGCATATAGCAGAAGATTTATTTTTTTGCAAGTTGATTGTACAATTTCTTTCTATATTTAGATTCAGCCAATTGAGCCATCATTGGTTTCAGCATTGAAAGCAAGACATGATATGTATCACTCAGTGATATCTACGAGTGCACTGGTTCATGTCCAGCATCCTTCAGCTCAGCCTTTTAACGGCTCAGTCACTATTACTCTACCCTGTCCACCAAATCCAGAAAAGAAAAGGCAAGGAGATGACACAGAACATGGAAGGGCCATTAGTGCTACAGTAAAGAGGGTTGCTGCAGCGTACCATCCTTGGTAAGAACCTCACCTCAAATTCACCATTTTTTAAAACATCAGCTATTTTAACAGTTGTTGGTTAATAATTTCTTGCGTTAAAAATGTGTTTGTTCCTTAATATAGACTGCAATACTTAGGAGCATTGTAAGAAACACTAGAGCAAACCCTAAAAATTCTCATGCTATAGTTTCACCAGAAAAATTAATACAGTATTTGATGTATATTCTTTAAATATGCTGACCACTACATTTTTAGCAGAAGTCAGAATGAAGACAGTGTGAGGTTTTTCAGCAAGAAATACTTAGACATTTTCAACAAAGTTAAACGTAGAACACAAAGAATAGGCGCATCTTCAAGTTGCTGTGTCCATAACACACCAAGATCGTTTGAGTCTGACCTTTGAATTTTCTGATCTCTACTTCTACACATTCCAATGGTTACTGGAATCAAAATGCATGGCACGATGGTTTATGGTAGGTCAGTTTTGTGGTAACTAATAGGTCAGTTTTACGCGCTAGACAAAGGTCCAGAGTTTTTCAAAGTACACAGTACAAAAGTTCTAAAACATACACTTTTTGGCATGTCTCAAAAAAAGCATTAAAACATGGGGAGTCCTAAAAAAAAAAAAAAAAAAGTCTAAGTTTCAGCTGTTTCTGGAAAACTGAAAAAAAAAATCTCTTAATGATTATATCATTCACATACTCTGGAGTATAGTTCCAGATACAGATTTTAAGCAAGGTGGGTAAACCAGAAAAAGTCATCAAAGAAAGCAGAGGGGAAAACATCTACAAGCTTACTCTTTCTGAGGAACTATTTTTTATTATTATAAAATGTTATTTTTTATTATTACTACGTGCTATTTTTTCTATAATTATTTGGCTTTCCAGGGCTGTGAGTGCTTCTGTGAGAAAAAGTGGGGAGAATCTCAGTGATACTTTGAAATTATTAGGTCGTGGAAACAAAGAAGAGGGGTGGAAGGTGTTTGATGATGTTATTATCCAGAATGCGCAGAATGGGCTTGTATCATTTGAACTAAATGAGCATTTAGAAAGGTAATGTATGAATAATTTAACAAAATTTTATTTACTGAGATATTTACTTACGCATTCACAAATCAATGGAAATTTGTAGTGCTAAGAAATCATACCTTTTTAACCATTAACTTGTTTTTTCTTCCACTTTAAAGTATAGGATCATTTAGATTTGTTGCTCATAAAAAAAAAGCCCAACTTTTTCATTTATAGAATGTGCACATTGTAGTACATAGAAAACTTGAAACAGGAAATGCAGATATCACTCTTAATTGGAAAATGTGATTTAGTTCTCTAACTACAAAATAATATTTTTTAAAAAATTCTTATTAGGAAATATTCTCTTGCTTTCATGTAAAATTCATATATATATTTGAAATTATACATACACAGTCAACATACTCTATACAAAAAAAGCAAGCAAATTTCCACTTTTTCTTGTGTTGGAAATGAGGATTAAAAGAAGGTAGCAAAAGGTCCCTTGGAGACTGAGCCCCATATTATTTTTAAGAATAAATTATTAGCAGTTGATAAAATTACATAAGATAAAGCTAGTTAATTTAATTTTCTTTTTTTTTTTTTTAATACAGCTTTATGGTCATTCGCCTTTCATTCCTTTTGGAAAACACATATCTTCTCCTCTTTGCTCAGGCTCTGGAAAAAGCTCTTCATAGCACGATGGCTAATGTGATACTGTATCAGAAAAGAGAAAACCCACRTAAAATAGTAGTTTTGCTGTCTGCATCCAAAGAATTGACCAATGAAATTCAAAATCTCCATGAGGAGGGTTATTTTGGTCCCCCAGAACCTACACAGCAGTTCCCATTAAGAGAAGGAGAGCAGATTCATTTTAGATTCAGAGGAAATATTTCTGCTTCAGGTAAGGCATTTAATTCATGCATCTGTATGAACATTATCAATTATCTCAGCTATTAAAAAATGCTGTATGGGAACACTGGTAGACTGAAGTTAGTCACAGTACACTTAGTTATTTCAGTGTTTTATTGCTTGTCAAAAAAAGGAACGTGGAACTTAATGAGAAGCTACTCCACCTGAAAAGAAAATGTACTACACGAACAAGCTCCTGAGCAACATGCTCTGGGTGATCCTGCTTTGAGCAGGAGAGTTGGACAAGATGATCTTTAGAGACCTCCTAAACCCCTGCCATTCTGTGAAACCTGGTCCCTCAGAAGTACATGGTATTTTATGAATTATTTCAAAAGGATAGTTTTCTGTCGCTGTTTTATCTGTGTAAATTCACTTAGAGTGAGCAAGAAATCCAAGGCAAAATGTTGCCTGTTGTGAGTTGCACTGTGAATTGAGGTCATGAGAGAGAGTATTATGCCATTTCCATTAGCAGCCTAGAAAATTCCATGCAGTGGCTGCCACCATTCAGAGGCTTACTTAAAGGGAAAAGAGAGAAGAACCCTCAAAAAGGTTTTCACCAAAATTGCATATACTCTCCTGTCTGTTTTAGATTGAACATATAAATATCTATTTGGCCCTCTGAACATTTTGTACATAAACTCTCCCATTGAAAACTGCATTAACCCTAAAGAAAGGAACATTCTTCAAAAAGAGAAGTCTCGAGCCCCCGAGAAATGCCTGCTCATATATGCAAAGGATGGTGTATATACATGTATCAAATAAATGGATTTAGAAATCCTAAAAATGCATCTACCCCTCTGCTGCCATTCATTTTGTTGTTACAGACAGACATGCATCCTAAATAACCAGAAAGCATATACTTCTAATTCCATCACAACACCCTGTAATTTTTATTCTTCTCTGTGTTATGTACATATCTCCTTTTGTGTTCCTTGCTTTTCAACTTGTAGCACTGCCTTCACCACTTGTTCTTTAAGCCAACTATTAAAGGGCTAAGACAGCTGGCTATGAAGATATATCTACTACTGAATCAGGCTGAACTCAGATGGTCAGTAAAGTAGTAATAATAGTGGTAAAGAACAACTAAGGAATGTGATTATATGATTAGCTTTATGTGATTACCTTTACTTGACTCATGCTAATGAATTATTTAAACACCATGCATCTGAATACAGGGTAAAAAAATAGTTTTTTAGATTTTATTTTATGGACTGCAGAGAATGGAGAAGACTTTGGGAAAGTCTACAGACTGATTTTTCATTCACAAAGAAAACCCAGGCTGGAGCTCCAAATTAAAGAAGTGGATGAATTTGGTAATCACAGTTCACCTCATTACAAAGGAACAGCAGTGTTTTATAAAATTGCCAGAGAGATGATAACAAAGAAATGGGAACAAAACTTACCATATGATGAATATCAGCACCAGTCTCCACTGTACAAATTGGCATTAACGTTACCAAAGGTGGGTTTCTTACTTTATAATATTAGAGATATTTCCCTTTTTCCCTTACCATATATTTATTAGAAAAAGGACCTTGGTATGATTTTTGGTTTACAGATACACACAGGAGTCACTGATGGAGTTCTGATCCATCATCAATTGTACAAACACTCTCAGAATTTCTCTCAGCTGTAGGGAGGGAACCGTATCCAAGTATAAGCATAGAAAAATTTCTAGCAGAAAATTTTCACCCATCTACTCTCCCCAGCTGGTATGGCACTGTGAAATTATTACTGAAGTTTCAGTTATATCATTCTTCAATGATTTTTCAAGATGTTTCAGTGTCTTGGGAGCACAGAATTGCAAATTGTAGGATCATTAAATGGTTTGTGTAACCTGTCTTCCACCTATCACCTGATTATTCTRTTATTCCTGATTAGCCTCTTCGGTACAGGCGTGTGGGCAATTATCTTCATCACTGGTGAAAGCTAACACTAAGTAAATCAATCTTTAATATTCCTGCAATGAAATCTCATTGTAAACTTTTCAAAGAGCCTATGTACCAGCATCCTATACTGCACTAAACTACTACTATCAAAGTTGCATACATTTTAATATCAAAATATGTAAAGAAACACTTGGTCTAAATCTCTAGTGACAAACAGTAGCATATCTCTCTTTTTTAAATTAATTGACTTCACACATTTTCAAAACAAAATGATTTTTATCCAGATGATAGTTAAAAGCATCTGGAATGCCTGATTTTGGTTGTGACAAAGACGGAATCTTTTTAAGGCAACCATTCTGACTACTGTATTTTCACTCATTTCTGTAAAATGCCCACCTAAATTTCTTTTGTAGAGAAGGCACTAACTATACAATCATAAGCCATTTTTTATACTTATGTGCCTGCGTTAGCCACTTACAAATATGTTGCTGACAGTGGTCAAAATAGAGTTTGTTTACTTTGTATGCAAACATTCACATCAGTTTTTTCTTTAAACATATTTTTTTTACAGAAGTAATCTGACTTTCACTAATGATTCCTATTTATGGTGCTTTCATTTCCTCAGCAACAGAAAACACTTGTTGCTCTAACTTATTGTTTTCAACACAAGTCAGATATAGTGCATTAGGTTCTGATGTCAAGTATGTGTGTGCATATCTACTGATTTCAAAGATTCTGTATTTATGTGACACTGGGCTAAGGAGTTAAAAGATTAATTTCTCCTTTTCTGTCTGTCCTGTCTGATATGCTACCAGAGTCTGGTCATGTCTGAGAGGTCCATTTGACAGAGCACATCAATGCTACTGTCTGGGAATGCTTTGCAAAAATAGATTGCTGTAATACATACAGACATTATGAAATTACTATTCTGCTGTAGTTTTATGTCTAATGACTGTCTAACAGAAGAATAGCATGTTACCCCTGCTTCAGAAAGGCAGTTACTTGGCTAATTGCAGGGCCTTCCAGACTAGAAAACTGCTTTGACTGCTAAGAGTGTTTTACTTAAGCTGTCAACCAGAATAGCAGAACCACATGCCAGTGCAGCTGAACCATGGGTGAATTTAGCACTTCACCACAGACACTTAATCCTTAAAGGTAATTTAATGTTTTAGATCTAATGCATTGTATATTATTACACAATTTCTAGACAATACTAATTTTCAATTCTTATAATTTTTACTASTATTTTAACATTAAGTAGTATAAATGGTTCAGATTAAAGTCAATGCATGGGTAATTGAGTTCATCTACAATAACTTTGAAAATCTAGTACAGACCTTTGAGGTGCTAAATTCTCATTAATGAATGAAAATAAGTTTAAATATAAATGCATAATTAAACAAAGCCAAAGAAAGCTTAGAAGAAAAGCAATGCCCCCTTCTGGAAGAGCTTTATATTCCCTTTATTCTGAGAGGTTTTTAGCCATGTCATTCTATCTTCACACTGGGGTACATCTAATACAGAATTTCTGTTGAAGCATGCAAAACGAGGCAGATTCAGATCATAGAATCATAGAACAATTTGGGTAGGAAGAGTCACCTAGTCCAATCCCCAAGATCTCAAGAGCAGTACAGCACAGGATGGTTTTGCACTGCCATGCAGGGCGTAGTGTGTGCATCCTGTGCACACTGAAATCACCTCCCAGGATGACTGCGTAYGGGCCTGATGAAAAGTTGTTTAATTCACAATAGGTAATGCTTATGAATATATTGACCTTGTGCCTGTGCAGCTCAGTACGTCTGAGACACTCCAAATATTGAACAATATTTAAAGTCTGTATTATAGAAGTGATTAAGGTCAGCTCCACAATGCTCAGTATCTCAGAAAGAAAAGGAGAATAATTTTTTCCAGTCAGAGTTTCATGCTCTTAATTCACAAGTGAAAAGCAGAAGATCAGAGAATAAACTTCAGGCAAATCTCCTCAGGAGAGCTGTGCATGAACAGCCAGGTAATACAACCGAATGTGTGCGACAAAAATAAATAACATGGGTGCTAAAAGAGGATAATTTCACTTTTATACAAAAAAAAAAAAAAATCTGAATTTCATTTCATACAAACTAATCTCTTTTTGTGCTCGATGCTTATGTAAGTAATTTCTTGTTCTATACGTARTAGGAAACAACACTAAAGCCCAGAAGAGTTTCACCTTTCTCAGCCATAGGAAAAACAGGACAAAGTATWTTTTCTTTCTCTCCAATGTTAAGAGGAAGAAAGACGAAGAACTTTGTACTTTCTAATAGAATTTGTCATTTGAATTTTGGTGATTTTTCAAGATGTTTTATTAAAAGTTGAACTGTGTAAAATTAATAACTATAGCTACAAATGATAACCTGACCTAACAACAGCTACTGCATACCTAAGAATTGTTCTTTTCCTTGAAAGAGAGGCAAAGTTAATGCAGTATTCAAAATTAGAATCTTTAGCATCTACAAAAGCTCTATACAGATTTTCTATACACCCAGTTTCAATACATCAGTTATGGCATAATGTTATTAATCAAACATGGAAAATTGCATGAAGGATGAACTTTTTAACAAGAGATAATAAGCATATTTGATGGATGGAAATTTTATTAATTTCTTTATTTTAATAGCTATATACTGTTTTATACCTGCTGATGATGTTAATTKGTTTTCAATAATGACAAAAATCTTCTATGTGAGTAGAACAAATGTAAAATGTTAAGATTTAAATCCCCAATGAATTTACTGCAATCCACTCACAAATCATATGCCTCACTTTTTAGTAATTTAGTAATTTCTCTTTCCTCACCACATTTTCTTAAATAGCATGAAAAACTGACCAACCGTCCACGAATCACGAAAAGAATTTTTTCTGATTCATCAGGTAAGAAAACAATCAATAAATTAATATCAATATAAAGAAGAGTTATACTTGCTATTTTTTTTAAATGCCAAGATTTGTTTCASCTGTAACTGACACTTTAAAAAGCCATGTTCAGGAAGGAAATAGTTAATGTGATAAGAGATGGTCAAAGGTAAAAAGATCTGTTTAGCAGGAAATGCAAAAGCTCTTGTAAGATACTGTTGTGATGGAATGCTTGAACAGCATATAATTTTCTCTGTAAGGAAATTCAGTTTGTACTGGAAAGCTTTCCCCATTCAGTTCCAAAAATTATAGATCTTTGCTGAATCTGCTCTTGACTAAATTCACTTCATATCTCAGTGCAGTTATCAAAAATGGCATTGGAAATGAGATGGGATGATGTTTCCACCAAAGTGAAAAACAAACCCTATTTAGTTGGGGAGTTTACCCACTGAGCTTCCAACTTTAAAAAGCTTTTCAAAAAAAGGAAGATTTATTCTTACTTCACTAATTTTTGCCCTTCAGAGGCCCTATGGGACAATTTGCTGTTTTGGCTTGCAGAAGAGCTTGCAGAAGATAATACATCATTATTTGCTTTATGTTTACCTGTTCGACGGAGCGTGCTTCAGCTTGTTCGGCTGAAGTGCCCTGATAATTTAACACACCAGATCTATGAGCTGCTTTGCTGCTGGAAAAAGACACTTCCAATGTCGGCTGATAAACAGCAGCTCCTGTCTCGCTATTTGCAGAAGAGTGGCAGAAGTGATCTTTCAGAGGAACTTCGTTTAAAGTGGCAAAACAAGGTGTTCACTTGACAGAATCACTGGCCACTCACAGCCCAATTCCTCTTGTTGAAGGGTATGAATATTTCTGTGATACTTCTGGGTGAACAAGTGACAGGGATATTAGTCAGGATAAGGCTATTTATTTGTTACTTTGCAATCTCTTTACTAAAGCAAAGCTTAATAGCAATGTCCTTGTTTGATAAAAGTGAACATTTCTAATATTGAAAATATAGGTATGAATAATTGTAGACTGATATGCATAGATTTCTGAGGATTTTAACTGTTTGCTCCTGCCATACTCAGTCAACACAATATTTCTATGTATCTTAAACATTATAAATTATTCATATCAAAATCATATTAATTGTTCTGTAATATATGGATTACTCTATGTCCAGTACTAATATCTACCAAATTATTCAGATTAAAGCTTAATGTACAGACAGAGGTAACTTCTTCTTACTTTCAGATTTGTTAGTAATCAATTCTGCTTTTATATTCCCTGTGTGTGAATGTTTTTCATCCTTGTGAATGTCATAGAAGATTTCAGTGTTACCACATGTGAACATGTAATCTATTTCCTGAACTTATGAAATTTGTTGCCTCAGTTTAAACCATCATTGTAATGGAGTCTTTTAGGGTACCATCAAATTTGGAAAAAAAACAACTTCTTCATAAAATTTTTTGAATGTATGGCTTTGACATTTTGCTTGTTATACTAAATTCTTGTATTGAAGACACAGATAGTAAAGTAAAAGTATTTGTGCCATTCCTTATTCGTGTTTTCAATCTCTAAAAACTCATTGCTTTCCGAAATGCTAAATAGGACTAACCCAATTTTTAAGTCAGAGGAAGAGCTAGGTTGGTGTCCTATAACTGTGTTTCTACTGAAATAATATTTAATTTACCATCTTCTGTTATTTACTTCTAAATTGCAACCCACCTCATACAACACACCAAAAATTTTTCTACACACTAAATTAATTTCTGTTAAAGGCAAAAAGTAGCTGGCAAGAGTCAGTGAAAAACAATTCTGAGAGCAAGCTGACTCCTTGGTATTACACATATTGTTATTACACAGGCTGTCATATCTGTGTGACTTCCCTACTTCTTAGGCAATGTGCAACAGATGCCTCTTTCTTCAAGTCCACCTGTGCACAATTAACTACTGTTATTCTTCTAGATTCTATGCACCAATTATTTTCCTTTTTCACCTCTCCTTTAATCATATAATATAAACTCTAAATCTCAATTAAAACATTATTGATCTAAACTTTATTTAATTTTAGACTATTTAGAAACCCCATATGTCTTGCTGGCAAATCTTAATTGTGATACATAGTTAGTCTGTGTATTTTATTTATAGAGGTCATATATTTGCAACATTTACAAATTGGTACTGTAAATTAGAAAATTGCATGGTAAAAGAAAAGATAAACAGGCATAGTATTAATTAGTGTCATTCATCTTGTCACTAATGTTTCATCCTGTGTTATCAGTTTTTAGATATAAGACAATTATATGAGCAATTTAACCCCTTCTCTGTGAATGAAACATACTAGCCATCCTTTCTTTTTTTTTAATAAAGAGGGAGTTTTAACTGTAAACTGACTTCTTTTTAGAGGAAAGAATTATCACACTTTTCCCAACGCTGACCACTTTTTGGCATCAAATGATTGTCATCAGTGCCTTCTCTTAAGGACTGAATATTGGCTTGCAAGCTCATCAGATATTGTCAGTATGTATGTGTATTATGATCAGGGTTCAATGTATGATGGCATGACAAACAATACTGGAAATACTGCACAAAATTTTACTTCATTTCGCCACCTAAATTAAAACTGTTTGCTATAACTTCCAACATTCTGCCACAAGATGGCAGCTTTGTCTAACAAAAAATATAATGCCTGTATTTCACATGCTGAAAAATACGTGCGTACAACACTGTGAAAAAGTAAAAGCCATCAACAAAGGCCTGGATACTCCACACAGAATCAGACACTGGAGCAGGTTGCCCAGAGAAGTTGTGGATGCATCATTCCTGGASGTGTTCAAGGCCAGGACGGGGCCACGAGCAACCTGGTCTAGTGAAAGGTGTTTCTTCCTATGGAAGGGAGGTTGGAAATAGATGATTTTTAAGGTCCCTTTGAACACAAACCATTCTATTACTATATGGTCAACACCATTAGGGGCAAGGCAGCAAGAATTGTGGGCATTTCAGTAGCATCTATAGAAAAGGAAACCTGCATTCAGCTTTCTCTTCCCAGGAATTTGAGATTATTATTTACATTAATTAGACAGTAAAGCTATATGAAATTCGCCATGTTAAAATCTAATTTTTATTAATAACTTGCATTAATCGTGTCACTAAAAAAATGTTRTTAAAGATTGCAAAAATTACTAATAAGTTAGATTAAAAATTAACAATTTTAAATATACTACCTGGTGTTCTTTTCCTCTGAGGAATGCCTTAGGTCTCCTGGGTATTTTTCTCTACTTGCGGTAACWCTCACTTGGAGTTTGAAACTAGTAACTAGTCTTGCTGAGGCCCAGCAAAGCTGAACTGGCTGGTGACATGCTTTTTGTCTATTCTTCTCCCTCCTCATCTCTCCCACAAGTTGTGCGTTGTGCTGGGGCTTTCCTACCTAGCTGCTCTATGTAACCTTCACGGCTTTCATTCCCACTTTTTTGATATTTCATCTCCTGAAAAAACATGGCTAGCATTGAGCACACACTCTCCCAGCTCACACAAACATTTTGACAGGAAAACACTTAAAATGCACACTTTAACAAAAAATTATATCAACAACATATGCAAACTAAATATTCTTATGCCTTCCCATATTGTTTCTTTTGCTCTACCAGATATGCACAGAAGCACCSTCCTTGTCTAGGTCTCACTGACCTCAGGGACTTTTGGCAGGAAGAGGGAATGCGGGATGTGGGATGTGTGTGTTTCCCTTCATGTTGGGTCTCAACCAACAAGCTTATATACAGAAATGGTTTTGATTCCATTTTTTGGTCAGAGAAGAGATTCTTCGCCCTCTAAAGTTCATAGGCTATAAATAAAATCTCCAGACAAAGTATGTTTCAGACCAATGTGTGGCCTTCTGTACAACTGAACGGCATCAGCAGCAATGAGACCAGAAAATGTAGCTCTTTATGGCAAAAGTAAATTAAGATCAAGCTGTAGCAAGATCCAAAGAGACCATTTCCAGAAGTGAGTACTAGTGGGATGTCAAATGAGATGGTTCTCCAGCCTCATGGAAGAAAGGATACCTGATTTCTCTCCTCCTTTCTGAATAGCAGATGCCAGTCACAGACTGATACGGCTTAACTGTTGATGTGGATTCTTAACTACTATCAACACTGTTCTTTGCTTTTCAGGCAATCAGATATTGTCTCCTAAATGAAAGGGCTCCCTTAGTGAGAGTTAGACTCGCTGTACTGCAGAAAAAGGAAAAGAATGAGAACTACATGGAACTAATCTACTTGTGTGCTATGTGTTTTTACTGAGAATAAAAAAATATGTAGGATGAAAAACAATATCTGAGCTTTATGGCTTAGAATGTGTATGTTTTCTAATACCCTAAAGAAATGGTGAAACTCCATATTTCTGCTAAACAATGAAGGCAGCTGAAAGGAAAAGGAGCTAAGATAGGAAGCCARTTGCTCATAAAGAAATCACCTAGACAACTATAATTTGGCTAACTGAAGACAGTAGTTAATTATTTAAATACTGAACAGTTAGTCGAATAAAAAAGGAAGACAAACAAATATTCCTTTTGTGACATTGTTACAGGATGGATTGCCAACTGCATCTGAGTTGATGAAGTGCAAAGGCATAAAGCAGACTTYGCATATTCAACATTTAAAACACAAATTCTCTACTTAGTGAAACAAGGCTCAACGAGCAGGATCAGTAAACTGATTAATACAACAGATGTTTAATTAAAAAAATGAAGATGGTATTTAATCAGTATCCCATCCAAGCTCCTCTCRAAAACAAGTTGTTTTTTTTCTTTAGATAGCCTTTGGTAAGTGCTGTTTACACAGAACTATCTGTAGTGAAGTCTTCTTCAAGCACGAGAGTCTCAATTTAAAAGCTTCTCCCAAGTGAATTGGGAGGAAGCCCACATGCAGAGCAGTTTGGCGGGAGAGCATGAGGAAAGGCTCCTTCCAGGTTTCTCAACAGCCCATTTCAGTGAGCAGGTCTTGTGTGCAGTGAGATAAGCCCCTGGAAAGGCAGGGACACTCAGGAAAGTGGCATAAAATAGCTCAGTTGAAATAATTCCTTCCTTTCCATAATATCTCTGCACTTTACCTGAAGACGCAACAAAAAGTCCTTGGGCATCTCCAGTACAATTAGAAAAACTGGCAACCAAAGAAATGCAATCTTTGCAATTCCTCTTGTTCTAAGCAGCAACAGGGCTTGAACAAATGTCTCAATACCAGCTGGACACCTGCCTGTCCTGAGGCTCCCTCAGAGCCTCCTTTTTCATGAAGATGCTAGAATATTTTCTCTAATGGCTCTACTTACCAATAATTATGAAATAATATTGATACATCAATAGAAACAAGGTCTACGCATGATGCTCTGAAAATGTACTCAGAAGGTCTCCTAATAATTTCAGAGTGTAGATATTTGGAAAAGCATAGACCTACCTATTTCAGGTGATCTGAAGCTAAGTTGAATCTCATCATACAGAAGGAGTGTTATGGGCCTGAAAAAAATATGAAAAGTTTCCTTATGTATAGACATGTTTTTTTCCTCAGAAAAGAAGAATGATTAATAGGATTAAACTAAGAATCTTTACTAGATAAACTCTAAAACAGAAAGTGCAACTTAAAGATTGATTCTCATAATGTATTTCACCTTCTTCCTCAAAACACTCAACAGTTTTTCTCAGTCATCACAACAATAAAAACCTTTTTACTACATAAAAAAAATAAAATTTTAAAAGCTCCCATTGTTAACACAGGCTGATCTGAAAACAACTTTCTCATATACTATTAGAGATGAGCAAAAGACTTATTATGGATTAGTAATCTACTGTCATATTGTAATAAATCATAGTAAAGTTCACAAGAATAGAAAAGCAGAGTTCATGTTCCAGCCTTTCCCCCTGAATAATGAAAATGTCATAAACATAAGAAAAATTATTTTATAATAATGCAAGTGTAAGACTTTGTTCTTATCTCTAGTCTACATGAAAGACAAGACTGCATCAYTACTACTGTAATCCTATTCTTAGTCTTTTAAAAAAAATTCATATGCTTTTGAACTGTATACTTTATACGTGTATTACATGTATAAATTCTTTATTTCACAGTGGGTATATCCRCTTGACAGAAGATTTTTCAAAGCATTATAAGAAGTCTTACATGTCTACGTCTCACTCGCCTTTTTTGTCCTTTGAACACCTACCCCACCATTGTTCCCATTAAGACCTTTTGTGCTATAGCTTCCCAAGTGGAAAAAAAAAGGTGCCTCTTCAACTTGGTATTATACTTTAAAATCCATACATAACCTTTCTCATCATTGTACTCTATTTAGAAGTCCAGTTTTGATAGTATGACTTCCAGAAATGTAATCACCCATTTTAATTTTGGCCTTTTGTCAGAGTATGGCCAGAGCAGACTAATTATTTATCAGAAACTGAAAGAGCTTAATAGAACTGGAAGGATTCCAGCCAGTATTATTATTACTACATGACAGTTTCACAGTGCAAGTGCCTATTCAGCCAGCAGATATCACAGAAGAGCTTCTACAAAGACATTATTTTCTCTATTTTGAGACCTAAAATCAATACGTAAAAAGTCATTTTACTAAGACAGTGAAAGAGAAACTCCTGAAAGACTGTGCATTGTTCACTTGTCTCTTAGTGAGTTACCCCATATTAGAGTATTTTGAGGTGAAGGGGTGCAAGTGATTTAAGATGCAGATATTATGCAGCCAGAAATAGGAATGTTTTCTTTCTATTAACCCTAATATTTTGTTAAAATCAATGTCCGTGACTGAAGAATTAAGGAAAGGAATAAAAAAGGGTTGAAGGAATAAAAAAAAATTGAAGTGGTAGAGAATCAAATGTGTAAAAATATTTTGGAGTATTCTATTTCTAGAAAGAAAGAGGAAATTATTTTAAAGTGAAGAAACTTGTAACAAAATCAGAAGACCTTATTGTTCTACATACTTCCAAAGATATTAAGAAACTAGCAAACTTATTTGAGGTAAGTGAATAATTACTAATGAAGAGAGCAAATTTATGTGCTCTGAATTTCTCTTATTAAGTTTTGATGGAATGTCATTTTTCATAGAAAACAAGATGCTACAAAAAATCTGGAAGTGTACTGGGAATACTTGCAAAGAAATAAATTAAGCTGATAAAATAACTGATTTTACGATACTTATAAAACTAAATTCAGATGAAGAATACTTACACTCATCTCTGTTTACACACAAAGAAACTCCTAAAAGTCTAGATTTTTTGTCAGGCTGGAGGTAAAACAGTGACAGCATCCTGCTATTTTTTTTTAAACTACATAAACAATTTCCAAAATGTTCCAGAAGCAAATGTTACCAAGAGGTGTGCACACAGCTGAATAGCTTAGAACTAAAGAAGGAAGACAAGGTAAAACTACATTGACTCAACATGTAAAGTCAGCAAAGCTACTGTGGGTTTACTCTAACATTTCTGTTCAATTTTTTTTTGCCCTTAGGCCTTGACTGGGAGCCTCTTTAATTTGTTGGTTACATACAGTATCAGTACTGTGAATTTTAATCAAGAACTTCACATTTTTCTCATCATTGCCATTCAAATATAAATAAAATCCCAGTAAGTACTCAGAAAATATTTCTAAGAGAGACAGCAAACTGTCATTGCCAGTCTAGAAGAGGTYGAGGAGACATCCTCTGCAGCATGGTGCATGGTTCTGCTCATGTATCTTCCGAGTGAACTTGAAGTACCAAATTTTTGCTGAGCCCTTCTGCAGAGACTGAATTAGTGAAAGAGCAGGGAAAAGGAGAAAGGTTCTTCAAAGGAAACTAAAAAAAGTTTTGTCTAGCCAGAAAAAAAAGGAAAATTTGTAAAGTTATATTCAATTAGATAAATACTGTACTGGTTGCAGAGCATAAACAGATACAGATGGGGAATTAGAAGTACTTCCCTGGCTATCATGATCTTCCAGAAGGATTAAAAGGGGTAAATACTACAAGCATTTTAAAATGTAGTTTTTAAAGTTCAAGAAAGGYTTTAGAACTGCAGTCTTCAACAGTGGAGAACTGAAGTCACAAGGAGAGGTATTCTTTGTACATTTTTGTGTTCCTAGATCATACAAACTGATATAAACTGGACAGGAATTTCCAACATATCTTTTATACTGGTTTCTCAATCCATCTCCTCTTGCAAGCAGGTTTCTGCCACTCCTTATCACATTACACACTGTGTACATGGACAGACACACATAAACACACCTAAACCTAACAGGCAGTAGCCTCAGTTCTTGTCTAAAAAAGGTATAAAATCAACCTGATTTGTGGTTTCCCGGCTGACAAAAAACTGCTGTCAAATCTTTGTCTCTTTTGTTCTTCAGTGACTGGTAACCATGGATACCCAAGGCAATAAAGTTCACTGATCCATCAATGCCGTAATTCAGGGTGTGTTTATTGTAACTGATTTTGTTATGGAACCCCCAGAAGATAAAACTAGTAATTTGGGGTGAAATGGAAATTAGCTATTAGTTAAAATTTTGCTTGTATTTTAATTTAAAGAAAAAATTGCATGCTTTGTTGAACAGCATAATTACTTTCCCTGAATAATTTATGACAGCCAGTCTGTCGCATTGAAATATTCATATTAATTTTAATGAGCTTGTCAAAGCTCCTCTAGCCATTTTATGTTGAATAGATTTRGCTGGGGTAATATTTTAACCCATTGCTCCTTTTTCAGAAATATAAAAATCTGTTTCATATAAAATATCTTTTTTATTTTCAATTTATAGATTAGCATCTATAGTTCATTCAAATAGTAGTAACATTATGATTCTCTATAACACAGATTATTTTTCCGTATCAATTTAAAGTTTACTTCTGGAGGAAAAATATTGGAAAAAAGATAGATTTTTAACGAATTGGAATATGGGGCATAAGTGTTTCAATTACAAGTGTTTGGATGCAATGTTTGCATTTACGTTAGTGGTTTTTTTCCATAGTTTAAACTTACAGTAGCTATAAATTTTCACTTTATTCTTAACAGACTGCGACATATCTGATGTGCATGATTTTGTTGTTTCCCACTCTGTAGCTGTTTATACCTCCATCCAATGATTTCTACTTTAGCTGCTTTTCATCACTAAAATGAATTTGAACTATTTTTCCACAAATAGTATAGAAACTGATAGTATAACATCATTCCAATTTCACTTGTTCCTTGAATGCCTTCTTAACAGCATTCCTGATGGGCCTCCTGGAACATCAGTAACTTACCTGACAAATGGTTTTTTTCATCTCTACTTAGCCGTGTCAGGACCAAGGCTGAACTCTGGAGTAAAGGATACAAAAAATCTGTGTAAGAACTAAGGTTAGCAGGTTTGTGTAGAAATGTAAGGAGCAGGAAAAAAAATGTTATTTCTGCTACATCCAAAGTGACAGGAACATGCATTCTTTAACTGATCAAGTTTGGATTAGGTAACACAGTTTTTTCCATGATGATTGATACATTTCTGTCAACTATTTCTGAACTACAGAAACATTTTAACAACTTATTTTTATATTCATAATTCTGGTCAGGAATGGAAACAATCTTCTTCCAAAGCCCGTAAAACTCRTTAGATGTTTCTATATGACTTGGGTGAAGTAAATTTCCGTGAAAAACACCCTGATAATAAAAGGACAAGGAGGTAACTTCTTTCCTATTTTATCTAAAAGAAATTATTTCAAAATCCTCTATCTTTAGTAGTCTCAGAACTGCAGTCTTAAAATCTGAAACCAAATTTTGTAGACAGTGACCTCTAGCTTATTCTTCTACTGCTACAGCTTTTCAGGTTTGTTTTTTTTTAACTCAGCACATAAATTTGTGATGTTAGTCCCTGATGATAAAACCAGTATGTCTGGGATGCGAGGACTCATTCCGTAAACAGACATTCTGCTACCTAAAAATAGAGAAATGAGGAACAATTCTATTCAAAAATTAGGTTATATAGAATATTAGTCTGAAAATTTTAAATATTAAAAAAAAGCTAGAAGATTAATTTAAGTATAAGGAACTAGACCATTTTTAGATTAATTAATATTGGAAAGTGCTTGCATGATTGACTAATGTTGCTTCAGTTTTAATAGGTTCAGTACAGGCTTAAATATTAGAAATGGAAAAAAATTCGGATCTTTCTTATGGTAGTGGTCCAGTCTTACACTCAGCAGTAGAATGCACTCAATAAGGGGAGATTCTTTAGGAGAAGATAAGACTTTTTATCATCCATGGTCAGAGAACATAATCTAGAAATATCTGTAGTGGAGGGAGGACAGAATGCAATTATAGTACCATACACGTGCTATCCCCAGTAGCCACAAGGATGATTGTTATTATACTACAAACCAAAAGTACTTGAGTTTTAATTTTTTTAAATTTTATGTAATGGTGGAAATGTATCTTACAAATTGCTCCTACTTATGCTAAAATTCAGCCACTGTGTGCTATGCAATGGGACAGAATTTCTTAGTGACACCAGATAAAATGCTGATTCCCTGACAGATAATTTATTTCAGTCTTCTAGGTGCTTTAATCAGGGAGAATCGAGATTACATGTAACAGACAAAAATGCATTGAGAACATGCTTTTATGAGATGCTTCAAATATGTTTATTTTATTATAACAGTTTTAAAACAAATAAAAAAAATAATTATAGTGTGCCGTGGGATGGAAAGTATTTGTTTATTTTTCCTCTTTTCCATGATACTACTCCAATGCAGAGAGGAATTTAAAAATGTTTTGCCTCTACAGGCCTCTAAGTCCACCCATGTGCTACAAGAGAGTTTCTTATTATAAAATTGAATACAAGAGGAAAAAACATAGATGTACAATAAGTTACCATAAAAATCTGAATGATACAGAAGGCAGTGAATTTATCTTCCATGAGAATTTTAAACTTTAAAATACAAAAAATAATCAATTAAAGCATGCAGTTCGCCTCTTTTCTCTGAAGAATTTGTTTAGCATATAACCTCTAAGACATAAAGGTTCGAGGAAAATCTTTCAAACAAGCTTGTAAACCAAAATAGATGACTTATTCTGGTAATTTTTACCCTTTTAAAATTTTTTGTAGTATGCTGAATTACAATTCTGACTTATTTTTTGTGCTCCTAATTAATTCTGTTGGAGATTCAAAATCTGTTGCAGTCGTTTTACTATACTCAAAACTATGATGGGATTGCAGCCAAATTTATTTTTTGCAATTTTTACATTTGCAATTTAATCAGCAGTTTTTGATTAATCTCAAATTATACAAAGCCTCTTTAATTCTCACTAGATAGGCAGAATTACAGCAACCCTAAATCTGTAAAACAAGAGAGCAGTTTTGTGACTTGCCTTAAAACTAGAACAAAACAAACTCCACTATTACCTGAGAAGATTAAGATTTAAAGAATCTGGAATTTCATTTTCCAATGCACTGAAGACAGCTTGTACTTGGAGAACAACTGCTCATTTCTGATCGCTCTTGTTCCATCCAAGTGTAATGTTCACAGGAGTGACAATGCTCTGGAGTGCGATCTCGGTTTGTGACAATAACTGGGAACGCAGGCAAATTTCCTGTGCCTGGAATAGCCAGGTGAATCATATTTATTTGCAATCCCATAATGTTTCTTAGAAATGAGAAAAATTTAGTTTCTGAAGAAGTAAACCAGCATTTTTATTTTTTTTATGTACTCACGTCACTAGATCTAGTAAGAATTGTAATTGTCACAATAAGACTGACACAGACAATAGTGAAGCTCCACAAGCCTAAGATGTCCGCATAAATGTGAACATCCTCCAGAGTTATATTAGGGCAAAATGAAATAGCCTRGAACACAGTTAGGCCACACTTCAGACCATAAGCTGTACCCCTAACTGCTTTGCTTTAGGAAAATATGTCCTCACATCATGCCACTGCAATTCTTTCCTGGAGCAACGAATTATGGCCCCTGTCAAATCAGACTTAGGGACAGTGGTCCTATGCTACTTGTCTGATATTTCTGAGTTTAAAAAAAGCCAGCTTAATGAAGGTTTAAACACTCAAAGAACAAAGCTCAACTATATTTATTTTCTGCATCCTCTTACACAGCCAGGAAAATATCATTCAAATAAACATTTCCCTCAGGGAAGTAGGATACTACTCATGGAATATACCAATGTTGAGTATTAGAAAGAGCATTTCCAGCAGATTGAGGGAAGTGATCCTGCCCCTCTACTCACCCCTGGTTAGGCCCATCTGGAATGCTGTGTGTGGTCCTGGGCTCCTCAGTACGAGAGACACGTGGAGCTCCTGAAGCAGTTCCAGCAGAGGTCAGTGAATATTATTAAAGGACAGAAGCATCTCTCTTATGGGGAAAGGGTGAGAGAGATGGGCCTGTTCAGCCTGGAGAAGAGACGGCTGAGATGGGACCTCATCAATGTCTGTCAAGAGGATGGAGTCAGGCTCTGGTCATTCGTGCCGAGCAATAGGACAAGAGGTAACAGGCAGAAGCTGACGCACAGAAGTTCCACCTGAGGATGAGGAGGACTTTACTGTTCAGGTGACCAAGCACTGGAACAGATTGCCCATAGAGGCTGTGGAGTCTCCCTCACTGGAGATATTTAAAACCATCTGGATACAATCCTGTGCCTTGTGTTCTGGGACGACCCTGCTTGAGTAGGGGGGCTGGATGAGATGACTCACAATTCCAGCTGTATCCATTCGGTGATTCTGAGATCTGCCATGCCATCAGAAGTGTCCACAACATCTGCAATGAACAATTTTTATATTTCCTGAACATTTTGTCTTCATTGTTCTTCACAGAACCAGTACAGAGATGACAGTATGGTTTTGCACATCATGTTTGCATAATACTGGATATACTTTAAAAGCACAGAGTAAAGGATGACAGTAAAACCTTAGCTTTGTCATCTTCTGGTTGGAATGCCTGTCTCGAAATGCTAAGTATACCATGTAAAAAAACCCCTGGAATTAAAGTGGAGCAAGGAGCTTCCACTATAGAGTGTTAAAGTAAAGCTAGACAGTGAGTTAATGTTTAGGAAGGCTCAGATAAAGAGAAAGAGAGTCACCAGGAATAAATGGACAGCCTAAGGGCTAATAATCGGCTTGGAGAAAATCCTTAAGGCAAGAAGGAAACTAAAGGAACATAAATACAAATTAAGATGACAAAAAAAAGGGAAGGTGACAGGAAACAAGAGGCGAAAACAATCAAGAATCAAATTCTATTAAGGACTATTATACATAATAAAGAATACGTTCTAAAAATAGTACATGACATAAAGACAGAAAAGGTCATAAGCAAGACATCAGAATAAAAAAATTACCAATGATTGATTGACATAATTTATGGATGACATAATTCAATGAACGAGTTTTACAGTTGTGGAAAAAAAGAAGCGCAAAATTCTAAGAATTGGGGGAATAGGGATAAAAATTTTAACATGTATATATATACTTATTGCTATTTTAAGTTTTGAGCATGGAAAGGAAGGCATGGAATTTCAAATCTTATCTAGACTAGAGTGAGCAATTCTATTGAATTTTTATTCTGAACTCCAAAAAGTCTTCTCTTGAGAGAAATGAACAGAGCAGCTGGAGTGATAAGTTTCCTTGTTCATGCAGAAAAGAACCTGCTTTATGGAAAATTCCATGAGCAAGTCTAATTCTGCCTCTTTCTGAGGGTAACAATGACTTTAGCCTTATTTTGCATATCTTCAAGTTCTCTTGTTAAGCCAGTCTCGAAAGCTAGCTGAAAGCTCCATGTAAACATACATGTTTATATGGCAGACTGTTCTAAGCTGGTCATCATACGACATTGCTGTAGATTACAAATGCTGTGCTTCTGAAGCAAATTCCTTCTTCCTGGAATTTTCTTTTTGTAAACACAGCGCCTTTCCTGAAAACTGCAGTGAGAAACATTTCTCTAAATGGCAGACCCATCCACATACAATATCTCTTCCTACATTTTTGCTCTTAACTTCCCATCACTGCTATTAAAACTAAAGTTCATGTCTGAAGAACTGATTACCCATAATCTCTAGTATAAATGGAAATATTCTTTGAACACTTATAATCTCCCAACACTATCCCGGTTAGCCTGGGTACCAAGGTTGGCATTGGAAAATATTCACTGAGCAYTGCAGCCTTCTGTTACTTCTTAAGAGCTAGTGATACACTAGAATGCCTACTTCTACATGTATGAAAATTTAACATTATCGTTGTCATACAGGTGTTTTTCCATGGCACGATGCAGTCACTTGGCCAGTTCAACTCATTTTGTACTTCAGTTGAATTTAGTAAGATGCATGAACCACTATGGCTCCTCAGGAGTAGTCTTACCTCTGTGTAGAGTGTTCAAACACTTGGTGTGGGAATGGATCATCCCTGTTCTGCCACTCCCCTCAAAGGATGTTCAAGGTACATAGGGAGGATCATTAAAGATGGTTCAAGGTTATTCAGTGATATACAGTTCAGCTTGAACTGAAGTATTGGATTTTAACAGCCATTGCAAAAGTTCAATAAATATTTTCTTTCTTCCTACCAGCCAATTTCCCTTTATAAGTTTTGCAGAGAAAAAATAAGAAAAATCTTAATCACTCTTAATCACTAAACAGCTCTTTTTTCTATACAAAACATTTTAGCAGGCATAGATTTTATTTTCCCTTTTGGTAGCATCCCAGATTGATGTGCTATTCTGGATTCAGAATTTAGAAAGATTAACACCCCTCCCCACCATCTTCTAAAAACAACTAATTGAAAAACAAAAACCTTCAAAATAATATTTGAGAGAATATAGAACCACTCCATTATCAGATAGGGCCTTTTATCTAGGATCGTGTACCTACCTGATATCAATCACCGTGCTCCAAGAGTAGCTGAGGATCTAACCCACAGCTCCTTTTCTTTGTAATATGCTCTACACTTTGCTTCCTACATATAATTTGAGGTCTTTTGCATCCACAACGAGACAGGAATCCTGCCTTCATATGCGAGAAACTTAGCCACCAACCTAATTTCCTATCACACTAAGAATCACATTAGAATAACTATTTAAACATGGATAGATGTAATTCTCAGCTCAAAATCATTAAGCAGCATCATCTTAGAACACTCACATATTTTTCACCTTCACTCAAGCTCCTGTTCACATGTATCTCAAATTTCACTGATATATACAATGCTAAAGAAAGTGCTTACACAGTGAATAGAAGGTGATACAAATTATTACATCTATTTCTTCCAGATAAGAATCCAGAAAATCATTCCCTGAACAGCAGTACCAAAAAAACCCCAAAAAAACCCCCAATCCAAACCTACTTGTTTTCTTCATTTGAGAAAATAATTATTAAAACAATACTGGCTTGGCCATGATCATCACAGGACAGAAGTATGGATGACCTTCATTTCTTTAATCACATACTTAAAACCTATCCCAGAAAAAAATTACCAGTTTTCAAGACACTCTTCCAAAGGAAAGAAACTACTTAGAAAAGGTTATTAAATATTCACTGATCTTTAAAAATAAAACAGTTTAAGCAAAGTTATGGTTCRGAAAAAAGAAACAAGTGTTCCAGAACAGCAGCAAAGTTATATATTCAAATAAACTCAGATTTTAAAAAAAAAATTTAGGGGACATCAACCTATAGGGTCAATATTAAGTGTTTTACAGCAATTTAAGCCTTTCAGGTCTTGCTGTGCTGGGTTTGGCTGAGGCAGAGTTCATTTTCTTCACAGTCACTACTATAGGGCTGTGTTTTGGATTTGTGCTGAAAACAGTGTGGAAAATACAGAGATTTTTTTGTTATTGCTGAGTGGTGCTTGCACATCCTGAAGGCCTTTCCTGTTTCTCCTACTGCCACGCTGGCAAGGAGGCTCGGGGTGCATGGGAAGCTGGGACATGACACAGCTGGGACAACTGATCCCGTCTGACCACAGGGATGTTCCATACCATATGGAGTCAAGCTCAGCCTGTAGACCTGGGGGAAGGAGAAGGGAGGGTGTGACATTCAGAATGACGGTGTTTGTCTTCCCAAGTCACCATCATACACGATGGAGTGCTGCTTTCCTGGGGATAGCTGAACACCGTCTTACCCATGGGAAGCAGTGAATGAAGTCCTTGGTTTGCTTTGCTGCGTGCAGAACCTTTGCTTTCCTTATTAAACTGTATTTCACTCAGCCCACAAGTTTTCTCACTTTTACCCTTATGATTCTCTCCCCCATCTCACCACGGGGGAGTGAGCGAGCAACTGCGTGGGGCTCAGTCGCCAGCTGGGCTTAAACCACGACAAATGTATAAAATCCAATACCACTTAGGGAAAGAGATTTATTAGATCCAGCCTTTTAATTAGTCTCTGAACTTTCCAAAGACTTTCATTTTTCCTATAGATGCTGATTTTCCACTGTGTTCAAAAGCTTCGTATAATTAAATATAATTAAAAATGCTATGATTTCGTTAATTAAAATTAATGAAAGACTGTGATAAAAAAGAACAACTGATCCTATTGTATTATTAAAATAAAATCATAGCAAAACAAAACCAGAAACGGAATTAATTCACTTGAATATCTATTCTTCAGACATCTGAGGACATAGGCTATGGCAAACTATTTTACTAATTGGAAATAAAACAAYACAATTGTTGGACCAAATAAATCTCTGAGAGTACACAGAGGATAAAAATAGTCTAGTTGACTTTGATCTTTAATTTATGAATTTGGTTTTCATTATGTTACTTACAAAGGAGTGCCTTTGATATTCTGAATGCCAGAAAGAGATGTCTGCTTACAAAAAGATACAGAAAAATATTTCCGTGTCTCATGTAGGTGTGGAAACATAAATGATTTTTGGTTTTAAACATATAGATGTATACTAGACTACATTTTGTGGACAAAAGCTATCAGGGAACTGACACTTTGCAGAAAACTGAAATAAAATTTTCTAAGTATATTCTAGCTAATGAATGCATAAAGATGTTAAATTATGTATGGACTCTAATACCAAAAGTAATAAATCTTAAATTTTTAGGAAAAAAGACAGGAGAGGATAGGTAATCAAGATTCCTTCCATCCCTCRTTCTTTCCACACCACCCCTGCTTTAAGGCCAGTTGTTTTTTCTGGGAGGTGTATCTAAAAACATTCATTAAGGGTCAGTTTGAGCTGTAGTCCTTGTGGGACTTCCATGGGCTTCTTTTGTTCCTTATGTAATATGTGCCTGCATAAAATACATAAAATGTAGTCATCTACTCTTTCAGATTGAGACTTCCAGCAGAAAAACACAGAGAATGCTCAGGAATGAAAAATAAGGCCTTGAATGTATTCCTTTGTTAGGAAAAAGTGTATAATGCACTGAAATCTTGCAAAAATATTTTTGAATATGAAAAGCCCCAAGTTTCTAGGGAAGTGACACCTCAGACTAAAGTATTTCTGAACCTTCTTGTCAAACCTTTCACCAAATAAAACACAAGACACAACTCAGTTCACTATTATGTTCACACTAATACATCATTTTAGGACGAATAGGTATTTAAGCAAGTATCTGGATTATTTAGAGGGAAAAAAACAGCTTGCATTACCATAGGGAAAATAATCTAAATGTCATTAGTCAAAGGTCTCATGTTGTCAGTATTAAAAAGATTGTTGTAATTGTGTAAAGTCTGATATGAGGTTCAAGAAATAAGCAACTAAAGGAGAATAATGTAATTACTTCTAATCAACATGGGTACCTGGAAAATTGATCTTGTCAAATTGCATTGGTATCATTTTTATGAAATTATAAATGCAGTTGATAAAAATTATTAAGACACATACTAATGGGTTTAACAACTCAGTAACATGCATCTCAAATATTCTAGAACTTGGTTGTTGATTCAATAAGTGATCAAGGAAAGCAGGATCAATCAATGAAGGAAAAATTCAATATGGTAATATCTGCATTTATGAACAGAAGATGAAGGCCTTTCTTAGAGTATGAAAGAAATAGTTCAAGATGTAGTGGTAGAACAAGAGATAATGTTTTATAACCGAAAGAGGCAAGTTTAGATTAGATGTTAGGAAGAAATTCTTTACTGTGAGGGTGGTGAGGCACTSKAAAAGGTTACTCAGAGAAAGTGTGGATGCCCCAGCCGTGGAAGTGTTCCAGGCCAGGTTGGATGCATCTTTGAGTAACCTGAACCTAGCGGAAGGTGTCCCTGCCCGTGGTGGGGGTGTTGGAACTAGATGATCTTTAATGTCCCTTTCAACCCAAACCTGTCTATGGTTCTATGACTTTGTAGGCAAGACTCAGATAAAGAGACACAACTCTTTTCCTTTGCAAACAGCCTGAATATGTGAATATTTCCCCAGAGATCTCAATGGATGATGAACAAGGGCAGTTCACAGAAACACACCTGGACCCCAGTCTCAGTGATAACAGAAGGGGATGCAACAGTGACTGTCAAGGAAAAGAGGCGACACACAAGTGCGGCGGGGCCGTTCCATGGGTCTGAGAGGCTGGAAATGTAGAATTGCAATGCTCCTGTATCCCAAGGCAGAAGCTGTTATGGTACTGAGCTGAGATCAAAGCCCTGATTCTAAGTTACAGTTTTAAGGAACATGGATGAAAGAAGCACTGTGAGAATTAGTCAAAACTAATTAGAAGACATTAAATGTGTTATGGAAAAAAAAAAAAACCAACAAAACCTCAAGAAGATGTGTCTGTTTGTCTTAAAGGAGGGAGATGAATTGATCAGTTAGAAGAGTGCTTATACAGCTCTTAAGTTTAATTCTCTACAGGTGAACACAGAAATTCGGAGGAAAATAACCCCACATCTTTTCAAGTGTAGGTGGTTAACCACTGGAAAGACTAGTGGGAGGACACTGCAGGTGAGTATCTTTGTGGGTTCTGAATCGTACATATACACAGAAAACCCTGGCTTAGCTCCAAGTTAACTAYTGTACCTGAATGAATATGTTCTGGAATCCTAATTCCAACATTACATAGAAAGTCAGGAAGCCGCAGTCTCTTCTGGCTAGAAGTTTTTTTGAGCCAAAAGAGCACTTTTGTCGGCCAAAGAAAAACTTTGCTCTATAGGCACTTTTTTTAGTTAAATTTTTTCATATTCTAAATCAGAAAATGTCTTCTATCCCAGTTCRTTTATGTGAAATCACCCCATCCTAGACTGTCAGAACCTACTTTAACCTTTAGGCAAACCTTTCTTGTCAAAAAAAATTAGTTTCTTAACTGTCACTGCCACACAATCTAAATGTATTGTTTTAGACTACATAAAGTGTGTTTACTTCAGCATATAGTCTGGACTTAACATGATTACAAATTTTCAAGTTCTTGGGAATAGTCAGCTATAAAAAGATTTTTTTTTTGTCTTACTTTTCTGTGTATATTGTAGAGCTATTTTAGAGAAATAACCACACCTGAGAGAAACTTAGAGGTTTTTTTGTGTATTTCCAGGTTACAAATAAGGCCAGATCCTAGGAGGCAAATGACTCACGACTAATTAAAAATGGAGTTTAAAAGAATTTTTTCAGTATTTTATTTTCAATTTTATATGGTTAACCTCAATTGACTTTAAAAGGGAGTAAAACTTCCAGAAGGAAATAGGACTCAAAGTAACCTTCTGAAAATGTGACATGCATTCTGTTGCCTGCAAACAGGGCTGAAACCTCTCTAGAAAAGAGATATTTTGCATTTCTACACCCGTGTCTGTATTTTGGAGGAATTGGAGATGGAAACATGTGATGGTAATTCACTTTTGGAAGGAAGGGAATGTTAATGTTCTATTGTAGAAGACACAGCTTTAAAATTCTTTGCAAAAATACTGTTTGCTTTTTAAAAGGAAGCAATAGTTTCATAGATTATTCTCTCTGTACGACTGAATTTTACTTCCCCTCTCTGTTTCACCACAGCTCAGACCCTAGTATGGAGCAGAGCTTGTAACATATTTTCCTCTGTAATGGCACTTTCCAGCCATTTCTCCTCCTGTGGGAGATGTCCTTGAGCTGTAACCACAAATACAATCTGGGTCTATTTTTAAGAGAAGTGGGCAAATATGCTCTTTTATACAAACGCTTTGGCTTTCCATAAACCATTAGAATTATTATATGTGAATTAGAAGATATATTTACAGCACAAGGCACTTTCCCCCAGAGATGGAGCAGCACTGAAAGGGCAGGACCGTGCTGCCCGAGGGAGGCAGCAGCGCTGGGGTGGGCAGCCCACAGCCCCTCTCATCACGGATGCTTGCGGTGACAGAGCAAGGCCAAGGTCCAGCGGGGACATCAAGCCAGTGAGCCAGGATCTGGATCAGCAGAACACAGGCACAGCACAGCTGCAGCCCAGCTCAGGCAGGGGCCAGCCACGAGAGCCCCAGCCGCCTGAAGAGGAGGAGGCAGCCCCAGCCCAGGCTCCCTCGAAGAGCTGCCCACGGCGCACAGCAAGGATGCGCTGCTCACTCCGCCGAGGCCGTCAGCTGTGCTGCTTCTGGGCTGGCCCTGAGCCCAGGCAGCTAAATCCCCGAGAAGGTCAGGGCAAAATCTGGGCCCTGACACCAATCTCCTAAAATGACTGATGACTCAGTACAATGTTTTCTTAGGTTTTACAAAGGGGTGAGCAGCTCTACTGTCATCTTGCAGTCTTTACCTTAGGCAGCCTGCCCAATTAAGGATTTCATGGGAATTGCAGCATGCAGCCATACCTGTTTCCTGTAAACAGTTTTCACTGATTTTCTTAATTCCTACCTTTTTTATCGTATTTTTTGGGCAATAGTATTTTTCTGAGGTTGTGAGACTGATGACAAGATACTAAGATACTGAATGTTTAGGACCACATGCAGGAGGTTGAATTCACTTATCAGCTCGTAATCAAAAGTCCTGGCTTAGAAAGTGTTGCCATTAGCATCTGAATATGGGATGTAACGTTGAATAGTTGTAGTTGGGGCCAATACTACCATTTATCATTAAGATTTTCTTAAGTCTCTTCATTATAAGAGCTCATCTTCTCAGTTGCCAAGCTTTAAATATAAGTGTGAGCTGATATTTTTCAGATTTCTGTCACTGACAAGTCATTTTTGAAGGTATTCTATGTTTTTATTTGAGAGAGATTTTGCTATTTCAAAAATAAATGTAATTTTGAAGAATAAAATTTAGAGGGTAAAAGAAATTCTGATGACCTTTTATTTTCTTTGAAGTCTGGAATGACTATGCTTTGAAGGAGAGAACTCAAATGTTTGGCATTCTGTCTCGGAAATAAAAAGTAAATTTCTGTTCCAACAAACATGGTAATGTAGTAGGAAATTCCATGTGATATAAGATATGTGAGAAAAGAAATCACAAGGGGAAACACATGTGGTTAACTGGCAGCTGGAATCAATGCTTAAAGCTGCAGGGAGCCCAGGAGCAGGTTCCAGCCACCCAGATTAGCTGGGTGTACTTTGCTGTGAGGAAGATACTTCCTGCTGTTACTTAGTGGTTCTTAGCCAATAAAGTAACCCTTGAAGAGCACAATGATGAACACCAACACAGTGAGACAAGCTGTCAAAGTTATTTGCAAGAAGGAATAGACTGAAGCCTAGACTGGAGTTTTTCTGACAAAAAAGTAAACTTTTTGTTGCAGTATTAGGTATGGAGGATCTCTTACGAGGTGAAAGTTTGCTGGAAAAGAAGACTAAATCATTGGTTAAAAAAAGTTTTACTGTCAGTTTTGTAATCTGTTTGCACCTGAAAGTAGATCTCACATGATTCTAGGCATTCTATTTAGACTAGACTGTTCTAGGTCATGTTCATTCTATGTTGCCTAACACCCATACCTCAGTTGCAGCAGTTTCAAAAGCCAGAAATCCACCTGAAACCAAAGATACTTGTAATTCAGATTTACAGAATGCAAGTACTCTGAGAAAAACCCCTCCATCTTAGGCATCGCCTGTTAAACACTCCTTCACCATGTAGATTTGACACTAACGCTTTTATTTCTTTGATCCACAGTCRTAAAATACCTTCCTCCTTTACTGTTGTGTGTGATCATTCAAGAAATGCACATTCTGTAGTGAAGCGATTCATAGAAAAGAAATTTAACAATAGCTGTGTTAGAGGCAGATATTGAATAATGCATGGCAAATAAAGCATAGGATCATGGGCTGCAGAATGATTAAGCTGAATTATAGAATAGCTGTTTGGTAAGAGATAACAGAACTGTGGACAAGTATACTGGAAAAATCACTATCATTATTTTAAAACAATATTGTTGGCTTGTGCTTAATGCTGGAACTTGACGACTTTGGCAAGGCTTCGCTTAGCAACTTCTAACTGTTTAATGCAAATGGTATTTGAAAAAGATGCAGCACACTTTATTCTAGCTTTTTACCAGCTATTGTGGTTACTTTAATTAATTTAATACGCTGGGAAAAGAGGAACTGAAGGAATCAGTCAATTTTTGATCACATTTGTGTTTGTTTTAGCAGGCAGCTCAGCTGTTGACAGCCTGTTGACTTAGGTTCAAATAGTCCAGCATTACTGAAGGCAGAAAGTCTCACTGTTGAGGCAGATTGATGCCAAACAGGTTATGCTCAAGTACAATAATTAGGAAATTAGAAGGGATTAAAAGAATAAGGTACAGATAAGGCACTACCAAGTACCAGACAAATTTCTTCTCTCTTTGGCTGGATATTACTAGTGACTATTGTACACATCACGGACAACAAACAGGCAGAGTTGGAAGCCACTCTGCTGCTGGAAAGATATGACCTTGTTGCCATTACTGAAACTTGATGGGAAGAATCCCATGACTGGAGTGTGACTATCGATGGCTAGAGACTGTTCAGAAGAGAGGAAGGAGAGGAGGAGGGATTGTCTTTCTTAATCGGGGCGCGGATTGTGTGTGAAGAGCCATCTCTGAAGAACAGGTCAAAAGCCCATGGGTAAGAATCAGAGATCAAGGCAATAAAGAGAACCAATGATTTATGTCTACTACAGGCCACCTGATGAAGGGGAGCCTATTGATGAAGCCTTCTTGCTCCCTCTTCAGGAGGCATTGTGCTCACCTGCTCTTGTCCTGCTGGGACACATCAACCACCCCACTATCTGCTGGGAAAGTAGCACAGTGAGCTGCAGGCAGTCCAGGACAGTCCTGCAGTGCATGGAGAACAACCTCTTGAGCCCTACCAGAGGGGAGGCAATACTGGGTCTGTTGGTCACCAACACAAGTGAGCTAATCAGGGATGTCAAGACTGGAGGCAGCCTGGGATGCAGTGATCATGCACTGACAGAGTTTGCAGTCCTGAGGGATATGGGTCAGGTAAGGAGTAAAGTCAGAATAGTGAACTTTAGGAAATCAAACTTCCAGCTCTTCGAAGAGACAGTCAATAGGATCCCTTGGGAGCCTGCCTTCAGGGACAAAGGACCAGAACAGAACTGGCAAATCTTTAAGAAAGTCTTCCATAGAGTGCAACACCAGGCAATCTGAGGAGCAAGAAATAGGGCAAGGAAGGCAAGAGATCAACATAGCGGAGTAGGGAACTGCTGGTCAAACTAAAGGGAAAGAAGCATTTAAATGCACAGGTAGTGGAAACAAGGACAAGTAATGCATGCCATTGTTAAGTCCCAAGCTTGCTGGGCGAGTTTAAGGAGAAAGGTAATTATGTTCACTCTGGTGGTGCACAAGAGAAGCATAAAAATTCTCAGGAGATTTAATAACAAACTTTTACTTGCAAACTTTAGAACACTAAGGTAAAATAAGATACTTGGAAAATGTTAAAAACAACATCCAGTTCAAATTAAGTCACTTCATAAACTTTATCTCAGGAAACTTAGAGTTAGCGAACTTCAAGTTATCCAGGCAGAACAAGGCCCTTATTAAATCATCTACTGGAACTTTTTAGTCTGGCTTAAAACGTATTTCAATAAATTAGCAGAAGAAAGAGATAAAGAGAAAGAAAAAGGAGAGAAATATATATATAGTCAATGCCTTAGATTCAGGATTACCTTAGCTGCTTGTAGATCCAAGGCAGTGGAGCATCACATCAGCATCACATGAGTGCCACTGCTTTTTATCTTCTCTGGTCTCCCAGGGCCCTCCCCCAGGTGCATGCCTGCACTTTAATGTACCCCAGGGGCCACGCGGCCATCCAGAGCAATTTTGGGTTGTCAGTGTGCCATGTGGCTGGGCAGCCACTCCAGAACCAGACCAGAGGCTCCAGGGGCAGGGTGCAGAGCAGTGCACTGTCCCACCTATGCAGAACTTGCCCTGCCCCTTCCCAAACACACACACACACACACACACACACACTTTCTACCTAGTTATTTTGAGCCAGTCTACCATTTCTCTGGTCTCTGCTATAGCCAGCAGCCCAGAAAGTCAATCATATCTTGGGCTACATCTCGGGCCAGTAGGTCGAGGGAGTCGATTCTGCCCCTCTGCAACAGCTTTTGCAATTAAACTACCCATACATACATATTTGCCAAGATGTACTTTTTGATTTTTAAAAGCTCTTTATGATACTCGTCTAATATTCAGATTTGAAAAAGAATTGTATATATATGCTCCAAACAGCACCCCAGAGAGGAATTCTTACAGTAGTGTGCAGCCTGTTTTATATAGCAGCCAAAATCTCCAAGAGGAATAGCACAGAGAAGTAAAAGTACCCTATTGCAAAAGAATTTAAATACATTTATTTGAATTTTTTCAAAGGTCTTTTCCCTCAACTGGTTAACCATGTTGTCAGAGACTGAAAATAGTTCATGCCTCAAACACTGATATAAAGTTTTGCTCACTATAAAGAAGCTACAACCAAAGAAGCCTCCTTGAAGACTGGGACTTTGGACTGAAAGTGAAAGTACTGATTAGATAAAGGGAAACCTTTATCTAATCATCTCAGGCTGAGGGAAAGGTCTGCATTCACAAAAGGCCAAAGCCACCAGCTGCGCTGAGAGTCATCCCCCGCTGAGTTTGGGGTGGGGGGAGAGCACAGCTCACAGAAGCCAGGTTTACACAGACTCGCCCTCCCCAGCCGAGCGGGGAGGAGGAGGTTTTGGGTGCATTGCATAACCTCTGGTCAGAGGCACTGAACACCCATCCTCCGTTACACAAACCGGCCCAGCCGTGGAACCCTCAACCCCACAGGGCATATCCACGGGACATTCACGTGAGAGACAGCTGAGGGGGAGTCATAATCCATCAGAGACCCCCCAAAGTGCTCCCCAGAGGC